>JARQOD010000003.1:568331953-568378644 GCA_033576555.1 Oophaga sylvatica
AATGCATTAACAGACATAACATTTGAGTATTTAATAATTAGAAACGACATGTTTGTTTATTGTTATATTGTTTATTGTAAGCTTTTTGGATCACATACTTATTCAGAGTCATGATTGTCTTTATGATTCTTACTCAGCTATTCAATAAAGCTTGATTTACACAAAAAAAAACATTAAGCCAAAAATCATACTTATTAGACCTATAAACACCTCTCATACTAAATGCTGAAACTATGTGTATGAATATTCTGAATGTCAGCCATTAAAACACACGCAGGTTCATAAAGTCCTGCTGAAACATCCATGAGTGCACAACAATGTACAAACTTTGGCATCAAGGTAAAAGAAGCCCACATGTGTAATGTATTTTACATTGTGCTTTTTCTTGTAGATGATACTGAACATTGCATCCAATGGTGCTTAGACCATAAAGGAAAGATAAATGTTGTATACTCGCTTGATTTTCTTTTTAAAGGGTTTTCCAAACTTTAATCCCTTCATAACTGGGCGATTTTGCATTCCTGCACTTTTGTTTTTTTCTTCTGCTTCTTTCAGGAGCAATAAAAAAATATATACTGTATATATTTGTGTATAAGCCGAGATTTTCAGCACCTTTTTTGTGCTGAAAATGCCCCCTCGGCTTATACACGAGTCATTGGGCAGAAACCAGCGGGGAGGGGGTGCCGCGGCAGGAGCCTGTGGCTGGGACATCATACTCACCCTCCCCGTGCCATCGCTGAACGTCCCGGCAATCCTGCGTTGTACCCGGCTTCCTGCAGATCTCCTGTGCTGTGCGGTGACATAATACCGCTCATTAAGGTCATGTAATATGGACGCGACGCCACTCCCATAGGCGTGGCGTCCATATTCATGGCCTTAATGAGCGGTATTACGTCACTGCTCAGCACAGGAGAGCTGCAGGAAGCCGGGTACAACGCAGGATTGCCAGTACGTTCAGCGATGGCACGGGGAGGGTGAGTATGACGGGGGAGAACGGAGGACGGGGGAAGCATGGAGGAGGACAATGAGCATGGAGCAGGACTGGGGGGGAGGACGGAAAGCACAGAGGAGCACGGAGCAGGACGGGGAGAGGATGGAGAGCACGGAGCAGGACGAGGGGGAGGATGGAAAGTGTGTAGCCCAGCTGCGTTTGGTGCCACATGTTACCCAGGAGGATGCATGAAAGGTAGTTCACAATCACCTGATATTCATTCACACTTCACATTTTCCTGGTGCCACCAGAGGGAGCCCTTTAGATTACACAGGTATATAAGGGTGTGAAGAGATACAGCAGAGAGATGAAGACAGTCTAGCTGAACGTTAGCTAGTTGTTGGTTGTACCTCAGACAGATCAGATCTCCTCAGAACACCGGAGTGAGAGGATTCCTGTCAGAACGTGCAGATTGTAGTTTCCCTAGGGAAGTGGAAAGTGACTCTCGAAGTGTGCACAGATCAGTCTGACGGAAGGTCCTGATAGCTACTTTGGACAGAGCCTAAGAAAGAAGTGAAGGAAAGGGAACTGCAGTATTTGTAACACCGAGTCAACTGAGGTATTGTTAGAGAGCGAGCGTGCCGACGCTTGGAGAGCGGTGAAGAGAAGGAAGCTGACATCTACTGCTGCTTGTGCTTATGTTAAAGGTGTGAGTAGGACGACAGGCAAGTGGAAAAGAGAAAGAGAGTGACTGAGGAGAAATAGCAACGATAGCTTACCTCCACTCTGCACTACCGGACACCGGGTCCGAGCTTGCTAGAACCTTCACGGCTAGTGGGAAAAACCGGAGACCCTGCTGGACTTCAGGTCGCAGAGGGGCCCAACAGTGCTGATACGTAAGGAAGAACAGGAGTCTGGTCAGTGCAACCATTGGAGACTTAGTTCTGTCCAAAAGAAGGCTCCACCACAAGATCAGCCGGGCGTAGCAAAGAGAACGGAGTTAAACTTTGTTTCATGCAAGTTAGAAACTCACACACATAAAAGAAGGAAGGAGGCCCTACACCTACTCAGTGATTACTGGACGTGCATCCTCCACCCTGACGGCCTCCCGGGATGTGCCTGCAACTTCATCACCAGTAAAGGTACAGAAAGAGACTGTCTTGTGTGTGTCTGCATTATTGCTCCTTCACCCCTGCACCGCCATATACCTCGAGGGACCAGTCTCGCCTGTGGGAGACTTAACACCTTGCTGCCCCAACTCTCAAAGGATTCACCCTGCAGCGCTGGTCACCCTGACCAGGAACCACAGGTGGCGTCACGAACATTCTATTATCCCCTGTAAATATCCCCCTTTAGTGAGCGCCAGTAGCGTAGCTACCGGGGGGGCAGAGGGGGCGGTGGCCCCGGGCCCCGCGCTCGGAGGGGGCCCACCTAGAGCTACGCTACTGTAACTGTATCGGCATGCACAGCACGCCGACACAGTTACTTTCTGCGGCAGAGCAGGGAGAATCAATCTCCCTGCTCTGCCGCCCGGCCGCTATGGGGCCCCTGAGCAGGCGGTGGGTGGCCCGGTGCCAGCAGTGGGCCCCCCGCCCGTCATCGCAGGGTCAGCTGTATCAGCATCTAGCCAATACAGCTGACCGCATTGAGAGAGAAGGAGCGAGCGCTCCTTCTCCCATAATCCCCCTCTCAGCGTCTGACAGCGGGCGCGATGACATCACTGCCCGGCGTCGGCAGTCACACGCTGAGAGGGAGAGCAGTGAGCAGCGCAGGAGCCGGGAGCAAGAGAGGTGAGTACAGGATTTATTATTTTTGTAAAGGGGGTGCATTATAAGTACGGCTGCATATGGGAGTGCATTATAAGTACGGCTGCATATGGGGAGTGCATTATAAGTACGGCTGCATATGGGGGTGCATTATAAGTACGGCTGCATATGGGGGAGTGCATTATAAGTACGGCTGCATATGGAGTGCATTATAAGTAAGGCTGCATATGGGGGTACATTATGAGTACGGCTGCATATGGGGGAGTGCATTATAAGTAAGGCTGCATATGGAGTACATTATAAGTACGGCTGCATATGGGGTGCATTATAAGTAAGGCTGCATATGGGGTACATTATAAGTACGGCTGCATATGGGGTGCATTATAAGTACGGCTGCATATGGGGTGCATTATAAGTACGGCTGCATATGGGGTACATTATAAGTACGGCTGCATATGGAGGTGCATTATAAGTACGGCTGCATATGGGGATGCATTATAAGTACGGCTGCATATGGAGGTGCATTATAAGTACGGCTGCATATGGGGTGCATTATAAGTACGGCTGCATTATAAGTATGGCTGCATATGGGGGTGCATTATAAGTACGGCTGCATATGGGGTGCATTATAAGTACGGCTGCATATGGGGGTGCATTATAAGTAAGGCTGCATATGGGGGAGTGCATTATAAGTACGGCTGCATATGCGGTGCATTATAAGTACGGCTGCATATGGGGGAGTGCATTATAAGTACGGCTGCATATGCGGTGCATTATAAGTACGGCTGCATATGGGGGTGCATTATAAGTAAGGCTGCATATGGGGGAGTGCATTATAAGTACGGCTGCATATGGGGGTGCATTATAAGTAAGGCTGCATATGGGGGAGTGCATTATAAGTACGGCTGCATATGGGGTGCATTATAAGTACGGCTGCATATGGGGGAATGCATTATAAGTACGGCTGCATATGGGGGAGTGCATTATAAGTACGGCTGCATATGGAGGTGCATTATAAGTACGGCTGTATATGGGGGAGTGCATTATAAGTACGGCTGCATATGGGGGTGCATTATAAGTAAGGCTGCATTTGGGGGAGTGCATTATAAGTACGGCTGCATATGGGGGAGTGCATTATAAGTACGGCTGCATATGGGGGAGTGCATTATAAGTACGGCAGCATATGGAGGTGCATTATAAGTACGGCTGCATATGGAGGTGCATTATAAGTATGGCTGCATATGGGGTGCATTATAAGTACGGCTGTATATGGGGGTGCATTATAAGTAAGGCTGCATATGGGGTGCATTAAAAGTAAGGCTGCATATGGGGGTGCATTATAAGTAAGGCTGCATATGGGGTGTATTATAAGTACAGCTGCATATGGGGGTGCATTATAAGTAAGGCTGCATATGGGGGAGTGCATTATAAGTACGGCTGCATATGGGGTGCATTATAAGTACGGCTGCATATGGGGGTGCATTATAAGTACGGCTGCATATGGAGGTGCATTATAAGTACGGCTGCATATGGGGTGCATTATAAGTACGGCTGCATATGGGGGTGCATTATAAGTACGGCTGCATATGGGGTGCATTATAAGTACGGCTGCATATGGGGGTGCATTATAAGTAAGGCTGCATATGGGGTGCATTATAAGTAAGGCTGCATATGGGGTGCATTATAAGTAAGGCTGCATATGGGGTGCATTATAAGTAAGGCTGCCTATGGGGTACATTATAAATAAGACTGCCTATTGGGTGCATTATAAATAAGGCTGCCTATGGGTGCATTATAAATAAGGCTGCCTATGGGGTGCATTATAAATAAGACTGCCTATGGGTGCATTATAAATAAGGCTGCCTATGGGGTGCATTATAAATAAGACTGCCTATGGGGTGCATTATAAATAAGACTGCCTATGGGGAGTGCATTACAATATAGAGGCTGTCTGTTGGGGTGCATTATAATACAGAGGCTGCTTATGGGGGTGCATTACAATACATAGGCTGTCTATGGGGGTGCATTATACTATATTGAGGACTATCTGGTGTATTATGCTATATGGAGGCTATCTAGGGGGCCATCATACAGTGTGGAGATTACAGTGGCGGGGCCATTATACAGTGTTGGAGCCATTAAATAGTTTGGGGATATTAAGGGGTCAGTATATATCCAGTGAGGGGGCATCATACTGTGTATAGGGGAGCTGTACAGGGGGGAGACTCGGGACATTAAGTGTAAAGTGGGTACTTATTGTTATAGGGGAACTCTGGTTACTGTGACTGTCAAAGGGGCACACACAGGGCATTATTACATTCTAGGGGACAACATGTGGGCACTGTTTTCTAGGGCCCATGCACCTGGCATTACTATATTATAGAGGGTGCTTTAGAATTTAGAGGTCACACAGAACCACACAGTAGGTGCAGTAATAGGGACACATAGGGCAGCGACGGCTCAGTATTGGGGTACCAAGTGTAGTAATAGGGGCACATACTGCAGCAGCGGCTCAGTATTGGAGTATCAGGTGTAGTAATAGGGACACATACGACAGCAGCGGCTCAGTATTGGGGTATCAGGTGTAGTAATAGGGACACATACGGCAGCAGCGGCTCAGTATTGGGGTACCAAGTGTAGTAATAGGGGCACATACTGCAGCATCGGCTCAGTATTGGAGTATCAGGTGTAGTAATAGGGACACATACGACAGCAGCGGCTCAGTATTGGGGTATCAGCAGGATGAGGAGTTTGTGCAGGTTGAGAATAGTCCAATTGGTGACCGTGACGGTGCTGACAATATGAGAAGTGAAACGTGTCTTTGTTGTATTCTCTGTAGTTGAGTCCTGGCTGGAGGAGTCGTCATGTCGGTCTGGGCCAGATGGAAAAGACATGAAAAGTGAACGATTCCATCAGAAAGAACGTCAGCGGTAAGTCATTATCTGTAACTCTGCTATGATCTCTTATATGTTCTGTAGGACTGGTGTTATGTACCACTGACCATATGGCGGTGATATCAATATTGGTCTTTTTATATATAGATTAATTTTGGCAACAGCGCGGTCATTTGCTGAGGTTCTCTGGTTAGCGGCCCACTCAGATGTTTCGCCCCCCCTAAACCGAAACCCTAGCTACGCCTCTGGTGAGCGCCCAGGGCAACGGACCGAGCTGCGCTACCCGTGACATCCCCCAGTGAAGTGAACGGGCTCGGTGCCAAGTACCCCAAAGCCCTGGTACGTGCGACTCATTTTTTTTGGCGTCACCAACAGGATCCAAAGCTCGCAATATGTGAGTCCTGTGTGCCTAAAGTGGACTGTTTTGTGCAAAAGACTGTGTTGCGTTTTTGAGATTTTTGGCGCCATTTTCCGCCATTTTGCCGCCATATTCACGCCCTGAGGCGCTGGTGAAGAAGAGGGGCTTGTATTCGTGGGCGTACCCCCCCTAGTGGCGCGAAAGTGATGGGCGCCCTGTCTAAATGTTACTACAATGTCCGAGCCTGCCCGACTGCAAGGGAGATCCGCCTCCTCTTCATCCTCCATGCTAAGAAGAGAAAGCGAAAGTCCCGCCTCCACGGAAAAATCCAGAGTGTTCCAGATGAAACACACAGTCTGGCCTGGCGTGAGATGGCAGAAGGACAGGAGTCACTGTGTGGGGGAATGGCGGTGCGCAGACCCCGCTCCCCTGAAGTGGTGCAGCCTGTACTCGAACCTTCCCCAGGTCGGGAGGATGAAGAAAAGATGTACCGTGTGGAGGAGGTGGACGCGGCGCTGAGGGACATGGCCCGACACCGCGCAGAGATGGAGGCGATGGAGCAAAGCTGGCGTGCCCTGAAACAGCGGCTGCTGTGGGACCCACTGCTCTCCCCTCAAGATGCGCAAATGCCACCCGCGCCACCACTGGAACCGGCGGCTGAGGAAGGACCGGAGGCCGGCCCCAAAAGAGCTGATCCTGACTCCGCCGAGGACGCGGCGGGAGGGAAGGAGGTTGAGGAGGCCCTGCCCGGACCGAAATGCCAGCCAGGCCTGGAACCAGAGGCAGCAGCGGAATGCTGTCCCCCGGTAGGGACAACGACGGAAGACACCCAGCCGCAAGCGATGGAGATCAACTGGGAGGAGATGGAGTACCTGGACGACGTGGAATACGCCGCCCAGAAGGAGTATGAGCAGCGACAGCAGCAGGAGCAGCGAAAGGCGCAGCAGCTTCGCCAGAGGTACCGGGAGAAAGATCTTGCTGACAAAGAGAACGTCAGGCGAGACAAAGGTACGCTCCGGGAACCGCGGCGCCAGGGGGCCATTAGAGACTTCAAACTCCAGGGAGGCTGGGGGTTCATCCACGAACCAGGCCTGTACCAGGGGTCTTTGTAAATCGCAGAGATGTAGAGTCTCACCTGCCAGAGGGGAACCCGGGAAGGGATCTGCTTATTGGGGATATTGTCACCTACACGCGGCATTGGGGTCTTAAGGGGTGGTATGCCCTGAATGTCTCCCGAGTCAGCGACCCAGTCCCTGAAGCCGGAAACTTACCCCGTGTCTCAGCGTCCCAAGCCCCAGCCACATCAGTGCCCGGCCGCGCACCTCCATCCTATCCTGCGTCCTATTCTGCAACGCAACAGAGCGCAGCGATTGCTAGTGCATCCCCAACTGAGCCACTGCATGCACCTGCGTCCCAATTGGAAACGCTGCAGAGCGTAGCGATTGCAACAGTGACCCCTATTGAGCCAAACCTGTACTTAGAAGAGGCACCTGTCAGGCCTCAAGGAAGTCGCAAAGTAAAAATTGAAAAGAGGACTGTAGCTACTCAGACACTGGTAGCAGGACACGATCTCTTAGTGATGCGTTCCAGAGCGCACCGCATGCTTCCAGCCCCAGGTGTGGAAGTGCCACTATGTTTAAAGAAGAACAGTAGGACCCAGACAGGGTTTACTAACTGTAAAAAGTTTAAAGGAGAATTGCACTTTATTGAAAATGTTATATGATAATGTTTACATGCTGAAGTAGTATACCCCAGTTGGGTAATGTGTCGTATAATATGTGAAATGTGTTTCTTTTAAAGGACTGCGTGGCTGAGGACTTTGCCAGCCCAAAAACTGTGTTGTAAATAGTTGGCACTTGGTGCCCCATCTTGGTTTTACGTAAACCATCCTACCTCTGAAGCAAAACCCATATGGTGTGGCCTTGAGTGAGGTTTGCAGCAAAGAAGTCCTGCAGCCCACCCAGGACCACCGTGGGAGGTTTGGTGCGGGTCCTCCACAAGAATCCTGTATTTATTGTGTGAAAGTATTTGATATTTACTATTGCTAATTTGTACACATTGTAACGTTTGAAGTATCCTTACCTCCCGCAAGGGATGAGTTATGTTATTGTTGATATTATAAAAATTGTTTTCTTTTTCAGCCTGGGAGTGCTGATATTAACTAGGGGGGGATGTGTAGCCCAGCTGCACTTGGTGCCACATGTTACCCAGGAGGATGCATGAAAGGTAATTCACAATCACCTGATATTCATTCACACTTCACATTTTCCTGGTGCCACCAGAGGGAGCCCTTTAGATTACGCAGGTATATAAGGGTGTGAAGAGATACAGCAGAGAGATGAAGACAATCTAGCTGAACGTTAGCTAGATGTTGGTTGTACCTCAGACAGATCAGATCTCCTCAGAACACCGGAGTGAGAGGATTCCTGTCAGAACGTGCAGATTGTAGTTTCCCTAGGGAAGTGGAAAGTGACTCTCGAAGTGTGCACAGATCAGTCTGACGGAAGGTCCTGATAGCTACTTTGGACAGAGCCTAAGAAAGAAGTGAAGGAAAGGGAACTGCAGTATTTGTAACACCGAGTCAACTGAGGTATTGTTAGAGAGCGAGCGTGCCGACGCTTGGAGAGCGGTGAAGAGAAGGAAGTTGACATCTACTGCTGCTTGTGCTTATGTTAAAGGTGTGAGTAGGACGACAGGCAAGTGGAAAAGAGAAAGAGAGTGACTGAGGAGAAATAGCAACGATAGCTTACCTCCACTCTGCACTACCGGACACCGGGTCCGAGCTTGCTAGAACCTTCACGGCTAGTGGGAAAAACCGGAGACCCTGCTGGACTTCAGGTCGCAGAGGGGCCCAACAGTGCTGATACGTAACCGGGGTCAGGAAGAACAGGAGTCTGGTCAGCGCAACCATTGGAGACTTAGTTCTGTCCAAAAGAAGGCTCCACCACAAGATCATCCGGGCGTAGCAAAGAGAACAGAGTTAAACTTTGTTTCATGCAAGTTAGAAACTCACACACATAAAGAAGGAAGGAGGCCCTACACCTACTCAGTGATTACTGGACGTGCATCCTCCACCCTGACGGCCTCCCGGGACGTGCCTGCAACTTCATCACCAGTAAAGGTACAGAAAGAGACTGTCTTGTGTGTGTCTGCATTATTGCTCCTTCACCCCTGCACCGCCATATACTTCGAGGGACCAGTCTCGCCTGTGGGAGACTTAACACCTTGCTGCCCCAACCCTCAGAGGATTCACCCTGCAGCGCTGGTCACCCTGACCAGGAACCACAGGTGGCGTCACGAACATCATATCCCTGTAAATATCCCCTTAGTGAGCGCCCAGGGCACGGATGAGCTGCGCTACCCGTGACATCCCAGTGAAGTGAACGGGCTCGGTGCCGACTACCCCAAAGCCCTGGTATGTGCGACTCAAAAGCACATAGGAGCACGGAGCAGGACGGGGGGCACAGGAGGACGGAGCAGGACGGGGGGAGGATGGAGGGCACAGAGGAGCACGGAGCAGGACGGGGGAGGATGGAGAGCACAGAGGAGCACGGAGCAGGACGGGGGGGCACAGGAGGACGGAGCAGGATGGGGGGGCACAGGAGGACGGAGCAGAAAGGGGGGAGCACAGCGGAGGATGGAGCAGGAGGGAGGAGCACAGAGGAGAATGGGGGAGCACATAGCTGGATGGGAGAGCAAGGAGCAGGACGGGGGCAGCACAGAGCAGGACGGCGGTTTATACACCCGGCTTATACTCGAGTCAATACGTTTTCCCAGTTTTTTTGTGGCAAAATTAGGGGGTCGGCTTATACATGGGTCGGCTTATACATGAGTATATACGGTAAGTGATTCACTACTTAAATTTAAGAAGGGACTTGATTCCTTTCTTGAAAAGTATAATGTTACAGGGTATGTACTGTATACTAGAATCCTTGATAGGGCGTTGATCCAGGGAACTGGTCTGATTGCTGTATCTTGAGTTGGGATGGAATTTTTTTCCCCAATGTGGAGCTTATTGCCTTCCTATGGATCAGCATGTTAGGCTATGGGTTGAACTAGATGGACTTAAGGTCTTTCTTCAACCTTAAATAGTATGTTACTATATATTTTTACATCAACATAGCCGTTTGAGGTCTTTTTCTTTTTGCAGTATGAATTGTAGTCTTGAATGACACCATTCAATTTACCCTATAAAGTACTGAAAAACAGGAAAAAAATTCCAAATGAAGTGAAACGATTAAAAAAATGCAATTTGACCATTGTTTATTGTGCTTCATTTTTTCATCATTCATAGTGCGGTGAAAATGACCTGGCAACATGACTAGAAGCGAGTGGCTGCAGGGAGAATAAAACTGCTCCTCTAAGGCAGCCAGACAGGATTTAATGTTATTTACCTACAGATTACCATTATATCTGCAGGTAAATAATCTTTCGTGGAGGTGACAGGTTCCCTTTTAATGATTTGAACTTCTGATCATTAGTTCTTTTTAGTGTATACTAATTAATTATTACAGTATTTCAATATACAGAAAAACATAACGTTCTCTTATGAAGCCCAGCCACAGACAGGGCATTATAGGAGGGCTAAGAAGGTAACTTTCAGGTCAACCCATCTGCACCTAGTTATTGCATTGGGGCAGATGGCGATAGGACCCGATCTGTGCGCTACTGGCAATTAGTCCATTTAAATACCATTTCCAAAGATGATCAGATGCCGCTCATAGCGCTATTGTTCTAGGCAGGTGCTGGCTGTGTGGTATAGTGCAGGGGCGGGA
Organism: Oophaga sylvatica; assembly: GCA_033576555.1. Taxonomy (NCBI): domain Eukaryota; kingdom Metazoa; phylum Chordata; class Amphibia; order Anura; family Dendrobatidae; genus Oophaga; species Oophaga sylvatica. Next base: position 568,342,678 of record JARQOD010000003.1, read on the forward strand.
CTTAATATTACACACTATAAGGTCTAATGTCAAGAATTGGTTAATGTTGATGGTGTAACTGTAGGATAAGCCAACAGAATAAGATAATTGGGGGTCCAACTGCTGGAACCCTCCCTAATTAGCTGATCAGCACTGCAGCTTTTTATTACCAAACATAGCAGTGACTGTGCTTATTAGTACTTGAATGGCACTGAGCTGTAGGACCAGGTACAGTCAGAGGCGTATCTAGGGGGTTCCCTGTGCCGGCTGTCTTTAAGGGCGTCATGTGGAGAGTTGTTGCAGAAGACCGGAGAAGATGGAGGTCTGCAGAGACGGCTGTGGATGAGAAAACTCATCATGGGATCTGGACAAGATGAAGAAAAGAAAGAGACGACGTCATCTATAAGGTACCTGAATGTAAATATTATTTGTGAAATTGACTAATTCTCATGTTTTTATTTGTTAGGAGCATTAAAGGGGTTCTCCAGGTCTGTGATGAGTCTGCAGTCACATAGAATGACTGCGGACTCAGCACAAACCTGGACAACCCCTTTAATGCTCCTAACATACCGTATATACTCGAGTATAAGTCGAGATTTTCAGCCTATTTTTTAGGGCTGAAAGTCCCCCTCTCGGCTTATACTCGAGTCATATACCAGGGGGTCGGTGGGGGAGGGGTGGCGGGATGTCCTATATACTCACCCCCTCCTGGCGCGGTCTCTGCAGCCGCTGCTCTTCTCCCACGGTCTCCGTCACCTGTGTTCAGCCATCTGTGGTACCGCTCAATAAAGTCATAAATATGCACATATTCATGACTTTAATGAGCTGTACCACGTGACCGCTGTAGTTAGGCATAGCTGCCGAAGACCGCGGGAGAAGAGGGGCTGCAGAGACCGCTCCAGGAGAGGGTGAGTATATTCCATATTCACCTGTCGTGTTTCACTGCTGCACGCTGCTGTGTCCTCGCGTCCTCTAGCTGTGAATGTTCAGATCAGAGGGCGCGATGACGTGTTTAGTGCACGCCGTGCCCTCTGCCTGAGCATTCACTGCTGGAGGACTCGGAAGACAGCGGCGCTCAGCGTGGAACGGGGACAGGTGAATATTGCAGGTGCTGGGGCCGGTCACACCGGCACCTGTCCCCCAGCGACGAGAGGTGAGTATGTCATTTTTATTTTTTTTTTCATTTGCAGCGGCAGCATAAGGGACCTTGTGGGACATAATACATGGGGCATCATATGGGGCACAATACATGGGCAGCATATGGGGCATAATCTATGGAGCATCATATGGGGGCATAATACATGGGGCAGCATATGGGGCATAATCTATGGAGCATCATATGGGGGCATAATACATGGGGCAGCATATGGGGCACAATCTATGGAGAATCATATGGGGGCATAATACATGGGGCAGCATATGGGGCACAATACATGGGCAGCATATGGGGCATAATACATGGGGCAGAATATGGGGAATAATACATGGGGCAGCATATGGGGCATAATACATGCGCAGCATATGGGGCATAATATATGGGGTAGCATATGGGGCTCCTGATTCAATATGGCTATTCAAAAACATTTAGCCTACTTTAATTTTACTTTTATTGGTATCTATTTTTAATTTTGAAATTTACCAGTAGCTGCCTCATTTTCCACCCTAGGCTTATACTCGAGTCGATAAGTTTTCCCATCTTGTTGTGGCAAAATTAGGGGGTCGGCTTATACTCGAGTATATACGGTCAGTGAATAAAAACATGAGAGTTAGTCAATTTCAGAATTCTCACAGTGCTCACTGCACGCTGTTAGGATTCTCTCGTGCCGGTGATTTACATACATTCGGCTACATGCTGACTAGACATGCGTGGCCTCACTCAATGAAAATGAACAGAGCGAGGCTGGGCACATCTAGTCGGAATGTGGCCAGAAGTATATAAATCACATGCTTGTGCTGACATGACCGTGTACTCTTGCCACCGGTAAGGGAGAACCCTAAAAGTGTGCAGTGCATTCGTTGTGAGAATTCAGAAGCTGCAATGTCAGGATTCAGCTCTGCAGGTTCCAGCAGTCGTCACATGGACACTTCACTCATACGCGATTTTCATACATATGGTCCTGTGACATCGAGCTTCTCTTCCTGCTTCTCTCAGTTTTTCACTGAACATTGAGAGCATTAGGGAGAGCAGCTCGTCGGTACATGACTAAGTGTGCAAATCGCATGTGTGCTGGGGGGGAGGGCGCCAAACCGAATTCTTGCCCCGGGTGCCAGAAAGCCTAGATACCCCTCTGGGTACAGTCACTACACAATGTATGGGACTGGAGCTGATAAACACTAAAAGGCTGGATCACTCAACCAAGCAACACGGCCCCTTCAATCAGCTAATTAGTGAGGTACACTGAGTTAGACCCTACAAGGAGATGGACAAGGGAGAAGACTCACACAGTTATTGCCTAACAGAGTGTTTGCAATTGAAAACTGCCACCTTCTGGTCAAAGATGATAGGAAAAGGGAAAGCAAAGAGAATTGCATTAGCAGGAACTGAATAGTGAAGTGCATGTTACCTTGGGGAAGAGATTGGAGGAAACACCAGGTCAGGTGATAGCTATTTCTCAATTAGGAATTATAAAAGGCACAGGAGGGCAGAGGAGTAGAGATGGCACTTGAACTTGTAGCAGGACTGACGTGTGATGCAGCGAGATTGGTTTACAGCTGCCATTACGAGTGACTAGACCCCAGTGAAGAATCGAGTAACCAGATCCGAGAGAAGAATCGAGCGACCAGACCTGATTGAATAATCAAGTGGCCAGAGCCGAGAGAAGAACCAAGTAACCAGATCCAAGAGTAGAATTGAGTGACCAGACCTTAGTGAATGATTGAGTGGCAAGAGCCGAGAGAAGAACCAAAGGAAAGAGACCAGACCTAAGTGAACGGAGCCAGAACCAAACGAGCGGGACCAGAGCAACGAAAGGAAAGTAGGCAATGTTAGAGGAACATTCATGAGATCTGCAACGTGAGGTGTAGAAGTATGGTACACAGGAGACTGGGGCCGTGCTTCAGCGGATGGAGGCAGCCAGCGCAACATGCGCTAGAAGCGACTCAGAAAAAGGGACTTGCAGTCTAATGGCGTATTAGCGTAGACTCCTGTTTGGACTTGGACGGCGTGCATCATTACCACCAAAGTGACATGACAACGATGACTTATTCAAATTGTTGAGTTAGAGTAATAAATAATCTGTTGTTAAGTTACTGCTGTGCTCTCATCTTCTGCGATGTTGTATCTCAAAGACCTGTTTACAACCTCGACAATGTAAAAAATGATAGCCTATCCTAGGGATAAAACATCAATATTAAAGGCTCCGAAAACCCCTCTAAGCTAGACTAATTTTACCACAACCAACCCTATGCCCAGAGCTATGGCTGTAAAACCCTGTGCACAGCTTTTGCCCCCACGTGATGTTTAAGTAAAATATAGACCTATTCTTTGTAACTAGTAAAGAGTGGAATAGTGTAAGAATAATTTGTCACATTTCTGGGTGGTTTTTCAACTTCCTCATCTCCACTCGTCCTACTATAAACCACTAACTCTCCTACATTTTATTACTCATTCCACTTTTCATTACAAATTCATTTTACAGGGATTTAATAATTTGTGATGTGATTCATTCCTAGGACTTTCTCTGGTATGTAAAACACTCCCTACGGCCATACGATGTACCATAAGTGAGTGTGAATGTTAGCAATAGCTATGAATCATGATAACCACTGTGGACCAAATATTACATGACTATATGAAATGACTAAGAGCAGAGAACTGTTCCTGCCCCTGGCCAGGAGAAGACCTGACATGTGCCGGTGTCAGGCTAGAACATTTCAGGTGATGTTGACACACTGCGCCAGGATAGGGAGCTATTCCTGCTTTCCAAATATAGTTAAAATTTGCATGACCACTCTGAACTGCAATTTAATTGTTGTTTTCATGGTGCTTTTAGAGCAAACCGATTGGTCTTTATTCACCCCATAGAGGCCCAAAAAGCATCCTATTGTTTCAAAGATGTGATGCTCATTCGAACTCACCTGTGGCAAGTAACTGGTGTGGGCATTGTGAAAATCATGCATGAAATTAGGTAAAACGGGGAGAAGTTGACTCAATCTTTGCATTATGTGTCTGTGTGTGCCGCACTAAGAGGATGGCCTGATGGTCCACTGCTCTGACCCGAGGTAATTGCTGCTGATTATAGGGTTATTTGTTGTTTTCTGTTTGCATATATGTATATTGTTTGCACAGGGTTCAGCGGTATGCCTTGTTATTCTATTTAGGAGATGGTAACTACTAGTCCCTATGTGCAGGTGCTGAGTCCAATGTAGGACACTTTCTATATACATTTTCTGTCTGGCATCAGTATATTTCTATATTTAGTGGTGTATATTGTTTATTGCACTGTGGGAATAATAATCAGATATTTAGCCTATTACATAGGCACAGTGCATTATTTTCAATTTTTAGTACATGAACCACGTTTACATTTATGATGGTGCCAGCCAGCTAGTGTCATGTAATCATTTATTCTACATCTGCTAAATACTATACTATTCAGGCATAGCGATATCACTCTGTATTTACCTCGGGCCTAAAACATCTTTTGAGCAGGGTCCTGTAGATGGCCTTTTTTCATCTTATGTTTTTATATGGGTAATTCCACACTATGTCGCTCTCCTTGTGTTATTTTCCTGTTTCCATGATTTTATTAACCTGTATATTTTATATACTATTTTTCATTAATAAAGTATTTTACAGTTTTTGAGACTATATGGCTGTTATTTCTGTGATATTTCTGTGTGTCACACTAAGCATGGAGAATAGAAAGAGAAGTAAAGAACTGTCTGTTCTTTCATATATTTAATCGCCTACACGATCTCTTAGAAATTATTGATGTTCCTTATGGTACATGAAGAAGCACTTATACCATAATCTAGGATATTTTTCTTTTTCTTTTTCTTTCTGTATATTTTGTATATTTTCTGCACTTCCACTTATGTATATATTGTTTATTGTTTTTTCAGCGACCAATTTTTAATAAAGGCCATACGTGGCCGAAACGTCAAAACAAACAGTCGTCGCATCAAATTTCAATAAAATTATTCACTATTTGCACAACTGAAAAATTACGTGTGCAGTGATTGTTTTCTTGATTGTGGACTATAGGACCATTGGTCCCGTCTCACTAGCACCGTATAGGGCAACCTGTTTTGGTCGAGTGCTAACCATTTCTTCTTCTAATTCCACACTTTGTCGCTCTCCTTGTGTTATTTTCCTGTTTCCATGATTTTGTTAACCTGTATATTTTATATACTATTTTTCATTAATAAAGTTGTTTACAGTTTTTGAGACTATATGGCTGTTATTTCTGTGATATTTCTGTGTGCCACACTAAGCATAGAGAATAGAAAGAGAAGTAAAGAACTGTCTGAAGACTTGAGAAGCAAAATTGCTGAAAAGTGTCAACAATCTCAATGTTACAAGACCATCTCCAGAGATCTTGATGTTCCTTTGTCCACGGTGCACAACATAATCAAGATGTTTACAATCCACGTGTAATGCCAGTGCTCCTGCGTCCCTGCTCCTCTCCCTGGCAAGGATGCCGACGTACTCACCATCCTGGCCGCATTCCTGTTGCAGTCATCTTGCATAGTATGCACTCGTGTTCTCCCTGTGTCTTAAAGGGGTAGCGTGTGCATTCCTAAGATTTCCCCAGCCAATTTCTGGGTGGCATCTGGTATTTAAGGCACCCTCCCTTATTGGGAGGTGACTGTTCAACATCAAGGACTTTAGTGTCTAGCTTGTCTTTAAGCTGCTAAGTCCACTGTCAGGTCCTCTCTTTACCCAAATCTGTTTCCTTGGGTCTGTATGCCCAGTTCTAAACCCTGGACCATTGACTGAGTCTGATCTTGTCTGAACCTGTGTCCCTGGGTCTGTATGAACAGGCCTGAACACTGAACCTGTGCCTGGGTCTGATCTTGTATGAAATAGGACCTGACTTTCAAATCTGTTTGTATCTAAGTCTGGATCTTTCACTGAATTGGTTGTCTAAGAATGTGGATCTGTCTCTGTATCTTTCTGTGTCTTACTCAGCACCTGGTTCCACGCCATCTGTGTCTGAATCAGTACCTTCCTCCAAACCTGAATCAGTCCCTTCCCTTTCCTAAACCCGCTGAGTTTGAATCTGTACTTACCGTATTTTTCAGACTATAAGACGCACCGGACCATAAGACGCACCCCAAATTTTCAGAAGGAAAATTGGGAAAAAAAAATAATCAAATGGGGGTCCGTCTTACAGTCCGAATTTAGCTTACCAGCGAACGGATCAGCACAGGTAGAGGAGTGGTCACTGGGGTCGTTTGGTGTGGTAGTGGTGCTATGTGGGGTGGCTGTGTTATGTGGGGTGGCTGTGTTATGTGGGGTGGCTGTGTTATGTGGGGTGGCTGTATTATGTGGGGTGGCTGTGTTATGTGGGGTGGCTGTGTGATGTGTGGTGGCTGTGTTCTGTGGGGTGGCTGTGTTCTGTGGGGTGGTTGGGCACTGTGGAGTGGCCAGGGTGGCCATATACTCACAAATCCGGTGGCAGCGGTCCCTATTCATCCTCCCTGTGCGGTGGTGGTATCGTGGCAGCAGCGGGCCTCTGTGCAGCGTGGGGGGCTCCGCCGGCGTTCCGTCCCAGCCGGAAAGCCCCCCGCAGCTGTGACGCGGTGGCCCCTCCGGTGGCGGTCCCAATTCATCCTCCCTGTGCGGTGGTGGTGTCGGGGCAGCAAGCGGGCCTCTGTGCAGCGTGGGGGGCTCAGCCGGCGTTTAGTTCCTGCCGGAAAGCCCCCCGCAGCTGCGACGCGGTGCCGTCCGGAAAGAAGTCCTCCGGAAAGATGGCCGCCGCTTGCTGAAGTTCAGATCTTGGGAAGAGATCTTCTTTCCGGACGGCACCGTGTCACAGTTGCGGGGGGCTTTCCGGCAGGAACTAAACGCCGGCTGAGCCCCCCACGCTGCACAGAGGCCCGCTTGCTGCCCCGACACCACCACCGCACAGGGAGGATCAATTGGGACCGCCACCGGAGGGGCCACCGCGTCGCAGCTGCGGGGGGCTTTCCGCTGGGACGGAACGCAGGCGGAGCCCCCCATGCTGCACAGAGGCCCGCTGTTGCCCCGACACCACCACCACACAGGGAGGATGAATTGGGACCGCCGCCGCCGCCACCGGATTTTTAGGTATGTTGCGACTATAAGAAGCACCCCCATTTTCCCCCAAAATTTTGGGGGAAAAAAGTGCGTCTTATAGTCTGCAAAATACGGTACCTCAAAACCTACTGAATTAGTGTCAGTATCTTTTCCTATATCAGCTGTGTCTGAATCTGCACCTTTCTCTAATCTGTTGTCACAGTGCAACATTATTAATTAGTGTGTACACTTGCTACTTAAGTACCTTGTGTGAATCTGGCTCTGTCTTTCCTGCATGTACCTCTCCTTGTATTTGTCCTGTGTGAATTTGGCTCTGTCTGACCTGCGTTTACCTGTCCTTGTATTTGTCATGTGGGTATTTTATTCTGTCTGTCCTGTGTGAACCTGGTCCTGTATGTCCTGTAAGAACCTACAGTTCTCTGCCTGTCCGCATCTGCGGTACCATGCCTGTCCATACCTGCGGTTCCATGCCTGTCCATACCTGCGGTTCCCTGCCTGTCCGCATCTCTAGTTCTGTGCCTGTCTGCACCTGTGGTTCCCTGCCTGTCTGCACCTTCAGTTCCAAACATGTCCGCATATGCGGTTCCCTGCCTGTCCGCATCTGCGGTTCTGTATTTGTACGCACCTGCGGTTCCATATCTGGTTGTGCCTGCGATTTCATGCCTGTCTGCACCAGTGATTCTGTTCCAGTCCACTCCTGCGGTTCTTTGTCTGTCTGCATTTGCGGTCCAGTACCTCTCCTGCCAGTGACCCAGTACTTCCTGAAGCTGTTCCTGTTCATCCAGTCTGAACTGGGTTCTATCCGTTCCTGTATGTCAGTCATGCCCGCCTGCACCGACCTGCCTGTATATCAGCCATGCCCATCAGCACCTGCCTGCCTGTGTATCAGCCATGCCCGCCAGCACCTACCTATCTGTGTATCAGCCGTGCCGCCAGCACCTGCCTGTCTCTATACCAGCTGTGTCTGCCAGTACCTGTCTGCCTGTGTATCAGCTGTGCCAGTCAGTATACCTGCTGTACCTACCAGCACATGCCTGTCTGTTCACCAGCCATCTCTGCCAGTACCTGCCTGCCTGTGAATCACCTGTGCCAGTCAGTATACCTGCTGTGCCTGCCAGAAAATGCATGTCTGTATACCAGCTGTGTCTGCCAGTACCTGCCTCCCTGAGAATCAGACATGCCAGTCAGTACACCTGCTGCGCCTGCCTGCATCCCTGCCATTCCTGCCAGCACCTGTTGTTACAGCTTCTGTCCCTTTGGGTGTCAGTTGCCATGCGTCTGAGGTTTGTCCTGAAGTAGCACTTGTCGTCCATACGGAGCGAAGTCTAATCCCACCATTAGGGGATCTAGCGAAGTCAGGTGTTCATTTAGCCACGCCCTTCCAGGCTATCCTTGGTCCACGACACAATGGGTCCAAACACCATGGCACTGTAGCTAATCACCCTGGACCTGGACAGCAGAGAAAAATTGATGAAAGGTTGCAACTCAGGTTAGACCAAATGGTGGATAAGCAGCTCCAATCAAGTGCCCAAAAAATTCAAACTGTCCTACAGGCCCAGGGTTCATCAGTGTCAGCGCGAACTATCCATCAAAATTTAAATGAAATGGAACGCTATGGCAGGAGACAAAGGAGGACCCCACTGCTGACACAGAGACATAAAATATCTAGAGTGCAGTGTGCCAAAATGTACATGTGTAAGCCAAAATCCATCTGGGAAAGCGTCTTGTGTAAAGATGAGACCAAGAAAGAGCGTTTTGGTAAAGCACATCATTCTGCTGTTTACCGAAAATGGAATGAGGACTACAAAGAAAAGAACACAGTACCTACAGTCAAATATGGTGGAAGTTTAAACATGTTTTGGGGTTGTTTTGCTGCCTCTGGCACTGGGTGTCTTGACTGTATGCAAGGCATCATGAAATATGAAGATTACCAAAGAATTTTGGGTTGCAATGTAGTGCCCAGTGTTAGATAACAGAGTTTGCATCCTAGGTTATGGGTTTTCCAGCAGGACAATGGTCCCAAACATACTTCAAGAAGCACCCAGAAATGGATGGAAACAAAGCGCTGGAGAGTTCTGAAGTGGACAGCAATGAGTCCGGATATAAATGCCATTGAACACACGTGGAAAGATATTATAATTGCTATTGAGAGAAGGCACCTTCACATATGAGAGACCTTGAGCAGTTTGCAAAAGAAGAGTGGTCAAAAATTCCAGTTAAGAGGTGTAAGAAGCTTGTTGATGGTTATAGAAAGCGATTGATTGCAGTTATTTATTCCTAAGGGTGTGCAACCAAAAATTAAGATGTGGGTGCCAACAATTTTGTCCGACCCATTTTGGGGATTTTTTGTGAATTTATATCCAATTTGCCCTTTTCTCTCTCTTTTTTTTTTTTTTGTGTTTTTCCAATACACACAAAGGAAATAAATATGTGTATAACAAAACGTGTGTAACTGCAATATTTTTCTGGGAGAAATACTTCATTTTCTGGAACAATTTCAAGGGTGCCAACACTTTTGGCCATCACTCTATATTGGTATACCTTTTTGTAACTGCATAAAAAGTTTTGTCAATTATGCATTCAGAAAAGAGTGCATACTCCTTTTTTTTAGATGAAATCTTCCAGGTGTATAGCTCCAACTGAGGGCTCAAACGTGAGACTTATTTTTTAAATAAACCAATATTCATAGCAGTAAATTATTCCGTTGTCTAGTCCGATCCTCAATGGCAGGCAGATCGGGGCTGTATTAACTTCACTGCCTTCTGCCCACTACCCTGGGCATCTCTCAGGCCCCACAACATCAAGACTCTGAAGGGCTAAGTAAGCATAAAAGGTGCTTTGCCAAGGATGCCGTACGCAGAATTGAAGATTGCCTCGCCCTAGCTGCTGCAAGGGACCAGTCTGGACAACAGAACAAGGCTGTGCGAATCTTTTTACTCAACTTTATAGAACAGCAAGAAAACCACTAATTAAGTTGTCCATTGCCGATGGCAATGGGTCATAGGACTTGTAGCTTGATCTCATTATTATGTCTGATATTGTCCTCACATGATGAACATTTTGCGGTCTAGAGAAAAAGTATAACTCTGTTCACTATTAGTTCACTTGAGTCCAGAAAGGCTGCAAGTTACAATTTGTCAACAGCGCGACAAGTCCAATTGGTTTTAATTGGTTTTTCAGGTTAGTTTCTCTCCAGTTCATCTCAAGACCAAGCCAAGATTTTTCCATGAGATAGAACAAAAATCAAGCAAGTTCATCCTCAAATTCATAGATGAATTCTGTGAAATGTTTTATAGCATGAAAAAAGTGAAGGATAAAATAAGACTCCATTCAGAAGAAAACGTTACACAATGTTTTAGGAGTTTTCCAGCTGTACATTATGAAAGTGCTCCATGTGTTCACTATTACAATATGGTTTCTGCATTGCATCAGATCAAGGGCTGTTATCTACCTGTCACATATTTCTCCACCCAAGGGAATGTATAAGTTGACCCCTATTCTTACTAGAATGGTGGTCCTGATCTCCCATTCTTCCTCACTTCTACTAAGAATTAATTAAATGGCATGGTTGTGTGGCACCCCTGAGGGTCCAGTCGCCACAGAGGTACTGCATCTCAGCCAGAGATGTGGTATCCCATCTTTCAGGTAAGGTGGAGACACTACACCTAGCTCTGGCAACACTGCATCCATCACACACACTAGCTGAGTTCGTCTAGCAAGCCTGCAGCTAGGAAAGGGTGTTAGATGGTGGGTGGAGCTTGTGGGTCAGAGCAGGAGTTAGAGGGAAGTTAGGGACAGTCCTCCCTTCGGGGAGGAAGGAGACAGACGCTTAGAAGTAGCTCTCCCATAGGGGAGAGGGGAAAGAGATACAAACGTGCAGCAGGCTCCAAGTCCTGAGGATCTGTTCACAGAGTGAGAAAGATAGAACAGAAGGTTCCCTGGAAGGGAAAAGGGATTTCTCAGAGACACGGCTGAGCAGAAGGCTACCCGTGGGCTCGTTCCAGGACTGACGGACGTCAGCTGGGAGAATCCAGGTCACAGAAGGGACTCGGCCCCTAGCCTAGTGGATAACTTTAAGACTCAGCTAGCAAGCCGTCAGCTGTGATAACTTTAGGGATCACAGCCACAACCGCAAGCATCTTCTCCGGGAAGGTACGCTATATAGGATCAAGGAAACGTCTGGGTCATGTTGTCCGACAGGATCCGCAGCTTCTAGACTGGGACACTGCTTAGCGAGGTGCTGGAAAGGAAGAAAGGAGTGGGAATCAGCACAGAGAGACGGCCAGGTAAGGCATATACTGACAGGGATCTTTGGACTGGTGTTCTCCATGCACCTGGGAGTTGGCTGGACTCCTCAACTGGAGGACGCGATACCAAGCGAGCATTTGTACTGCATGCACCTGATCTGTGAGTAAAGCCTTGGAAACTGCATTTGACCGTCTCCTCAAGTTCTTCCTGCGGCACACACTCCACTCTGCTACATCTCCCAGCACCATTACTCTCTACTACATCTCTGCCCTGAGACAAGCTTTACCTGTGGGAAACTATTCCAACTCTGCTGCATTACCACCAGTCTCAAAGGATCTGCACTGCAGCGCTGGTCACCTCTGACCAGAAACCACAGGTGGCGTCACAAACACTTTACTACAAACTCTATCATCCCCATGTAAATATTCCCCTTTTATTGGACGCCCAGGGCCACTAACCGGGTCACTGCTGCCGTGACACATCCCTTTAAGACACTGGCGCCTGTGCGCCTGACAGAATGTGTAAAGGATTATTCCCATTGAACTGTGAATTGGACTGTAAAGATGGCGGATATGGCTGCTCCACGAGGTGTGCAGTGAGGCGTGCCATCGTGGGCGGTACACAAGAAAGAGCGCGAAAAGGAATGAACCTACCCTGCCTGTATTTCTATGCAACAGCATCGTGGCCGACCACTAGGGGAGTTCGTGTCCCAGCGAGGTATGGCGGCAAAGGAAAAAGACACCGCCCCTCGGGGGTGGAGAGACACTCAGCGGCGGTGAAAGCGAGCCAAGAAGAAGGCAGTTGTCCAGGCAGCCATCATGGAGAGTGGAGGGAGGCCTGAGGAGCGCTGGAAGCAGGAGAAGATATGCCCAGGCTCTGAAGCAACAGGCTCCAGCTCTCAGGAGGAGGTTGACCTGGCCAGCGTAGAGCGGGAGATTCAGGAGCTGGCTCATCACTTGGAGGAGAAACGGGCGCTGCTAGAAGAGAAAAGGCAGGCCGCCAAGCGAGAAGCCGAAGATACTCGGGCACCTACACCACCAGTACCCGAAGCTCCAGGGTCGACGACATCGGAACCCGCTGCCACCGAACCCATCTCACCGTACCTTCATCACCAGTACCATTGGACCCCGCCGCCCCGTCACCGGAGGCGACTATGGAGGAAAATGGCCCCAGGAGCGCAGGAACCAATAGCGCCCCTGGGTCGTGGGAGGACTGGTTGGGCCCGATAGGATTGCCACCAACCCCAAAGGCAGGCCAGTTAGTACTGGATATTGCCTGGGACAGTGACATCGTCCCATGGGGGGGATCCTGGAGCCAATACCAATCCCACAGCCGCCGTCCCTAGTGAAACAGAAACCGGAGGTCCTGGTTTGGGATGACCACGAGGAGACAGATCTGATGGAGTTTCCCATAACAACAGAGGAGTTCTGCCACCTGCAGATCCAAAAGCTGGCGCAGGAAGAAAGAGACCGGCAGGCCCAGAGAGCGGCTCTTCTGGAGAGGGACCCCGTGGGCAAGCACCAGGCCAGGGAGAGATCTTTGGAATATCTGAATCCCATGGGATGGGGCCGCGTCCTCAGCTTCGATCTGGAGCGGGGATTTGACTTCATCCAGGACTCCCGTAAAGACCCAGACCTGTTTGTCAACCGGAGAGATGTAGAGGCCCATCTCATCTGGGGGCATCCAGATCGGGATCTGTTCCCAGGAGAGCTCGTCTCCTTCACCCGTCATCTTGGTCCGAGGCGATGGTACTCTCTCCATGTGCGCAGGATACCCGATGAACTGGCACCACGCCATTGCCAGGGGGCAGCAAACACGACGGCCTCATCACATGTAATAACGACACACGTGGCAGCCGTAGCGCCACCATCCACAGCTTCTAAACAGGCAGCCGTGGCGAAGAAGTCAGACAAAGCTCTTCAGGTAGCTGTGCAAGCCACCACGACTGTAACCCGGGGAGTAGCATCGCAAGTAACGGCTCCCATCGCGGTGGACCAAAGCGGCAAGCAGCTTCTGCCCTGGAAGCAATGAAGACAACATGCTTCCACTCAAACTGGAGATCAGAATGAACAGTCTCCAGGCAAATAAAGACAATTTGTTTCTTTGTTTACCCTTCAGGTAAGGGACTGTATATAGTTTACCCCAGGAGGGGTTCTGCCAAAAATGTTTCATTGTTCCAGTTCTTGCACTTTAATTGTTGATAGACTGAGAGGTCATAAACTGTGAGTGATCCGGAACTCTCCTTGTAAATAGTTATGCACCTATTTAGGTGCTCCATCTTGGTTTTACATGCACTTTTAGAAAATAAGTCCCATCATTGCACACTCCAGATCTGAAGAAAAACCCGTTAGGTGTGGCCGAAGATGAGGTCTTTTGGAGGAGACCAGCTATGTCTTGCAGCCCACCCAAGACCAAAGTTGGAGGTTTAGAGCGGGTCTTCCACAAGCACAAGGACACTTGAAGATACCCCGGCTGGGAAAGTATCTGCCACCTACATCATTTGATGACAGCTATGATTGTGTATTAATAAAAGTGTTATTATATTTGTATATTATGCTTAGAGTGAAAATAAGAATTGTTTTATATTGCAGAGTCATTGAATAGCACTTGTATATAATGTGTATAGTAGTTGTTGGTAACAGGAACCATTTGATATAGATATGTACAGACAGTTACTTGAGAACTAATAGCACTTTTTTTGTAGAATATGTTGTAAGAATAATAGTACTTAGAAAAGTATTGTTGCAGAGACAAGATGTCCAAATTAGGTAGTGAACCTAGTAGCAACGGTTGCTACCCAGAGAACACCACGGATGGGATTGCACTAAAGGAAGAGAATAAGTGTTAATGTAGTGATAGTACTTTTATAGAAAAGAAGTAAATGTAAATAGTATTTTTGTAGAGAAATTATGCTCTATCCTGGTAGCGAACTTGAAAGTTTTAACGGTTGCTGCCAAAACCACTTTTAGAGTAAATAATGTAAGTCAATGTTATTATGTAACATTTAAGAACAAGTGCCTCCCATAAAGGGAAGTTGCATTTACCTGTTGAGATCTCAGCATAAAAATTTTGTATGTTTCCTGTAACATCAATTACTCTGTTTCAGCCCGCGGATGTGCTGCGTTTAACAGGGGGGGTATGTGGCGCCCCTGAGGGTCTAGTCGCCACAGAGGTACTGCATCTCAGCCAGAGATGTGATATCCCATCTTTCAGGTAAGGTGGAGACACTACACCTAGCTCTGGCAACACTGCATCCATCACACACACTAGCTGAGTTCGTCTAGCAAGCCTGCAGCTAGTAAAGGGTGTTAGATGGTGGATGGAGCTTGTGGGTCAGAGCAGGAGTTAGAGGGAAGTTAGGGACAGTCTTCCCTACGGGGAGGAAGGAGACAGACGCTTAGAAGCAGCTCTCCCATAGGGGAGAGGGGAAAGAGATACAACCGTGCAACAGGCCCCAAGTCCTGAGGAGCTGCTCACAGAGAGAAAGATAGAACAGAAGGTTCCCTGGAAGGGAAAAGGGATTTCTCAGAGACACAGCTGAGCAGAAGGCTACCCGTGGGGCTCGTTCCAGGACTGACGGACGTCAGCTGGGAGAATCCAGGTCACAGAAGGGACTCGGCCCCTAGCCTAGTGGAGAACTTTAAGACTCAACTAGCAAGCCGTCAGCTGTGATAACTTTAGGGATCACAGCCACAACCGCAAGCATCTTCTCCGGGAAGGAACGCTAAGGATCTGCACTGCAGCGCTGGTCACCTCTGACCAGAAACCACAGGTGGCGTCACGAACACTTTACTACAAACTCTATCATCCCCTGTAAATATTCCCCTTTTATTGGACGCCCAGGGCCACGGACCGGGTCATTGCTGCCGTGACACATCCCTTTAAGACATCGGCCCGGTACCGAGTAACTCACTACCTTGGCGGGTGAACCAGTTGGACATGCATGGTGCTGCTACATTCACTGTCTATGTGACTGATGGAGATAGCTGAGCGCTATGTTCCGTCAGTCCCGTAGACAGTAAATGGAGCAGCATTGCGGATGTTTGACCATGCCGCTCCATTCATTTCTAAAAGTAAGGAAGAATGGGGGATCAGGACCACCATTTTAGTGTCTGTGGAGGTTTCAGTAATCAGTCATTTATTGCCATAGCAAAATAAGTATTGCTTTTTGGTAGCAAAATCCATTTCAGAACAATAAAGGCACAATATAAAAGTAAATCAAAATTACTGATTTGGGAAATGTCGTCCGTGGATTGTTTGGGGAAATGATACGTGATGGCCGATGGCAGACTGTTATATACTAAGATGTGATCTGTCAGGATGGATTTTTTCCAGCTGTTGTTGGGTAAAAATTAAAGTGTATGGTGTGATTGTCCAAATTTGCCACTTTAACTGTTTTGGGTTTTTCATGTTTTCTTTTTTTACCGTCTTCTAGTTTAGTCTGCCATCATGATGATTAGATTATGATGACGGACAATTGATCAATCACTTTATCTCTGATCATGGTCCTTTGTGGCCAAATTTACTTAATAAGTCAATTATGTATTGAGTATTTACTAGGACGTAGGAGATTTATATATTTCCAATCTACAATTGTCCGGCAAGATTTTTATATTTTTCTTCAATAAAATATCCAAGTTTAGAAAAAGGGTCGCTTATCCATAGGTATTGCAGCTCAGCCATGAGCCATAAGTATTACAGTAGTTCATGTCATGGACAAGAGTGCTGCTGATCACCTTTTTTTTGGGGACAACCTTTTTAAGAGTCGTTTATGAGCTAATTTTTTTTAGCTTGCAAAAAAGAAGACTGAGAGGAGACTTAATAGCTGTCTACAAATATCTCAAGGGCTGTCACATTGTAGAAGGATCATCTTTATTCTCATTTGCACAAGGAAAGACTAGAAGCAATGGGATGAAACTGAATGGGAGGAGACACAGATTAGATATTAGAAAAAACTTTTTGACAGTTAGGGTGATCAATGAGTGGAACAGGCTGCCACGAGAGGTGGTGAGTTCTCCTTCAATGGAAGTCTTCAAACAGAGGCTGGACAGACATCTGTCAGGCATGATTTAGAGAATCCTGCTTTGAGCAGGGGCTTGGACTAGAAGGCCCAGGAGGTCCCTTCCAACTCTACCATTCTATGATTCTATGATTCTAATAATTGTTTAGCAGAACGATATTCACTTTACAGCTGCTTTGTAGCTGTGGAGCTCTAGATTACAGTAATCCTCTTGTGAATTTCACCTTTCTTTGTAATAAGTTATTGTCACTAGATACAGTGGAGCAGCCCGGTTTCTATTATGGTGTAGTGAACAAAAGACATCTGAAGTCCTGAGCTATGTCTTTGATTCTGTTTTTCCGGTGTTTAGGGTTATATGATACTCTGCGCAGAGTAACACAATCGTAAAGTATTTTATGTCTGCGGCTCAGAGTTGAAGTTGCATTGACTTATACAATCGTATGCTCTAATAAGTTAAATGTCTCTCACGAGAAAAAAAATTAAAGAATTTGGATGTAAATTAAATTTTTTATCTGATGAAGATTTTGCACATTAAAAATAATAGAAGGCTCCTACAAAATGGGAAATATCAAGGTCTATTTGATACTATTTGGAAATATTTTTTTTCTTTAAAGGAAAAGTGGCATCAGAAAATGAACTATATTTCAAATTATTATTTTTTCTACGTTAAATGAAATTTTTCAAGATTTTTGATTCTAGTATCAGTATGAAAAAATATAATATTTCACAATTTTACATCTGAGTCTAAT
The DNA here is from genome assembly GCA_033576555.1 of Oophaga sylvatica. Lineage (NCBI taxonomy): Eukaryota > Metazoa > Chordata > Amphibia > Anura > Dendrobatidae > Oophaga > Oophaga sylvatica. The sequence continues at coordinate 568,359,899 of JARQOD010000003.1, forward strand.
ATTATGCTCACACTTCCTTTTCTGCACAGATCACTTTTTATCATTCTTACTGTATTATCATTACTGTCAGGATTACAGGGACAGATACCACCGGATCACCAATCACAATAGGTGTTGTTCAAAGCTCACCTCCTCTCTCTCTGTACATTGGCCTTTGCACAGGTCGCAGGGCATGCTCAAACAATCACCCCACAAAAAACATATATTTGTAGACCCTATTCAATACCATTGACCTATTGGGTTGTTTGTCCTGAGACCCCCTCTGATAGCTCAAACTAAGAGACAAAAGTGCTCAGTTTATGCTCCACACAAGCAAAGTGGTGTATGGGCTTAACAGAAAATCTATAGGTCCTTACACTGCTGTGTGCATGCTGGGGCATAAGTTGAGTGCTCCAGGCAGTATATGGCATTCCATGTGGGGTATCATATAGTGTTGTTATGCAGTAAAAATAATAATAGATCATGGTGCTCCTGTCATCATCCTGAGTTACAATATGTATAAAAGTCTCCATCTTGTCCCGGATTAAAATAACATACTGATGGAATATCTGTAATATAGACCATCAATATGAGATTAATTTGATCCGGCAACTGCTGGAGCAGATGTCAGCTAATCAGTGAGGGTGCCGGGTGTCGGATACCCACCGATCTCATACTGATTACCTATCCTACAGATTAATCAGCAATATGTTAGTCTGAGACAAACCCTCTATTTTTCAGCTCTACTGGTTGTCATTTCACACAGTTGTAAAACTGAATGTCAGACATATCTCCTCAACTAGGCTGGTAAAATGCATCGTCAGAAATACTGCCCAAATTAAGTTTTCTGTACAATATCTAGATTGATGATCACTGAAGACACTGGAAGTCAATAGGAGAATAGCTATGGGCAAATCAACAATGAAGTCACTGGACAAGGTCTTCAAATCGAGAAACATTTCACCGGTGATGAAAAACTTCTTGCCACATAGTTTGGTCTTTTAAGTGCTGGTAACATACAGATACAAAACCTGGACGATAAAAAAAACAAGACATAACAAGAATCAACGCCTTCAAAATGTGGTGCTGGAGAGGGATGTTATCAATATCATGGATGGCAAAAAGGACAAATAAATCAAATTTGGAACAAATCAAGCCAGACATGTCACTCGAAGCAAGAATCACCAAGCTATGACTTCCCAGCTTCCTACACATAATCGAAGAGAGTAATCACTGGACAAGGGCATCATGGTCAGAAGAATAGAAGGAACAAGACAAAAAGGAAGAAAGAAGAAGACCAGCAATCAAGATAACAGCGAAGAAGACCCTGCTGGACCTATCTAGTCTTGCACAAGATCAATCTTCTTACAGAGCTCTCATCCATCAAGTCACCATGGATCTGTCCCTTCTTTATCCTTATGAAAATGTGGAATGATTGATGATAAAGTGCTGTTTGGGTCCCATTAATAAACTGAATACCAGGATTTTAACTGTACTATCAAGATTTTAACCACCATTTTACGAAGATCTAAAATCCAGTATTACTATTGGGCAAAATTTGTAATAGCTAATGTAAGAAATATTATGACACATGAACTTATCTAGATCTATCAGCTCGTATTGATAAAGTCCTGTTTAAAAAGCAACAACTTGTGTTAAAGTGGTAGCTTGTGCATTATCTCATGTTAGAGCCTGTTCTTATCAGAGGCACGTGTCACAGTCTAACATAGTATGGACTGTATACTAATTATTACCCAGCTGACAACGTGCGCACTTATGAGTGTCATAGACATGCTCCATCCTGTTCACCAGTGGACTTAAAAGTTACGAAATAGTGTCCCCCCATTACAGGAACTATAAAGTCTGTATATTAATACTCAATGTCCTTTGGATTTTGGGTGATATGTACCAGTGTAGTTTTTCTTTTTTTACTATATTAATAAATGTGGGAAAAAGACGAGGTGATACATATACAGTATGGTTTTTTTGACAGTGGTTCTAATTGGCATGCTATGCAGCTGTAGGCACTCCCATTGAGGTGGTATGAATAGAGCATAGCCTATACATTAATTGTAAAACATTGCCGAATGACAAGTTGGTGTGAGATTTCAGTGTGACTGACATTTTCAATTAGCTCCAAAAATTTGGAGACCATATGGAGTATTGTGGGTTCCTCAATGAAGGTTCATGGATTGATACCGATTGAATTGGTGTAGTTATAACCAATTCAAGTCCTTCTAACTTATAATGGATGCCCCCATTTATAATTAGTAAGTGTCCTAAATAAAGTATCCCGCCCCCACCACCTTATGTGCATCATGCACCTCCCTACAACCCCTTTATATCCTGTATACTTTTGTAAAATAGTTTTATAAAGTCCCTCTCTTGGCAACACCTCTGTGCCCACAGTTACCACCCTTCCTCCTTTGATTGACGTAGGTGTCTTCTTCATGCCACCTTAAGAGACATCAGTCAAATGCCATGGGTTGGTGAATACAAGCAGAGCGGTGGTACTGAGTGCGGTTCAGAGATACCCGTCAGACCACTCTATTTGCAATCTTTTTTTCAACGTTATACCAAGTCACTGTGAAGATATAAAGTGAGAGTAGAGACATGCATTAAGATTTATATAAGGTGGTAGCAGCATGGGCGTACCCACCATGGGGCAGAGGGGGCAGCTGCCCCCCCTAGAAGCAGGGGCGCCCGCACACCTATCATGATGAGGCCACCCAGCCCCTTTTTCTTCTGCCGGCCCTTTAAAAGGTGCTTGGACGCACATAGGGGTTAAGAACGTCCTGACGTTATATGTCAGGACATTCTTTGTGGGCGGAGAGAGTGCGCTCTGCTCTCCCGCCCTGGCTGCAGGCCTGCAGCAGTTGGTTGTGAGAGCTGCAGCCTCAACGTATCAGGCATCAGGGAGTCCAGGCAGGACACACTCCCTACCCACGCGTGCCTGATGCCTGCCTGCTGCAATCACGTGGCATTAGGTCGGGTGGCGGGTTCATCACATCAGGGACGCCGGTCTCTCTGGGACTGGGTGAGTCACTCAGACTGCCAGACTGAGTGTATAATAATAATAATTGATCCAGAAAGATGTTTAAAGTAAAATACATCAGCCCAGCGGCCAGCACCTGTGATACAGTGGGGCTGATGTATATACAGATGCTGGGCTGGTGACGTATATACAGGTGCTGGGCTGGAGGCTGGGGCTGATGTATATACAGGTGCTGGGCTGGAGGCTGGTGACGTATATATAGGTGCTGGGCTGAGGCTGGTGACGTATACAGGTGCTGGCTGGAGCTGGTGACGTATACAGGTGCTGTGGAGCTGGTGATGTAATACAGTGCTGGCTGGAGCTGTGATGTATATACAGGTGCTGGCTAGAGGCTGGACTGATGTATATACAGGTACTGGGCTGGTGATGTATATACAGGTGCTGGGCTGGAGCTGGTGATATACAGGTGCTGGCTGGTGACGTAACAGGTGCTGGGCTGGTGATGTATATACAGATTACAGGTGCTGGGTGATGATGTATATACAGCTGCTGGGCTGGTGATGTATATACAGGTGCTGGGCTGCTGGTGTATATACAGATATACAGGTGCTGGGCTGGTGATGTATATACAGGTGCTGGGCTGGTGATGTATATACAGGTGCTGGGTGATGTATATACAGGTGCTGGGCTGGGGCTGATGTATATACAGGGGCTGGGCTGAAGTATATACAGATATACAGGTGCTGGGCTGGTGATGTATATACAGGTGCTGGGTGGTGATGTATATACAGGTGCTGGTGGTGATGTATATACAGGCTGGTGATGTATATACAGGTGCTGGAGATGTATATAAAGGTGCTGGGCCGGGCCTTAAGTATATACAGGTACTGGGCTGGGGCTGGTGACGTATACAGGGGCTGGTCAATTTTCTTTTCATTCACCTTTTTCGTTCTAACATTTTACAACCTGAACAACCATGGCTTGCCCCCCTAGTTTTGATCCTGGGTACGCCCATGGGTAGCAGCACTATAAAATAGGAAATCCTGCTGACAGATTACTTTAAAACTCCTCAGCCCACTGGGGGCTTCCTGGGATACAACAAGAAATTGTGTTTTCTATACAAATTAAAAATCCATCCCAGCTAATTAGCACTTTAGTGAGTAAGGTGAGTGAATAAAGTCATGTATTCCCAATCAGTCACCAATTAGTTGAGAACCAAGAGCATGCTTTCTTGAAGTATATCCATCTAAATTTTAGTGGTTTGCCCAGCATGTGCACAAGCTCCTTGTTTTTCTTTGGAGGTGTCTTGAATTAAAATATTTTTCCTCAGTGACAAAATATCTTTAAAGAGGACCTGTCACCAAGTCAAAAGTTTGTTTTAGTTTTTTTAAATCTACCATACGGATCCAGAGATATGGATTTTATTGTCTTTATTAGGGGGTGTGGCTTAAAGGATCCTCTGGGGCGTGCCTTTAGACTTCTCGGCATAATTACTGTGTGAGCAAAATCCATTTGGTAAAGACCATAAAATATTGTACTGAATAAAAAGGCTCATATGTCTGAAATTGTATGGCATATTTAAAAAAAAATGACCACGGGAAAGAAGAAGAATGAAATAAGAGCAACAACTGGACACTTTTGACCTCTTTAAGGAGGACTTGTCTGCTCTCATGACATTTTGGTTTTAATATTCAACAGCATCTCTTCTTAGAGCTCGTGCCATTCCTCTGTTATTTTCCAAAATATTTATGAATAAATTGACAAATGGGTGTTACTTGTCAAATGAGCATATCCATACATTGTTGTCATGCTTTTGGATGCAAACTTTTGAGCCTGTGCTTTGTTGTCAGCTTCTCTATCCACCGAGCCACAGCAGATACACCTTTTCTACTGATGTTTTGTATCTCTTCCTTGCTTCAGTCTGTTTAGGATGACAGGTGTTTTTAATTGACTCATTTGTCTGCCCTATCACCTTTCAGGTACGGCTTTATATTCTTTTCTCTGCTGATGACAGTGTCATTTGGATGTTCGGCCATTCTGCTGTTATTTCAGCCAGTCAGTGAAAGATCAGCTAGGGTTTATCACTTTGCTGCACATATCTTCTGTTTAATTTTAGGAAGTAGGTGGCATATTTTCTAACAGTACTTTTTTAATCCTTTATTTTGTATTTCATAGTTTGCTTTATTCACTCTGGGGTCTTTTTCTATTTCTGCATACTTTCCCTTCTGTAGGTAATTCGCACTCTGCTCTGCCCTCCGGTTCTTTAGGAGAAACATGAAGCGCTTGACATTGTTTAGTCTATGTTAGGGCTATCCCTGCTCAACCAGGAACCATTAGGGACTGCAGGCTCAGGATCTCTAGTCTGTACGAACCGGCAGGGTCAGTTGCAGTTTTTAGCGTGTTACCCATTTTCCCAAGTGAGATGCTATGCTATCATAACAATAATGTGACTTTGTGGGCACTGATTGGACAGTGTCAGATTGTGCTGGGTCAAATTTGACTTTTAGGATTGCTACTCCAATAGGTGGTGCTAGTGCTCAAGTCATCTTCCACTGCTGTCACGGGGCAGTTGTAGAAATACAGGGGACGAGGAACCTGGTCCCTGAACTGCCCCTAAGGCTAATGGAGGGTCCTGTCTTTCCTTAACTTGGGGGTACACTTGAAGGTAGTGAGGCCCAAGCCACCGACCTGTCCCTGTCTCCTGTTTAGCCCTGAGCTAAACCCACCAACTCCCTCCCCAGGAGGTGAGACAGGGAATAAAGTGAATTACACCAAAACAACAAAAAGGAAAGACAGACACCTAGGGGTTAAATAACTAAACAATAAACACTTAGCTTGCTCTGCTGCAATGCACCGAACAGCAGAGAAAGGCACCAAATCAGGGAAACAGCAGAAGTACCACTGCGCTCAGCAAGCTCCTGACTTCAGCTTGGTTGGTCTCCAAAAGGTAGCAATATCACCAACCGTCAGCTGACGCCTCAGGTGACTTTATAAATGATGGTGGGAGTGGTCACCACCTTCCCCTGACAAGTCAGCAGCAATGTAATTACACCAGCGGCCACCGGAGGAAAAGACTGACATTAACCCCAATGACCTGAAAGGAGAAAGGTATTAATATGCAAAGAGAGATCTGCCACAGATCCAAAAGTGGATCGTGACAGCTGCTTGGCACTCTCCACAAAGAGAGAGGTTGCACCTCAGAGAATGTGTAGGGACACGCCTCCCAAGTGGTAACACCCAGTTGTCAATATATTCATTTCTAGGAGGAAAAACAGAGGAACAATTCAATGCAGAGTTTTAAATCCTACTTGTTTCATGACAGTTCTGTAGATCTAGCTGGAGACAGTATCACTATCACTAAGTAAAAAAGCTTTATTATTCTGTGATTTATATATTAAATACCATTTTAATTTTAATGTTCAAAAAATTATAGTGTTTTACTTCCAAACTGATTCAGTCTCATCATAATAAATGACAAGCTTAATGCCAAACCAGACAAGTGTGAACATATAAGATCAGTCTAAACAACGGATTTCCTGCATCCATTTATGGCAAAATGCAAACCTATATAATTTTTTTAACACAAATCCGCTCTTTATCCACGTCAAAAAAGTACATCTAAATAAAATTGTAAGTGACTAAGTTATCCTGAGGGAGAGCAGTAAAATAAAGCATTTCCGGATTTAGCAAATACTTGCAGGAGGAATATAAAAGAATTGAGATACTGATTTGGCTTTTACTCTAAGTCATATTCCAAGACTCGTTAAAGGGTTGATTGTGACTTGTAGGATCCCTACTTCCAACAGGTGGCGCTATAGGGTTCAAGTCCTCTTTTTTTCTGAAGAGGCAATTTGCATATAAAAGAATTAGGAAGTTATGTAACATGTACGTGGGACGTCTGGACATCACACCCGAATCTTAGGATTTTATGGGGGCGAGTTATGAAACTGTCTAAAAGAAAAACTGTCATGGTCAATCACAGGGCAGCTTCCATTCCTTATAGTGCGCTGGTAAAATGAAAGCTGCACTTGGTATTCATAATTCTGTCCTTGTGACGTTTTCTTTATTAAATATTTAATTTTTTTGCTTTTTAACAATATAGAGGACTTGAGATAGGAAAATAAATAAAATAAAAAATAAGAATTCTGAGTATGGGACTTTTTTTTGCTACTAGAAAGAGAAAGTAAGGCGTCTATACTGAGTCTGAGTGATTTCTGGGGTACTAGAGCTTCCCACAAAATAGGTGGGCTTGGTTGTATGTACGACACCAGAAGCGAGACATCTGTCGGCAGGTGCACCACACATGTAGTGTAAGAGAAGGAATCTCCAGCGCTGAATGGATGTTAAAATACAAATATTTACTGAAAATAAAAAATTTTTTGGGAAAATGCAAGATATACTTAAAAATACATAAGTGAAAAAATAGATGGACAAAATAGCAAGTGGTGTCTCAGGTGGTAAAACTAACGCGTTTCGACCTCACCAGGTCTTATTCATGGTTAGTTAGAGACACATAATACCAGCTACATATAGCGCGAAGACAAGTTAAACACAAATAATGCCAATCAGTGAAATCAAGGGAAAACACAACATTAACTCTTCACATAAATGAAACAGACATCTGACAAATATCTTAAAAACAGCATATATAGAAAAACATAATATATATAAAATACAAGTTGGAAAAAGAAGACAAATCCTACTCAGTAACAAGAATAAATTAGAACAAACGAAAAATATACTAAAGCCATACCAGAAAGCTAATGGATCCCTAGTCTTATTGTAGGATAAGATCAAGGCGCTTGTTCAGACCTTGCGGTACTCGTGTGTCCTTAATTTAAAAATCCAGATTCAACAGTTTCCTCCTAAAATCACCTCCTCTAATCGGTTTGAAAACTTTCTCTGTTGCTATAACCTTGAGGGTATTAGTATCTCCATTATGTTTAGTTTTAGGGCCCTGTCTCACATAGCGAGATTGCTGTAGACAACGCGATCTCAGCAGCGATCTCGCTATGTCTGACACGTACCAGTGATCAGGCCCCTGCTGTGAATCGCTGGTCGTGTCAGAAATGCCAGGACTTTTTTTTGATCGCTGGTTTCCCGCTGACAGGCACACATCGCTGCGTGTGACAGGCAGGAGACCAGCGATCTACTGGTAACCAAGGTACACATCGGGTTTCCAGGCACCGCGCAGCGCCTGGAAACCCGATGTGTACCTTGGTTACCAGCTCCCTGCACCAGCGGGCTGGTATCCAACGTACACTGCGGGTAACAAAGCGACGTTACCCGCAGTGTCACTGTCCTGAGCGCTGCCTGTTTGGCAGCTCAGCAGCAATTATTAGCGACACACCAGCGATCCTGATCGTTGTCGGGATCGCTGCTGTGTCAGTATGTGAGACGGGGCCCTTACAGTGGCTAGATACTGATGAAATGTTATAATTTTGGCTGGTAGCCTTTGACAAGTGTTTCCTAATCCTTCTTTTAAGAGGACCAATTGTGCAGCCCACATACTCGACATTGCAAGAAACACATTCTATTAGGTACACAACTCCTTCAGAATTGCAGTTCATATGCGATTTTATAGGATATAAAATACCTGTAGTACAAGACTTAAATTTATTGGTTTTAGAAACATAATTGCAGACCTTGCATGGGTAATGGCCGCATTTGAAAAAACCCCTGTGTGTCAAACAGGTGTCAGTTTTTGATTTACCATTTTTTGAAAAAAAAAAACTCGGAGACAAAATGTCACTCAGTCTTGGTGCCCTTTTAGCAATGTACCTGACCTGAGTGTTATAATACTCAAAATTTGATCCAATTTGTTGTCATTGTGTAAAATTGGTATATATCTTTTAACTATATTAATAACTACTTTATACTGGGGGCTTTATGTGCGAGAAAAATTCACAATAGAATTATCTTGTCTGCTAGTTTTTTTTGGACCAATTTTATTTTTTTTTCTTTTTCCTTTTACTAGTATTACCCAGCAAGGAAACAAGATCATCCAAAAGAGATGTACGATCAATCGCATTAACCACTTTTTTTGCCTTAGTCATCATCCAGTTAGAATATCCACGATCTCTAAATCTGGCAGCCGCCAAATTAGCCTCAATAACAAAGGTTGCTTCTGAAGTGCAGTTTCTCTTAAGTCTGATCACTTCAGTAGTGGTATATTTTGCACCACATGTTTGGGATGAGAAGAGAGAGCCTGCAATACGGAGTTTGTATCAGTAGGATTTCTAAAAGGAGCAACTTGAACCTTGTTAGTATCCATGTTTACAAATAAAGTAACATCAAGATAATTAATAGAATATTCCGACAAAAAAAGTGAAAGAAAGATTGAATTCAATCCCATATAATTCATTAAATCCATGATTCCCGTCTTACCCCCCTCTCCAAATCATGATTAAATCGTCTATATAGCGGCCGTATAATTGTATATTATTATGGAATGGATTGTGGTTACAAAAAATATATTTTTCCTCCCATACGGCCACTGTTAAATTAGTCAAAGCTAATATCACATTTGGAGGCACACCCCTGGCTAGAAAACCAGGAGCCATGTGTGCTAGCCACTTGGGGACCATGCGCCAGGGTATGAGGACTTTATATGCAGATACCTTCTCCATACAGTTTGTGGAGCAGGAAGTGATAACGTTCCACACTTCATTCCGGGATGTTCTGTCTCATGTAATAAGAAAGTCCACCTCCCATTTATTTACACAACTCTGTATTGTATGATGGTTAACGCTATTCGATAGAGAATAGATGACGGACATTAGACTACTGCCCTTGTGACGTTGTAACGTGGCGTGGGGCGGTAGCCGTGGGTGAGCTACTTATCTCCTGCATCCGGCCTGTTACATGAAGGTGGGGGTCATGGCTGGGTGTGTCGGCTTGTACTGTGGGGGCATTACCCCCATGCAGGCCGCGTGTAACCGATGATTTGGTTTGCCAGAACCAGATGTTTGACAGTTCAATGAAGGAGACCATCATTCAAAAATAAACTTTTTACAAAACGGGAACTTGTAGGGAAAATATAAAGTTGATGGCGGTCACGCATCTTGCTGAATGTTTCTTTCACAATACCGAACATTTTCCACACACAGATTCCTTCCTCTTCTATCTTTACCTTTACGCTTTTCTTCACCACAGCCCAGCTCAGTACCACAGTCCAGTTTGTAAGAGTCCTGTGATTAACCCGCTGTTCTGCGTCCTTTTCTAAGGGAGCTACTTTGCCACTATGGCCGGTACTTATCTCTTCTGTCTCTGACGCTCTGGAACACCTGCCGGGGCACTCTCATTGTCTTACGTACTCCGTCAGTTGAGGCCCATAACGTCTGTAAGTTACAAATCCTAGGCTGTTCTGCCAGGTGTTCTGACCTAGGACCCATCTCTGATCACCTGGTCTCCTCTTTCTATAGGGACACCCATGTCATGCAGCACTGCTCACACTAGACCTTAGGTCTTTTCTCTGCCGCCACCTGGCCCTTTCTGCTATTCAGACCGGAACAGTCTCTTTTCTTTCAGTTTAGCCCTTCCCACAGTGGGCTAGTCCCAACCATTAACTCTCACCGTCCTTACTATCAAACAACACACATTATCGGCATTACTAACACAAGTCACAATTCACATTATAAATTACAATAACACTTCTTCCTCCAATGGGGAACGTGGGCAGTATGTCCATTTCATTACAACATTTTTAATATTACATTGGTGCAAATTTTCTAAGGCTTACAGCAAAAGATGGCGCAGTCAACGAAGAAGAAGGTGTCAAATCTATCACAGTGACCCATGCTGTCTGATGTCATTGTATGTTTGGCACTTTTCCTTTTTTTACTCCTTTTTTGGGGTGGTATACTTTAAGTATCTTGCGCCTAAACCTGTTCCATGCCAATAATAAACAAGACATTTTTACGACTCATTTTCTAATCACTTTTTAAAAAAAGTATAACTCCTATTGAAAAATCATGGACCCAACATTAAAATGGAATAAAAATGTATACAGTCTTTCTATATATAAAATCAGATATATAAGTATTGGAGAAATGCATATATTGAAGATTAAAGACTGAATCCTCACAAAGAAAAATGGTGGGATGTCACAGACCCCTGCATATATGAGATTAGATTATACATCACATCAAATAGATCCCTTCCAGCATACTGCATGTAAAAAGCACAGTAGAAAGTGTGATAATATTGCACGCATTTATAATAGAACCTTCAATGGCAGGCTACCATGAAAATAAAAGCAAAAATACACAGTGTAAAAGTAGCTAGAAAAAATAGAAACTGTTTAACAGGTATCACAGCTAAATGGGGAGAAATAAAGTAGATCTAACGTTAGCAAGTGGTTTGGATAGCAGCAGGGTGTCCATATGTTCACCACAACTAATGCCTGTTTCGCCTGTTTGTGCTTCATCAGGGGTAGGATGTTGACTGAAAGGGGTAGTTATTTCTATCAACAAATGAAATACAGCAGCACTTACTTGTGTGAAGAACTAATGTAAGGCACTGGAAAATTGAGATGCACCCAACCATGGGTCACGTCAGATCATTAGAGCTTCAGATGAAGTTGTGTGGAAAAGTACAAAGTAACAGGTGACCTTAGAAACAACCTTAAAAAAAACCTCATTACCAGACTTCAAGCACAACTATACTGTTTCCCTATTGGGGTAATGATTGTGCTACAATGGCAAGAATTCTGAACCTGTTGTTATTACAGATATGATGGATCTGGTTTCATTTGTTTGATAACAGTCCGTAGAAACCTTCATGGACCCTGTTGACTTTTAAAGATACAATTTTGGGGTGTTCTGCCTTTTAGGGGTAGCACAATGTAATTGCAATGCCAGCTTGCAGAGATTCTGTTGCCACATCCTAACATGAAGGATGTCATGGATTGATTGCTCCCAAGTATTTTCCTTTCTCTACAGTCATCTCAATGCCAATGCTTGAAGCTGAGTCATGTCTGGCAGTCTGGTTGTTAGAGACATATGAATAATATTGCGTACAACCAAAGTTTCTTCAATGGGGTCGTCTGGAGGTTTGTGCCTAAAGCAAATCAATCTAGGATTACCCTGCTCAGGGCAACAACTGTTGTGAACGTTTTGGAGATGACTACGGAGCTGAAGCTCCCTCTGGTGGTTGCTGAGGGTATTGTACCTATGTTGAATACCAAGAGTCCTACACATGCAGATAACGAGTGGTTCTCAGGTGGTACTGACTGGCCTGATATAAGTGAACTGACCTCCCATGATCCTCACCGGTGATCAATTGTGCTTCCTGGTCTAGTTTGGAATTCAGTTTGCTTTCCTGCTGTCTCCTGCTTGCTTTTAGATAAGTCTATTTCAGTTTTTTTTACTGTGGTTTGAATTCCTTGCTTTTTGTCTTCAGCTGGGTCCCCTTTGGGGGGCTTTGGCTGGTCTCCGTTCGTTTTTTGTATTTGTTCATTTGCTCAGTTCTTGTGAAATTTTACTGCTGTGTAGCTACGTGTCCACACCAGAGATCTGATATAGGTGGTCGAGACCGTGTGGTCTCAGTGTTTTTGGATTCAGAGTGTTGGTGTTTTTCCTAGGGTTTTTCTGGGTTGCAGACAGTATTCTCTCCTTTGCTGTCCTATCTAGACAGTTTTGGGCCCCAGCGTTTGCTCAATCTATTTTCTGTCTGTGTTCGTATTTTCATCTTGTCTAACCGCCATTATATTTTTGGGGGCTTCCTACTCTTTTGGGGTCTACTCCGGGGCAGTTAGCTTTCCTCTTTCCATCTTCAGGGATAGCTATCTCTCCGGCTGTGCCAAGGCATCTAGGACCACCGTAGGTACGCTCCACGGCTGCTTCTAGTTGTGTGGTTAGTTTAGGGGTCTGCAACCTATTAGTTTCCAACCTCTCTGGTGTTAGGCTGCCTATGCGGTTTTTTGCTCCTGCCTCCTCAGCTACCAAAACATAACAAACAATGGCACCAAAATGATTACGTAGTAGAGGCAAATTGTAATGGAAGAACACACAATGAATTTTTTCTGTTATTAGTATATTGAAGGGGTTATCCACTTTTATTAAAAGTTACCAATGGGAGACCATACATAAAAGAATAGAAGAAGCTGTACTTGCCCTCGTAATCCGTCCCCAGGTCCAGTGCTGCCGCTCTGACAGTCTGCTCCACATTGGAGTGCCCTGATTGATGAGACCTCTGATTGACTGCAGGCTCAGATGACTGGAGATTGGGACATTATTACTTCAGGTCCAGCGGAGAACGATGGAACATCATTGATGGATTGCGGGGATGAGAATAACTTCTTTTACTCATTTATCAAAATGGCATCCTTTTAATAAATAACTGAAAACCCCTTCAAAGGTGTTCAGCAGGTGGAAACGTATATTTCAAAGGGCTCAGATTGGTTAAAATTAAAGAAAAAAAAAACAGTTACCCAACTGATCCCAGGAGTTCCTATTCCAAATCTTATCCTGTCCCGGCCTGTCTTTTACTTCATAACCCCATCTAGCTCAAGGATGGGCAGTTCATTTTCTCATGGGGCCACAAGATACACCGAGACTGTGTTGAAGAGACAAGCCAGCCAAAGGCTAGGGTGAGCGGCTATCTCCGACAGTCCTATTAACAGTGAATCGGGCGGCTGTCCGCATGAGGGATAAAACGCTGCCGTGAGGCTTTCAGGCCTGAATAAAACCCTGTGGAACTGATCTGAAGGAGAGAAATTGCAGGAGGGACGGAATTAGCCAGTGCTCTGAGTCAGGTGATGGTGACGAAGCCAGCCTCGGATACAAAAGGCCAAAAGAGAGAAGTCAAAGTTGGTCCTGCTGAGCTAGCAGCCAAGACAGTTGGCTGCAGCCGTGTGTACCAGCAAGGCTCAGACTCAGATGACGACGGTCAAGCACCAAAGACCAGAGCTACTCCAGTCAAGATCCAGACTTCACCCACTGACGGTCAAGCACCGAAGACACGAACGACGCCGGTCACGGCTCCCGACCCAGACGACGCCAATCACGAGCTGAGGACCAGCCCCCATCGATATGGACCCAAGGAGACTCTTGTCAGTGGTCAAGTACCAAAGAAGCCCTGAGGATATCCGGCCAGAGACCCGAGCCCGGACTGGAGATTGGAGGAGACGTGTGAGACGGGCCATCATTTTTCAGTAGAGACTTACAGTACCAGGCGTGAGGAAAGAGGGAGGGCTGCGAGCCAGACAGACTCCGGCTGATGCCTAGATAGAGCTGATAGACTTTGTCAGGAAAATGTGAGGCTAGTGAGACGGAGCAGCGGCCCTTGCCAGGGGTCCAGAAAGCCGTGCGGAAGTTCTCAGAGACTGTTCCCACCTAGTACAGTGTTTGCCCCCCTCCCAACTAGGATTAGGTTGGACTGTAGACCCTGAGTTTATCCTGCTATTCCACATTGTACATTAGCCAATATATCCCTCTGTATATAATTGTTTTGCCATAGATTCTGTGAATACTGTGTCTGTATAATCTGCCTCTAATAACAATCCCCTATTCATATAATTCTGTCAAGCAAATAGAAGAAGATTGTTGTTCCGCCTGTGTCTCCGCTGTTGCATACAGTACACCTGCTTACAGGGGTCCCAGCATCGGACCCCCAGTGATCAGGAAGTCATACGTCTCCCACAGATAAAGAATAACTTCCAAATTTCACAATACCACTTTAAGTATGTTAGGTAGCTGCTACTGCATAGTAGCTCAGCGGTTAGCACACAGTGGCTCAGTGGTTAGCACAAAGTGGATCAGCAGTGTCTAATTTACTTTTTTTTATTCGTGAGTATAAAATACCTGAAACCAAATCAGCAGCTGGATGTTTTCATGGCATTATCTCTTATACTCCGGTGATGAGAATCTGATTTGCTGAAACTTGTTTGCTCATAAAGTGCAGCACTCCATCATCACTACAGACGTAGATACTGCACATGTTTTGTGAGAAAACATCACTATAACAACCAGCTCAGGTTTTGAGCTTCTCTGAACATGTGGTAAAGTTGTATGTAAATCTTAAGAACCTACCGGCCATAGTGGTGATGCTGGGACCGGTGATGGAGAAGTCAGTGTGAAAAGAAACATGAGACGTTTGGGAGAGAATAACCTGCATATGTGCAGTAAAGATAATATGTATCTGGTGCTGGAAATTGTAATAGATATCAGATAGATATAATGTGAGTTAAATTATCTATCTATCTACCTACAGTGGGTACGGAAAGTATTCAGACCCCTTTAAATTTTTCGCTCTTTGTTTCATTGCAGCCATTTGGTAAATTCAAAAAAGTTCATTTTTTTCTCATTAATGTACACTCTGCACCCCATCTTGACTGAAAAAAACAGAAATGTAGAAATTGTTACAAATTTATTAAAAAGGAAAAACTGAAATATCACATGGTCATAAGTATTCAGACCCTTTCCTCAGTATTGAGTAGAAGCACCTTTTGAGCTAGTACAGCCCTGAGTCTTCTTGGGAATGATGCAACAAGTTTTTCACACCTGGATTTGGGGATCCTCTGGCATTCTTCCTTGCAGATCCTCTCCAGTTCCATCAGGTTGGATGGTGAACATTGGTGGACAGCCATTTTCAGGTCTCTCCAGAGATGCTCAATTGGGTTTAGGTCAGGGGTCTGGCTGGGCCAGTCAAGAATGGTCACAGAGTTGTTCTGAAGCCACTCCTTTGTTATTTTAGCTGTGTTGTTAGGGTTTTTGTCTTGTTGAAAGGAGAAACTTCGGCCAAGTCTGAGGTCCAGAGCACTCTAGAAGAGGTTTTCATCCAGGATATCTCTGTACTTGGCCACATTCATGTTTCCTTCAATTGCAATCAGTCGTGCTGTCCCTGCAGCTTAAAAACACACCCATAGCATGATGCTGCCACCACCATGTTTCACTGTTGGGATTGTATTGGGCAGGTGATGAGCAGTGCCTGGTTTTCTCCACACATACCGCTTAGAATTATCACCAAAAAGTTCTATCTTCGTCTCATCAGACCAGAGAATCTTACTTCTCATAGTCTGGGAGCCCTTCATGTGTTTTTTAGCAAACTCTATGCGGGCTTTCATAAGTCTTGCACTGAGGAGAGGCTTCCGTTGGGCCACTTTGCCAACTGGTGGAGGGTTGGAGTGATAGTTGACTTTGTGGAACTTTCTCCCATCTCCCTACTGCATCTGTGGAGCTCAGCCACAGTGATCTTGGGGTTCTTCTTTACCTCTCTCACCAAGGGTCGTCTCCCACGATTGCTCAGTTTGGCTGGACGGCCAGTTCTAGGAAGACTTCTGGTGGTCCCAAACTTCTTCCATTTAAGGATTGTGGAGGCCACTGTGCTCTTAGGAACCTTGAGTACTGCAGAAATTCTTTGTAACCTTGGCCAGATGTGTGCCTTGCCACAATTCTGTCTCTGAGCTCCTTTGCCAGTTCCTTTGACCTCATGATTCTCATTTGGTCTGACATGCACTGTGAGCTGTGAGGTCTTATATAGACAGGTGTGTGCCTTTACAAATCAAGTATTATCAGTTTAATTAAACACAGTTGGACTCCAATGAAGGAGCAGAACCATCTCAAGGAGGATCACAAGGAAATGGACAGCATGTGACTTAAATATGAGTGTCTGAGCACAGGGTCTGAATACTTATGACCATGTGATATTTCAGTTTTTCTTTTTTAATAAATTTGCAAAAATGTCTACATTTCTGTTTTTTTTTCAGTCAAGATGGGGTGCAGAGTGTACATTAATGAGAAAAAATGAACTTTTTAAAATTTACCAAATGGCTGCAATGAAACAAATAGTGGAAAATTTAAAGGGGTCTGAATACTTTCCGCGTCCACTGTATCTATCAATCACATTATATCTCTATCCATCATCTATCTATCTATCTATCTATCTATCTATCTATCTATCTATCTATCTATCTATCTATCTATCTGTGTCTGTCTACAATTCATCTCTATCTTCATCTCATTATTCATTTCTGTTCATCACCTCCATTTATCTCATATCATAAAAGAGATAAGATAGATTAGATAGAGAGAAAGAGACAGAGACAAGTGCTTCTCACAAAATTAGAATATCATCACAAGTTAATTTATTTCAGTTCTTTGATACAAAAAGTGAAACTCAGATATTATATAGAGTCATTACAAGCAGAGTGATCTATTTCAAGTGTTTATTTCTGTTAATGGTGATGATTATGGCCAGGGCCGGTTTTAGGCAAAATGGGGCCCTAGGCAAAGTTTAAAATGGGGCCCAAATACTAACATATTGCACATCACACAGAAGCATTTTGGTTGTATTTACATGCGCTGAGTTCAGGACGCTAAATGAGTGTGATCGACAATATTGAAATCGTTCAACACTTGTTTCCCGGACTCTTTCCACCATCTGAGAAAGAATGT
Source organism: Oophaga sylvatica (assembly GCA_033576555.1). Taxonomy (NCBI): domain Eukaryota; kingdom Metazoa; phylum Chordata; class Amphibia; order Anura; family Dendrobatidae; genus Oophaga; species Oophaga sylvatica. The sequence continues at coordinate 568,377,269 of JARQOD010000003.1, forward strand.
GTGTAGCCCTGGTATGTAAGGCACACAGGATCTGGAGAATGCACAGTAAGGTAACAGTTAAAGCTTGACACTCACTTACACTTCAGACACACCCACAGGGGTGTATAGGGGAGTGACGTGTAGCACAGGAGAGAGTCAGTCTAGCTTCCTGTCATCGTACAGAGCAGTCAGGGCTAGTTCTTCTTAGACAGTGAGGATTCCTGTCAGAGCTCTGGGTGAGCAGAAGATTAGTTCCTGCCAATTCAACGAAGTGGAGTCTAGTAACGGATGACTAGTTATCATCCCGAGTCTAGTCAGAGTTACCTTTTACTCAGTCTGAACTTTGAGGAAACTGAGAGTTACCCAGTGAGACCAAGGAAGAAAACTGACTTTCTATCTTCACGCTTCAGTGCTACATTGAAAGCAGAAGCAGGGCGAAGGGCATAGTGGGAAGGATTCAGAAGTGCCTTAAGGATCGGATTATCCTGCACATTGTCACCGGTCACTGGGGACCGAAGCGTCACTATAGCTCCAGGCATAGTGATAGAAAAGCCAGAGTCTTACTGGACCTTAGGTTGCAGAAAGCCGCCCTTAGAGTGCCAGTACGTAACCGAGTCAGGAGAACAAGACTTCTGAGTCCGGCGCGCGGCAAAAGAAAGTACTTAGTTCACCACTTATAAGGCTCTATCACAAAACTGACCGGGCAGTACAGCTAGTGGGAAAAGCTGAAAACTAAAGAGTTAACTTAGCTACAGGCAAGCTTGGACTCACTCATCATTTGGAAAGAGAAGGAGGCCTGTAACCTGCTCAACTGTTACCGCTACGTGCATTCATCCACCCCGAACAGCCTCCCTGGGACCTGCCTGAACAACTTGAAGTAAAAGGTATGGAAAGAAGCTTCTATGTGTGAGACTGAGTTATTTGATTGCATCCCTGCACAACCCCACCATAACTATCGACCTGAGGGAAGAGTCCCACCTGTAGGGGACCCGACATCTAGCTGCCTCACCATCCCCTCAGAGATCTACAGCAGCGCTGGTCTTAGTGATCAGAGAACTACAGGTGGCGTCACGAACTGTATATATACCTATCCCCTGTAAATATACCCCCAATATACGCCTGACCGCCAGGGCCACAGACCGAGCCAGCGCTACCTGTGACAACCCCATAGACTTCCATGGGCTCGGCTCTGAGTACCCCATTGCTCTGGTAAACCACAATTGTGGTGCGGGTCAAGACAAACTTGGCGTCACGAACAGGATCCGAAACTTGCAGAATTGCGAGCCCTGTGTGCCTGTGGAGTGTTTTGGTGAAAAAGACTGTTGCTATTGTTTGGCGCCAAATACCGCCATATTTGCCGCCATATTCGCGCCCTGAGGCGCTGGAGAAGAAGGTGG
>JARQOD010000003.1:568378744-568518303 GCA_033576555.1 Oophaga sylvatica
TTAGGCTTTGGGGGAATCCCAAATTTAAAATCACGGCTAGAAAAAGTGAAGCTGATTCGTAATAAGCTCTCATAATATTTCCCGGAAGTAATCATAAAGTCCTTGTTTAGGAGGTGGACTCTGGTGGTAATGGAGGGGGATATCTAATGGTTATGATTAGTGGCATCGGGGGTTTAGGGGGTGGTTAAAATTTGTGTTATGACGGGGGGAAAGGGGTTTGGTTAAGATGTGGACAAGTAGGGGGAAAGGAGGTGGCCATATGGGATTAATGAGGTAGACACTAGGGTTATGGAGGTAACTCGGGAATTTAAAAATAGACATCGGGAATTTATATAAATGAACACTGGGGGTTTAGGAGGGGACATAGGTGTTATACGGGGATATGTGGGGGGTTTATGGAGGGGGACATAGGGGTTTTAGGGGGTGGGAAACAGGGGTTTGGGGGTACAACTCGGAAGTTTAGAGAAGACATCGGAAGATAAAACATAACCTGCTGGTTTGGAGGGGGATATTTGGGGGTTATGCAGTGACATGTCAGGGGGGTGAATTCTGAGGGTTACCAAGGGGACACTGGGTCTATGCGAAATTTTTTTTTAAATTTGAAAGAGGATTTTTGGGTCGTATGGGGGTAGACTATGATTTAGGGGGTGGACACGGGGTTATAAGGAAGGGGAATCAAAGTTAAAGGGGACACTATGGTTATAAGGTTGATATTTGTGGTTATATAGGGGGAAAAATCTGGTAACAAAAGGGAAAATCGTTGGGATAAGGGGGATACGATGGTTATAAGGGGGGAACTCTAGTTTTTTGGGGGGGATATTATAGCAGGGCAGTGGCATGTGGTTTGGGTGATTCGATTACTTCCATTTGAGCTTCTTCCAAATGACTTGAATGTAAAAGAAACGAATAAACAATTCTAAATATCTGTATGTAAATTAATTATTTTTTTTCTTAGTTACCACCACTAAATCCCAAGGTGATGACATCCTCAGCAAGGATTACAAGTTCCTTCTGCTGGAGAAAGAAAAGGCCCCAAGTAAAAAGGAGGGAGACATGCTGATCATGTCTAAGGACAGTGGCAAGGTTTTCACAGCCTCCTCTGTAGGAAGCTCAGGTATGTCCATAGGAGAAAGTTTCGGTTGTCTCAGATAGGTCTATCATATGAAGATCCAGCCTTCTTCAAAACGCAATGCCGGAACTTGATGAATACAATAGGACACCTTTACCTTTCCCTCGTATCAAATCGTCTGACTTAAAAAAAATTGCAAATTTTCTTTTTAAGGCTTTTGGACACTTTTCCTAGGTTTCTTTGACAGAAAAAAAATTGTTGGCCACATGCAGTATTTAAGATTGAAGACAATATTGCTGGAATGGCCAATGACAACTTCGCTTCCTGGCAAATATTAGGGGAAGACAGATGGGGCATATTTTTCATAATGGAATTTTGTGGTTTGAAGGGATTGTTCCAGAAAAGTCATGACAATTTTCGCAAATTTAAGACTTTTGTCCACTGTAGGAACACTGGCAGCGTGATTGGCCACTAAAGACTAGATTTTTACCTACTCGTTAACATACCCACAAAGACAACAGTAAAATACTTAGAATCATTGTTTTCACGGCTGGCTAATTCATGTTGAATGGATCAGTATAAATGCTCATGAATGTTCAGAAGCTGCTGACATGGGAAAGTCTTGGTTTACCGTATGGTTTACTCCTCCAGGTTCATACGGTGAAGACGTTCTAAAGAAAGAAAAACAAGCATCAACCAGTATGGAAACCTCGTACAAATCAGAAGCCAATGGTGAGAAATATCATCATGGTGATCACCTTCCATGGCACGTAATGCATAAAACACAACATAATATTTTTCTGTGTTTTTTTTTTTCTTTCTGTCTTAGGTGGTCTCAGAGTAACAAAAGATAAAGCCACATATGCAGGTAAGGACAGATCAAAATGGGGGAAAAAAAATTAAAAAGTCAATAAAAAATACTTTGAAATGGAATTTATTAATATCCATATCCAAGCCATTATAATGGAAGCTAAATGAAACTGTCGGCAGATAAAGAGCTATTGTTTGAATATGGTTTCTGTGTTGGGCAGGGTTCCCATAGTGTTTGGCCTGACGGTCAGTGGTCTCATCGGAGTTTAGGTTCGAACCCTTGCAAAATGGCATTCGGGTGCATGCGCCGATGGGACCATTGACTATAATGATGCAGATGGGGTCACGGTGTGCTCTATCTTGCATTATTTTCACCCATATTCGCCTACTGGATTTAGAAAAATCTCATGCGTTTTGTGGATGCAATGATACACAGAGAATTTTCCGCTTGGAAAAATCTAGGTAATCCGCAGCGTGTCCCTGTGGGAGCACCCATGCTGGTTGTTTGTGGACTTTTTTCTTGGACAAGGAGGGGTATATATGTATATATGTAATGTCCTTTTTACTCCATAGAAATACATCGAGCAGATGGCCTGAAGGCTGGAGCTGATCATTACGTAGAGCGAAAAGACAATGGAACCGACGCCGTCTGTGGACCATGTGGTTCTTGCTGTAAATGGTGGATGTGGGCACTTGGTCTGATCTTGGGTCTACTATTCCTTCTGGGATTGCTCTTCGGACTCATCTCTTTGTGTAAGTGTTCATCACCAATATACTGTTTAATATTTATATTTTCAGTTTTGCTTATTTTTTTTCTGTTTATTTTGTGGATAATTGACATTTACGGCGTATATTACGTACTCCGTGTGAATCCTAACATATGTGAAAATGATGGATTCATAGACTTGTTGTGCGATTTGTCCAATACCAGCGCATGGTGTATCCTTTTGTTTTAAAAATAGATTTCACAATACAAACTGCATGTCTTGTGAAATAGATCTATGAGACCTGAGGAGGCTGGTGGATTTACTTTGAAAATCTGTGCCAGAATATCTGTGTAATCTACTATGAAAGTTTAATTCTATCTCCAACCATTTAGCCTGATTTACAACTCCTAAGTGTCCCTCTTCCCTGCTGCCGCCGAGATCTTACACGGCTCAGTACAAGCCGCAGTGGTCAGTCAAGGCCGGATGGGTGGAGATAAAATGCAATTAAGGCTCATGAGTTCTGTCTCTTTTTAGTTAGATTTGTCTTAATATCAGAATTATGCAGCTTTTGGAACATGAATTTTCAAAGCAAGTACACCGGAATCACCAGGTCTAAAGTATCTATGTAATAATCTGTGCAGTTTTCATTGTGAAATCTGGTAACAGATGCATGTTTAAAAGTAAGGGTCACACATGGCTGTGTAATTACATATGCTTAGCTGTTATGTTTAAGTAGCTAAGGAGAAAAAGCAAAAAAGGCAATACACCAGAGAGGCTGGAACCTATTGGATTGCAGTAACCTGAACTAACCACACAACTAGAGGTAGCTGTGGAGCGTTCCTACGTCGATCCTAGACGCCTCGTCACAGCCTGAGAGATAACTACACCTAAAGGCAGAAAGAGGAAAGCTATCTGCCCCAGAGCAGATCCCCAAGGAAAATAGGAAGCCCCCAAACATGTAATGGCGGTTAGACAAGAAGATAGCACGGACACAGACAGAAAATAGAATGAGCAAACGCTGGGCCCAATCTGTCTAGACAGAAAAGTACAGGAAAGGATTCTTACTGCAATCCAAAAAAACCCCCAAAAAATATTAACTCTTCTGATTGCAAAAACACCTGAGATCACACGATCTCCACCACCTAAATCAGATCTCTGGTGTAACAAAACTAACCGCAGCCACTGAAAAAACAGGAAAAAGCAAATGAACAAATAACAGTGGCTACAGGTAAACTGAAAGGAGCACAGGACCCAGGAGGGGACCCGGCTGACCTCCACAAAAGTGCAGAGAACTATACAAAAATAAAAACAGAAAATATCTTATCTGAAAGCAGAAGATGCAGGCAAGACTCAGCAAACACTTCCAAATGAACCAGGAACCACAATTGAGACAAGAACAATTGATCACCGGCAACCATCATGGGAGGGAACCTCCCTTATATCAGACCAGTCAGTGATCCCAGATTGCCACTCCTCGCTGAAAGGTTCAGTATTGTCTGTAACCACCAGAGGGAGCCTCTGCTCAGAAGCCATCTCTAGCACATTCATAACACTTAGCTCAACCAGTCAAAGTAATTTCTAATTAAGCTGAAATTAGATGTATTCTGCAAAGGCGGAATGATGCATGATACAGTCATGGAGTGGTTGATGGGGGCGAATACCAATCAATGGGTGCTGACAAAGTCAGTAAACCCCCTATTAACATGGAGGATGGGATATTTTACACAGGTTAATACATTGTGAAATTAAAATATATAAAACTGCTTTGTCATATAGGGCAGGACGTGAAGAATTTGAAGGAACGTGTGGACAATCTACATGGCCAGGCAACAATGGGCCGCTTGGAAGCAGGCCCTCTAATACCCTCCAGTTCCAATATGAATTTGGCCAGCTCCTTAGAGTCTGTAGGCGGTGACCAGAGGGAGGCCATGTGGCTGTACATCAGGGACAGGATGGCAACAGACAGAGGTAAGTTTACTCTGCTAATTCTGATCAATAGTTGGAGCGATCAAGTAGAGATAAGGCAAGGTCAGATGTATTTTACTGAGATTTTTTAAAAATGAGGGTTCACAGTTTTTTACTTGCAACCCATTAAGATGATCTTTTCAGCTGCATAACATATGGATGGATGCATGGAGGATGGCATCAGGACTTTCTGACCTAGATTATTAGGAGTATGTTTGTGTCACACAGCACCTAAAATGGTTCCTATACCATAACATTTGGCACAAAGCATTTTCCCCATTTTTACTTTAGCGGTGATATCTACTCATCAGGAAACCTACCAAAAAAATAAAACATTATTCAAAAAGAAAACCATCTAAGCTCCCAGAGAACACAAAGGTGTAATGTGGATTTAAATGTAAGGAAGGACTGTTCAAAATCTTGGTGATCAGTTAAACCTGATATTACTAATATTTGGATTACAGTTTTTATTTACGGTATTTTGGATTTGAGTAGTTCGGGGAGATATGTTGATGCTATATGGTCTTTGAAGAGAGGGGGCCTATTCCAGGTTAATTTTGTCAGCTGGAATTAAGGCACAAGGGCTTTCTGACGCACATTGTTAGGAGTATACTGGTGTCAAGCAGCACCTATAAAGGTGAATTTAACAGAACATTGAAAGCCTTTTTTCATATTTTTCCTTTACTGATAATTTTTTCATCAGGGAACCACCAACCAATAATAAACATTATTTTTATTAAAACTTAGCTAAGCTCCCAAAGAACACAAAGGTGTCATTTCAATTTAGATGTAAGGTAGGACTGTTCAAAATCTTTGTGATCAGTTAAACCTGATATTACTAATATTTAGATTACAGTTTTTATTTATTTTGGATTTGAGTAGTTCGGGGAGATATGTTGATGCTATAAGGTCTTTGGAGAGAGGGGGCCTATTCCAGGTTACTCTTGTCAGCTGAGATTATGGCACAAGGGCTCTCTGACGCACATTGTTAGGAGTATGCTGGAGTCAAGCAGCACCTATAAACGTTAATTTAACAGAATATTGAAAGCCTTTTTTCATATTTTTCCCTTACTGATAATTTTTTCACCAGGGAACCACCAACCAATAATAAACATTATTTTTATTAAAACTTAGCTAAGCTCCCAAAGAACACAAAGGTGTAATTTCAATTTAGATGTAAAATCTTTGTGGTCACTTAAACTGACATTATATGAATATTGTGCTGATTTTGAATTTACTTTTCACAGGAGGAACATTTGTTGGTCAGAAAGGTGAACCCGGATCAAAAGGTAAAATTATTTTTAATGGTCTAATTATTTGGAGAGGTAATACCATGTTAGTAGAGATATTAGCACGTCCATAATTAAAATTAACAGAACAGGATTATGGCACAAGTACAGTCGTTTCGTTTGCTGCATGCCTGTGTACAATAAAACCACTAGGTGGCGCTTTAATAACACATGATCACAAATGATTATTTATACAGCTCTTAATGATCCAAGGCCGCAGTTATGTAACACAATAGTGGCAATTTGCTGACATAAAAGGCTTTCAGTTTTTAGCTTTTATAGCAAAAGAAATGAGACGAAGCATAAGTTGCCATATGTGCATTGCATAAGAGCGCGTTCACACTGTGGCCATTTCACAGACAAACCCAAGAAAAAAACAAAATGAGCATACACCCTATAGTAAGTGAATAAGTAAATAGTAATAGTACATGTAAATAACACAGGGGACTTAGTCAATGATATTTTGATCAAAAAAGGCGTGACACCGCGACAAGGTGACCCATCGGGATAGTCCTATCCTTTCTCTAGTATTAAAAACTTACCTTGTGCCAATGTGTTTTAGTTTCAAAGTTTTTAGTTTGTTTCTGTAAATAAAATGGAATCTTTGTAAAGTCAATAGTATTTTAGTTTATATATGGTAGCGTTTACAGTCATGGCCAAAAGTTTTGAGAATGACACAAATATTATATTTTCACATGATCTGCTGCCCTCTGGTTTTTATGTGTGTTTGACAGATGTTTTTATCACATACAGAAATATAATTGCAAACATATGAGTAACAAAAGCTTATATTGACAGTTAGAATGAGTTAATGCAGCAAGTCAATATTTGCAGTGTTGACCCTTCTTCTTCAGGACCTCTGCAATTCTCCCTGGCATGCTCTCAATCAACTTCTGGACCAAATCCTGACTGATAGCAGTCCATTCTTGCACAATCAATGCTTTCATTTTGTCAGAATTTTTAGGTTTTTGTTTGTCCATCCGTCTCTTGATGATTGACCACAAGTTCTCAATGGGATTAAGATCTGGGGAGTTTCCAGGCCATGGACCCACAATTTCTATGTTTTGTTCCCTGAGCCATTTAGTTATCACCTTTGCTTTATGGCAAGGTGCTCCATCATGCTGGAAAAGGCATTGTTGATCGCCAAACTGCTCTTGGAGGGTTGGGAGAAGTTGCTCTTGGAGGACATTCTGGTACCATTCTTTATTCATGGCTGTGTTTTTAGGCAAGACTGTGAGAGAGCCGATTCCCTTGGCTGAGAAGCAACCCCACACATGAATGGTTTCAGGATGCTTAACAGTTGGCATGAGACAAGACTGGTGGTAGCGCTCACCTTGTCTTCTCCGAATTAGGCGTTTTCCTGATGTCCCAAACAATCGAAAAGGGGATTCATCAGAGAAAATAACTTTACCCCAGTCCTCAGCAGTCAGTGGACTGCCTGTACCTTTTGCAGAATATCAGTCTGTCCATGATGTTTTTTCTGGAGAGAAGTGGTTTCTTTGCTGCCCTCCTTGAGACCAGGCCTTGCTCCAAGAGTCTCCGCCTCACAGTGCGTGCAGATGCACTCACACCTGCCTGCTGCCATTCCTGAGCAAGCTCTGCACTGCTGGTAGCCCGATCCCGCAGCTGAAACACTTTTAAGAGACGGTCCTGGCGCTTGCTGGTCTTTCTTGGGGCCCTGGAGCCTTTTTGGCAACAATGGAACCTCTCTCCTTGAAGTTCTTGATGATGCGATAGATTGTTGACTGAGGTGCAATCTTTCTAGCTGCGATACTCTTCCCTGTTAGGCCATTTTTGTGCATTGCAATGATGACTGCACGTGTTTCTTTAGAGATAACCATGGTTAACAGAAGAGAAACAATGATGCCAAGCACCAGCCTCACTTTTAAAGTGTCCAGTGGTGTCATTCTTACTTAATCATGACAGATTGATCTCCAGCCATGTCCTCATCAACACCCACACCTGTGTTAATGGAGCAATCACTGAAAAGAGGTTAGCTGGTCCTTTTAAGGCATGGCTGCAATGATGTTGAAATGTGTTTTGGGGGATAAAGTTCATTTTCTATCCAAATATTGACTTTGCAAGTAATTGCTGCTAAGCTGATCACTCTTTATAACATTCTGGAGTATATGCAAATTGCCATTAGAAAAAGTGAAGCAGTAGACTTTGTAAAAATTAATAGTTGTGTCATTCTCAAAACTTTTGTCCATGACTGTATACTTACTGCACTAGACTACCCCTTTAAGAAGAGATATTATTATCTTCGCAGCCATATAATAATGCTTCTGCTTATCTCTAACTTTTTTATAATGTTTTTTATTTCCAGGTGACCCAGGAATACAAGGAGAAAAAGGTTGGTTTTATTTTTTCTCTGTTGTGTATATGTCACTACAGTGTGCTGCTACAGGTTACATTAGACATTGCTGCTATCAGTGGTGCATCACTTCTGCTATAGGGCAGCACTTGTGGGATATTAGCCAGAGCCCTAAGCCCCTTGATCAGCCCTCAATAATGTCTAAATGCACCATAGCCTCTCACCTAGCCAAATCAGATCTCACACTTTGCACTGATGAGGGGCAATACCCCGAAACACCGTGTCTATAAATTGAGATTCTGATCGCAAGGCTCATTAAAGGGTCGATAATTACTTATAGGATTGCTGCTTCCAACAGGTGGCGCTATAGAGTTCAAGTCCTTTTCCCTTTCTAAAGAGGCAATTTCTACCTTAAAGGCCCCGTATACATTAGAAGGAAAATTGGCCGAACCAACTGATTTCGGCAGGATCAGCCATCTGATATCTGACTCTCCCATGACGGATGATGTATTGGGAAAAAAGGCTTGGGCCACTGGAATTTCCATGGCTGATTCTTTTTTTTAGGGATGGTAAGCCGCTGCCAGGGAAATCTGTCAGCAGCTTTCTCCTCTCTCCCTACTGAAAATACATGAACACTTGGCCCAGACAGAAAAGGGCCCCTGTGCAAGAACAATACATGGGCCCTTTGAAGCCCAAGAGCTCCTAAAAATGCAAAATTGCACCTGCTTTGGAGGTAGAAATGGGGCCCCTCACCTCTTGAGCCTTTTGCGGCTGCATCGGTTGCGCCAATGATATGTTCGCTTCTGACTTGGCCGAACGCTCATGGGAATGGGGAAGTCGGGGGAGAGACCGAACATTCATCATACAGTTATCTCATGGGGATGGTCGACTTTCAGGTAGGATAAGTAGTTTACGTAGCCAAACCAATAGTATCCTACTCAGTAGTTGTAAAGAAGCCCATGACCTTTAATTTCTAGGGGGCCCAGACCACTTTTAGTTTCCCCCCTGAATGTTACATGTATCTTTTCCATTTATTAATATATTTTTTATTGTACTCAAACAGGTGACAGAGGATACCAAGGTCCTCAAGGTGAGAAACAAGTCCTGAGAAAGGGGCTCACCATTCCTAAATGTAGAAACCCATGTCTACTGCGAGAGCATCCCGCGCCGCTAGGAACGTAGAGGTGGCCGCACATCTCGTTCCATCCACCACTGCGAGACCTTATAATATCCCCCGAGTATTCTTATCCCAGCGGTCTGCAGAACATTCACCATACACAACAGAGTGCGGTGGTATTATATGCACGCCGTATGGGAGCATTATTTTGTCGTACTCTAGTTGCATTATTTAGACCCTTCATTTGGACATCAAATATCATTATTGAAGCATATTATAAGTCAGTGCTCGAAGGGCAATATATGATATCATTGTGTGATTTGGATCCTGTGTGGGGTATTGATAAGGCATTGTATGGCAATATGATTTTTTATATAGCATGTTGAATTCTTAAAGCCGATGGTCTCATTAAAGAGAATCAATCTGCAGAGTTTTGCTATGCAATCAGGAGAGAAGCATGATGGAGGGACTGAGACACTGATTCCAGTGATGTGTCCCTTTACCTTGCTGTTTTAATAAAATCAGTGTTTTATTAGCAGGAGATTATTACTGCAGAACTAAGTGTCTCGTGCCTTCTAGTCCTTCTGTTGTGTAACCTCACCCTCACCAATGATTATCAGCTTTCTGTCAATATATAGTGTACACAAAAATCTGCCAATCAGTGATGTGGGCGGAGTTATAAACAGCTCAGCATTCTGAGCACTGCTAACTCTGCAGCAGAGAAAACTGTGATTTTATCAAAATGACAGCATGCAGAACAGCAAGTGATATATCACTGGAGTCAGGGTCTCAGCCCCTGCATCATGTCGTCCTTAGATCCTTTTCCATTTTCTATAAAATCGACTTTCATGCAAATGACAGGTATCCACGTAGGTGTCAAATTCAGGATAAATGACTGTCATTTTGGAAACTTTAGGTATGGTCAGCCAGAGCAAAATGTTGACTTTGGAGCTGCTCAAACACAAGACTTTAAATATTTTTACTTGATCCAATTGTTGTTCTTTGCTACTTTTTCTGCCCCCGTCAATCAGACCATATATGTGATTTTTTTCATCTTTTCCTATAGGAGCTCCGGGTCTTATTGGTCATCCAGGAGCAGATGGACCAAAAGGACAGAAAGGCAACACAGGTAAGAAATGTGGATTTGTCAAATTATAGCCCAGGATAAATAACAACCAATCGATTTTGGGACAATCCGAGGGATTATTATTGTCCTGACACATGGTAGGATTCTGAATTTGATGCACCGTAATATTGTTTTATAGGTGACGCTGGTTTGGAAGGTCCAGCTGGACAAAGAGGAAGGGACGGCTCTTCTGGACCTCGAGGTGAACCTGGTCCTCCTGGAATGGGAGAAAAGGGAGACAGAGGTAAAATAATATGTACATACAGTATACGTGAAGATTAATATGAGATAAGGGGAGTATTGTAGTGGAGAGCGCGTATATATGACGTGATGGGATCCAGCGGGTATATGGAGTCTTACATGTAGCGCTCACTGGGGAAGAAGTGCAAATTTAGGCTTTCTCTAGAACAAAACTGTTACTCTAGCGCCACCTATAGGTTTCTCTAGCGCCTCCTATAGGTAGATACCTTGTAAAGTTGACATCTGGTTCACTAAAAGTGACTAGTGGTATTGGACAAACCAGCGGTTCTGGAGTTCTTGCCTTCTGCCCAGGGTACGGGCTGGCTGGGAACGATGTAGCTCTATGGGGTCACTGGTTCTACTTGTGGGGATCAACCCTAGGGGGGCTTACATGCAACATTCCCTGGAAAAAAGACATATGTAAATCTAAAGAAACTTAGAAATACAGCTCTGCTACATCGGTCATTTCTAAGGCTTCCATCAATTTTTCAAATTCTTCAAACTCATCATGTCAGCAATTTTCTCGACAGGCGTGCCAGGCGAACCAGGTATGCCCGGATCTAGCGGTATGCCCGGACAGATGGGACTTAAAGGTAAGAAATATCCAATATATCCAGGTTCTCTCTCTTAGTAATCCATAAAAGCCAGATCTTCTCATATATACCGTGGATTTTGTTTATCGCACTTTTGCTTGGGAATGTCAGATAAGAATCAGAATCCTCAGGTGGCGATAATAATAATTTATCCAAATTCTTAAAAATCAATTCAGTATGTTTCATTGTGAAATTAGCTAAATTGTTTACTGATTTTAACATCTCATCTGCAGGTACAATGGGTCCTGCAGGCCCTCAGGGAATGCCAGGTATGTAATCCCATATAATAAAATGTAAGATGCATAAGGGGAAATGTAAGAGCTCCAACACATACAATGAGAACTGATTTCCATCTAACTCCACTAGTGTTCTCCTTCATAGGGGTGCAACGTCCCTCCATAGAGTTAGATCATTAAATTCTGCCTACCAGTGTTCACCACTAGGGGGAGCTGAGGCGCCTTCTCCATGCTGTGTTATCATTGAGTCCAGTATATAAAGAGTATGCAGTAAGCGCCCTCTAGTGGTGACTGCAGGTAGATAGAATGTTATTAATTACCTCTACATCTCTGCATTAGTTCTATATCTATATCAAATTATTTGAAAACTTCTTTATAACAATATTTTAAATGATCAGTCACTGATGTGAAATATCATAGCGTATAACCCCGCACATATATCTTGACATGTATGAAATTCAAGATTTGTTTCTTTTTTTTCCATTAGGAACACCAGGTCAGCAAGGTTTCAGAGGAGAAGCTGGTTCTCCAGGACCTAAAGGTAAGATTTTATTTAAGTAGATATGTTTTATAAATCATATATATTATAGATATGGCTAATAATATAGTATTATAATCTACAGGGATAGAAATGTGTCTGATAAATAAACCTAAGGCACAATTATGTATCACAGAAAGAACAGCACCATCTATGGGCTGTATTTATATGAAGCATAGTCCAATCACATGGAGAAGGCTGTGATTATGTCGTATGAGTTTTCCCTGTATTCCTTGTATAATCGTCTTCTTATTGTTCTATCAGGTGACAAGGGATCCATTGGGCCACCCGGAAATAAAGGTAGAGACATTTCCCCGGCTGTTACTTGTGTCTATGAAATATCTAACAGGAGAATTATGTTCTATGACCCGGTACATGGGGATTTGTCAAAGTTTTCCTCCTAGTATATATTGTAATATTGTGTAATTGTCATATTCTAGGTGACACAGGAGACAAGGGAGCGCGGGGACTTACAGGTCAGTAAAAACGGATGGTAGTTTTCCACTCTGAGAATTTTGCATTGGGGCATGGTTCAATATCCAGGCGCTTTAGGCCTCCGTGCACTCCCGCACAGGCATCATGTGAAGTGTTCTCTCATGTGCATTAGTCCTAACTCCGCTACCGTTATTTGCATGTACCCTGTATAGGGGACTTTCCATAAATAGGGGGTGCTGCCAGCGCGCGTCGAGGGTGCTGCCAGTGCGCGTCGAGTGTGTTGCCAGCGTGCGTCGAGGGTGCTGGGTGCCAGCCGGTTGCACCCACAAGCTACTCTTTCTTAGCCAAGGGGTTTAGATGCAGCGGTGTTAGTAGATTGATAGAGTACATGCCTTGTCTAATCCCAGGATATAGATGCTCCTCATATATAGACGTCCATATTTCCTTGAGTCTTAGGTTGTGTCTCTGTATAACCCTGTGCCTTGTTTCTAATGTACAGGAGAACCAGGACCAAGAGGATTACCAGGACCCACCGGAGAACCCGGCGCTAAAGGTTCAGCAGGTGAGATATGACAACTCTTACACCTACACGATTAACTCCACTATTATATTGATCTGGCCATACAATGTACAATATTGTTTTTATTTAGTGACTGTACGATCAGGCGGTCTTATTTATTTTGGGTGCCATGTATTATATATCATTTTTAAAACAATTGATTTTTTTTTATTTTTAGAAACTATATATGGCACTATATTTACTGTATATGTATACTGTATATAAGGTGCTATATACGGAAAAATATTTAGAGTTGAGAGTCCTCAGTGGTTGATACCTTTTAATGGCTAACTGAAAAGATGGTAACAAATTGCAGCTTTCGAGACTACTCAGTCTCTTCATCAGGCAAGACTAAAACAAAAGCTGAAGAATCACATATTTATACACAACACAGCACAGAAAAATGCAATAGATGAGACAGTGACGTGAAGCAGAACTGTCATTATGGGAGAGGGATGAAATAAATATGGACTAATTCATAGATAAGGAGTGAAAGTTTTATTGCCCTCTGATTGGGGTCTGGTAATGTTTTGTGATGTTCTCAAGGGTCTTTGAAGCAAATTCCTTAATTGATGTAATAGGCCATAAAACCATGTGACAGGTTCATTCCAGCACTGAGAGTGTCAAAGGTCACCATCAGTTTGCAAATACAAATTGATGGTGACCTTTGACACTCTCAATTCTGGAATGAACCTATCACATGTTTTTTATGGCCTATTACATCAATTAAGGAATTTGCTTCAAAGACCCTCTGAGAACATCACAAAACATTACCAGACCCCAATCAGAGGGTAATAAAACTTTCACACTCCTTATCTATGAACTGTTCCAATATTTATTTTCATCCCTCTCCCATAATGACAGTTCTGCTTCACGTCACTTGTCTTATCTATTGCATTATTCCTGTGTCTCTTGTGTATAAATATGTGATTCTTCAGATTTTGTATTAGTCTTCGCCTGATGAAGAGACCTGAGTAGTCTCGAAAGCTTGCAATTTGTTACCATCTTTTCAGTTAGCCATTAAAAGGTATCACCACTGAGGACTCTCAACTCTAAATATTTTTCTATCTACTCGCTAACACGGTACAAAGATATACATCTTTACTACATACGGAAAAATAAATTCTAAAAAAAACCCTGCAAGGTTCACTTTCGCCACTAGATGTCAGACCATTCAATAGGATTCAATGGCAAATAGCAGAATAGTGAATTGACCGTTAGAGACGGTAGAGATGGAGCTGGTGGCGAGAGCTGTGATATCACTGCCTATCTACAGATACTGCCCTCATTGATCATAATGTGATAGAAAAACTTTACAGAAGAAAAATATCCATTAACTTTTTCATTTTTATTTATCAGCGTCTCGGGATTTAAATAGAACCTGTCACTTGCCATAAATATGTAATATTTTGTAAGTCGGTGAGAATGCCACTGTTCTCCTGAACCGGATGATGTTTTTCTTTTGTTCCTGCTCCTTTCTGTTCCAGAGATATAACGTCTTCTTCTCTGTAGGTTTGCCAAGGGGGCATTGTCTTCAAGAAGAGTTGAAAGCCACGCCCTCTTGGTAACTACAGTAGATTTATATACATGAAAGATGGGACTGTATCTCAGGAATGAAGAGGCGCTTGAAGAAAAGAAAAGCAGATTCAGGAGAACAGCGGCATTTATGTCAAGGTTAAAAAAAAATATATATATATATTTATGCATTTGTATGGTGATAAGGAGAAAAGGGAAAGGGAGCCACTCCCTCCGGTGCGATCACGTGGCACTATGCCACACTACCAGCTGGTCGTGTTGGAATTGAGTCCCAATAAATCACATTGGCAGCGGTAATGAATGGGAAACCATTTAATGTATCTGCCTTTACTCCATTTCCCTTCAGGACCACCTGGGCCAGATGGACATCAAGGTCAACGGGGTAAGCAATGAACCTAACACATGACAGTAGCCATGAAATAATATAAGCCAGGATTCAATGCCATGAAGCCTCTATATTAATTAACCCTACATGTGATTTTAGGTGAACAAGGTCCTATTGGGCAACCAGGACCAAGAGGCCCACCCGGATCATCAGGAGACCCAGGCCTGCCAGGTACGGTCCTGAACGCCCTCTGGTGCTGATTTCTACAGCTTAGTTGGGACTTTACCATTGCTACTTTCTTCCCATGATTTTTGGGGTTTGTTCACACAGAGGTTTTTCTTCACATGGATTTTACCATGGTAAACACTCGTCATAGCCTCCCAGCTTTAGGGTTTTTTTTGCCGGGACCATCCATGGGCGCACACGGCGCCAAATGTCACCGAAAGTTTAATGTATGAATAATTGATTTAGTGCCGAGTGCCACAAAGCGCAACGTCTCCAGTTCCACATAATCCTTTCTGTTTAGTTGTCGCTTGTATTATTCATAAAGGGAAAGCAAATCCTCGTAGAAAGCCGCCCCTCCTGGCACAATGGTTACTCTTCTGCGTAGCTACATAGACTAATAGATTCGATTACCTTGTTTTCTCTTTATTTTTAGGATTGGCCGGAGCACAAGGCCCGCCAGGTAATAGAGCTCAGCCTGTTGTGTTAGCAAGAGATGTACAGTGCCCAGCAGTGCGCGGGTTAATTATATAGAGTCCCCTCTACGCTAACCCGTGACATTGAGGTTGGCTCTATTACACCTGGGCTACCGATACAAATTGGTCAAGCAAAAAAGTACGGTCAGCTGGAGTCTTTCAGAAGCCGGATCCACAGCGATCAATAGTGGAAATAAGAAGGGAAAACCTCTGTAAAAGAGACTTGGACCCAAAAAAATACACATATAAAGCATTTAAATGTGTTTCTAAAACTGCAAATATCAGATTTTGTGACTAATTTTGCAGTTTAAAGATCCTCAGCGATCAGATCTAAATTGGTGCCGTTACAAGTGCCTAATTTCCCTGCAGTGCCCCCACAGGAGAAACAGAGTATTACACAATTCCTCCAAATAATCGACGTCTGTCTGTTTAAATTAGACAGAACCAATTTTGGTTAGACAAAAAACGCCGATCGACTATATAACAAGTCATTCGGCGCTCATTTACCGCCATTACACAGGCTGGTGAACAATGCTGGGAATATAATGATCACCGATACTCTCCTTGGGCCTCTACACAGAATCATGCATCCCCTCTATATATGTGCTGCCGATAACAATGATCTGCATACCACAATACCGGCCTAAAGGATCTGACCACCCGAAAAACAAACACCCAGCAGATGATCGGCTCCTGATTGTACCATAAGCTATGAGGGGCCTATGGAAGGGAGCCATCTCTATAAACGCAATAGCCCCCAAAAATATTTGACTATTTTAATTGAATTTTCTAATCCAGAAACACGGTATTAACTGTAATCACTATAGCAATATAGATACTAACACCAAGTACCCAATTATGACACTCTTCCCAAAATTTACTTTTGAATCATGATATTTCTGGTTATTTTAGGACCACCCGGCAATCCTGGTCGAGCTGGAGCTAAAGGTAAATTTTACAAAATGTTCTCTTACATTAATAATTATCGGTATAATTTGTTCATTTCTTGCACTGTACTGCCTTCATTCATTTTTTTGTCACTTTTTTTATAGGTGATGCTGGCGACCCTGGAAGAGTCTCTACAGGTGTGTATTAACAATCAGAAAATTAAAAAATTAAAGGATACATAGGTTCCTTAGGGGTATACAGGACTAGAAAAACATGGCCGCTTTTCTTTAAGAAACAGCGCCATAACCCATCTAGAGGATGTGTCTGGTACTGCAGCTTGAATTGACCTGCAATACTAGACATCCTAATGATTCACTTTTGTTAATCTTCTTATCTGCACTATATGCTTCATGCATATTATTTTGCTTCCAGATGGTAGCTCTTATGCTATCCAGGGTCCACCAGGCCACCAGGACCAGCGGGACCACCAGGATCACCAGGAGTTTCAGGTATGCTCGCACAGCTTGGAATATGGGGTTTATAAGCTAAAACCATTCACAGATGCGGTCCCAGGTCACTGAAATGGGACCCATGGAGAAATGGGGCCGATGGAGAAATCGGCCCAGGCTTCTCGGCTTAATCTCTGGATGTCAGGAATCCCATCTCCACAGAAGAAGACAAGAGTGTAGTGAATTAAGGCAAGGAGTTTGAGGTGCCTCAGATCATAGAACGTCCTCTATATCTTCAGGACTTGGCAATTAGGCAGAGAAACGTGAAGAAACATCCGGTTTATGTTTTGAAGAAAACTCGCAACTATCTGTGCTCCTCACAGGCATCACCTCCTCGGCTCAGTTCCTCACACATTTTCAGTGGCCTCTTCACATTACCATCACCAGCCGGGTAGCGCTCATCAATCTTTTCTGCCAGATATGGAAGATATTGTCAAACCCACAGGATGCTTGCCTCTCAGACCTGCTTATTGTGGGCGTTTTTTGGTCAACTCACATCTATCCCTCACTCCTTATAGGCCTCACCCAATTTTCTTGCCCCATGGCCGTAACACTTCCACCATCAGCGACTCTCTCTCTCACCCTGTGGTCTTTTCTGCTGTAATCCCATGCATCGGCCTACTATTGGCCACTGGTTCTGCCACTCTTCCGCAGTACTCAACAACTTTGTGGGACTTATTTCACCTTTCCATGCTCTTACAGCATGGCTTTCACTCTCCACATATGAGTGACTGGTCTTTCCCAAGTGTGGCAACCACAGAGTAGCCAACCCTCTATGACGTAGCCACGGGTAGCACACGATACTTTACTAATGTGTCCCATCTGCACGTCACAGGTGTTCAGGATGCAGAGTTCCAACCTGCTGCTCTTGGCCTCTGCAACTGACCATGAGTGGAGGGAAACAGAGGTCTTTTCACACGTTCACTCGCTGGGAGTGTCCTGATGCTTCTACACACACGCTGCCCTGCTTTTCTGAAACACTTGCCACAGTTAACGCAAATCAAACTTCCACAGAGCCACTTACGCACCCATAGAGGAATACTGCCCTGTGGCACACGGCCTAGCGTCATCCCTACACACTTTCCAATCAATCCCCAAAACACACTTAGACACCGACCTAAGCAATATGTCAAATTCAGAAAGTATTTCCCAAAAATATGGTGATAAATGAAACAGAGACATGGTAAAACAATAATAAGATGCAACAGCATTTACTGGGACTTAGGACGACCCAAGAAGTACAGTAACTGTCTCTCTTAGGGTTTTGTTTCAACGCTCTTACAAACGAACTTGAAAAAATGATGGGGGACAAACGAGCACAAAGTTCGGTATTGCCATATGCTCTGGAGTGGTGTAGTTAACCATTATCAGAAGATGGGGCCACCTTACCTCTACGTATGGCATGAAGATCTTGTCTTCTATGTTGCCCTCTACCCTCGGTTTAGGATAACACTTTTCATGGTACTTTCTAGGTCCCATCGGTCCATCCGGTCTTCCAGGAGTACCAGGTAAATTAATTAAAATATTTTTTTTTCAAATTATTAATATTAGTGATATAGATTATCATTGAGATCATTTGATAACAGTTTGGTAACGATTTACACAATTGATCTTTCTTCTAGGTGCCAAAGGAGCCAGAGGAGAGATCGGAGAGCCCGGAGTTTCATATTCAAGACAAGAAAGTAAGTCTTCAAAATGCAAAAGTATAGACTTAAAATTATTTCTTTACCCCTAAGAACCAATGAAGACACAGATCGATGATAAATCTTCATTCAGACATCCATGAAACACAATCCGCGAACTGACAGTGATGCTTGAATTGGCCACGGTCTCTCGATCTAAACTCAATGTAGGCCACCGAGGCGGTCAAGTTTGGCTCAGTAGACCCGCGACCAGTTCGTGCATTGGACTGTGATTTAGGGACGACTGAATGAGTCTAAAGAAAACGGTGAGCAGGACCATGCCGATCTAACTGGTGGCAAGCGTCCCAAATTCCAATCATATGTAATCTTGGTGTTATGCATCGGGGAAAAGCATCAACCGGAAGGTTTTCACCCTTTGCTCCAATGACATGGCATGGGTGAAAGCTGCACAGTAGATGCTTCTCCTCGACCCCTTTAAGTAGCACTTACTGCAAATTACTATTACAACTATATCCCCGATTCATCGTTTGCATTGTATTAGTATTTTCATCTTCTTTCCTTTTGCATTGTTGAATTTTGTGCCAAATTCATCAAAACGGTGCACGGCGTTCGATGAAGTTTCCGCCAATTCATAGAAGTTACGCAGTCCTTTAAAATGTTGCAGAATTGTCTTCATGTAAAAAAAAATATGCTGGAGTATAGTGGAATAAAACTTTTCTTTTAGAAAAGTCACAAATGATGAATTTGGCGAAAGCATCTGGAAGTGGCTGACCAGGCTCACACTGAATAAATGAAAAAAGCCACGGGGAGATTAAAAAAGAAGCAAACACGGATCAAAGCATGCAATGAACTAAAAAAAAAAAATTTCACTCCAAAAGAGACGCAAATTTAATGATGAATTGGCCTTTAAGTTAGATAGATGGAGAAACTGTCAGTAAATGATGCAGCTCGCGGTTGGGGTATCATTATTCTGCTGATGGGTTTCCTTTAATATATATACCGTACATGAAAATAAAATAAATTGAAAAAATTGAAAATAACATCTTGTTATCATCTCCAGGTTCATACGCAGCACAGCAAGCGCCAGGACCCCCAGGACTACCAGGACCACCAGGACCCCCAGGTAAGACTCTCATTATAAAGCATCATCATCAGTATAATTTCTCGCACAATTGTTTGATGTCATCAAACCAAAATAAGCAAAGATGTAAAATAGTAATAGGAGAAAATGTACCGAAGATGATTGATATGAATATTTAATTGAATAATAATTAATAGACATAAAAGATAAAAGTAGACATTTGGCATGTGCATACATATGTCCACATAATGAGCCTCTATACTGAATATAGAAGCGTAAAAACCCAAAGAAGAGAAAACATTTCCTACTAAATATGACAAAAGCCTAATAAAGAACCTCAAACAACCACTGAAAATAACCCTAAGATTCCAATTTGTTAGGAGCTTCAATTCAAGGTCCACCAGGACAAGCAGGTGCTCAAGGTCCTCCTGGTGCTCAAGGCCCACCAGGTGCCCCAGGCCAAGCAGGTCCCGCAGGTCCACCAGGTATGATACTGTATTGCAATCCTGTAACAATTGCTTTCACTTCATAATAAATAATATGGAGAACCATTGTAGAAAACATTTTTCTTTCCTTTGTGATCAACAGGAGAAGCCAAAGATGGTAAACCAGGATCCCCAGGTCCAGCCGGACCACCTGGACCCGGAGGAAGTGCATCAGCAACAGTATGAGAACAATCCTTTTAAAAATTGCCTGGAAACATTGAAAAGTACTATTGATAGTCAACACTATTGTCCTGTTGTTTC
Source organism: Oophaga sylvatica (assembly GCA_033576555.1). Classification (NCBI taxonomy): domain Eukaryota; kingdom Metazoa; phylum Chordata; class Amphibia; order Anura; family Dendrobatidae; genus Oophaga; species Oophaga sylvatica. The sequence goes on from JARQOD010000003.1 coordinate 568,399,169, forward strand.
TACAGATGGAGCTGCTGGTCCTCCTGGACCTCCTGGTCCACCAGGAACTAAAGGAGACCCAGGTGATCCAGGTCAAAGAGGCCAACCAGGACAACCAGGTAAGATGTAATAATTTTTTTATTGTACTTTTACGATGAATGCAGTTATTATGCAATAGAAAAGATTCAGTATCGTTTATAAGCATCTTTTTTATCATGCAGGTCAACCAGGAGATCCAGGTCAACCAGGAATTTCAGGACCACCCGGTCGTGACGGTCAGTTTTATTTTTTTGTTGTAACATTATGAGATATATACACATTCCTTGATCATCACACTATAACAAACAACATATGATGTTGCAGGACCTGCAGTTTCTGGACCTAGTGGACCACCGGGCAATCCAGGATTACCAGGATCTCTGGGATCACCAGGATCACCTGGAAGTCCTGGCCAACCAGGATCACCAGGAGAAAGAGGTAAAATACGTAAAACATCTATATCATGTGTTCTGTTTAGATTGAAACCCAACTATTTAACATTATTCTTCTGTTCTTTCTACTACTGGGTATATCTACGACGTACTTCCCTTTAACCACGGTCTTTTTATTGAATTTCAGCCACATGTACTTGAGCTTCAGCATGAGGTGTGATGGCAACGCTCAAAGACTGTTATCATAATGGACAGCTTTATGTAGCCTACCAATGTCATATTATAGCACTCATTAAAGGGGCTGTCAAGGTTATTTTTAAAATTGGCAGCCATAGATGAAAAATAGCTCTCAGCACCCCTGACAATCAGCTATTTAAAGGGACTGAGCAATATGATCCCTTTAAACAGTTGACTAGCAGGAGTGCCAAGAGTTGGCCACCTTCGATCTAATATTAATGATCGATACTAAGGCTTGGGCATCAATTTTCCAACTTAGATAACCCCTTTAATCTTTTCATCCACACTCTCATTGTTATTGAATCACAAAAAAAACATGAATATTAAATATTTTATTACTTTCTATTTCAATGTTTTGGGCTAAGTTCGAATGTCCACTCTACTTCTATGGGGTCCATGAGCTGTGGGGGGGCTAGTGACTAATAGCCCTGTGACTGTCCCCTGCTTGGTGCCCACCTTGTTCTCCTGACATCTGCCGTAAATATGTCAGAAGTTGGGAGGAGATGTATGGAGCATGCTCACCTGCTGAGCTTGCTCCATAACCAGAGGGTGCTTGCTGGTTTCTACAGCAGACACCCGCCAGTTATTTCTGAGTTTGGAGCTGGTTCTTATTGTAGCAGTTTAGATGCCGTGATGAATAGCGACCATGGCATCTAAGCGGTTAGATAATGGAGCCTTCTGTTGCATCCCAAACGATCATGGGTAGAAAATAGGGATAACATGGGGCCAGTTTGGAGTTTTGTTATGAGAATTACTGTATTCATCCATTTTGCGCCGAGATACATAATAATTTAGCTTGTAGATGGTTTCGAGAAATTACTAAGGGAGGATGCACCATGCCCTACACTTTATATAAAGGCCACACCTAAATGTCTTACCCGGTCTACAATCAGCAACAGACAAAATATTGCCAGAAGCTCAAGCAGTGCACCCACAAAGAGGACATAACTGTGCCAGCCATAGGGAATCCAAGAAAGAGCTAGCCCCATACATTGCTGGGCACATTGACCCAGACCAGTCATTGGTCTGAAAAATATCATGATGGTGCAAAGTCTACATTGGTGAATTAGAATTTTGCATAGGTCTCCTGTGCCCACGGATGATCTGGTCACACTCACAAAATCTCATTATTCCCTTCTTACAGGTGAAGCTGGAATCCCAGGTGCTCCCGGTATACCAGGAAGTTCTAGAGGTGAGAACCAGTCCAGATATTCATCTCTGAAGGTTTCAATTACAAGAGGTCCACCCAGGTCTACTAGACCACCTCAAACTCCATCCTAGAGCAGAACATATAATCTGTTTTATTTATTTTAGTCCCACCTGGAGGAAGACCTGGCCAAGGATCACCAGGCCTACCCGGTCCTCCTGGCCCACCAGGTCCTCCTGGCCCTCCTGGATCTCCTGGCGATTCTGTTCGTGGAGCCGAAGAAGTTCAACAATATATTGCGCAATATCTTCAAAGTAAGCGACTCCGCCACGTTACTTACTAATACCTCTGTAGTGGATGTAGATAGAACCTTAACCATTAATGTGAGATTAAATATTACACATTTGTATTTAGGTGAAAATGTCAGAAATTACTTAATAGGGCCACAGGGACCACCAGGGCCACCAGGTGGACAGGAACTGGACTATGCAGAACTGGCCAGCCGGGTCATGAGCTACATAAGAGGTAAAGCCTAGTGGTTCTGAAATTGGGAAAATAAGGGACATAATTATATTGTTTCTGCGTTTTCATTTGGCCTTTACTAGACGCTGATGCATGAGGATCTGGTGAACAAAGTGATCTTCTTTATTACTAGGTTCAGGCTTAACTTCGTCTGATGGTACAGGAACAATCCCAGGACCTCCAGTTACATATGAAGAAATCTTATCAATGCTGCAGAGTAAGTCTTTAATTATTAATTATTATTATATGTTACGACGAGGAAACCCCAGAATAATAAAGCGACTGATGTTTTCTAGCCTCTGGACTGAGAATTGGCCTTCCAGGGCCCCCTGGTCCACCAGGACTTCCAGGATTACCAGGATCGCAATATGGTGATTTAGCAGCTTTACTTCAAAGTAAGAAAGATTTTTTTTTTCAATGTGTTGAATGTTAATTATTCACCAGTTAATTATTGATAATATGTCAGACGTCCAACATTCACAGTCTGGGTAATAACCACAACGTCAGGACCGGCCGCGGTTCTTCTGACCTGAATATAACAACTTTCTTTATGCCTATGAGACTGGAGACCCGCAGTCGGTTTGAGGATCGCGATCCGTACTCAGACTGTGAAGGTCGGACGTGTGAAACCGGCCTTAAAAATTAGTTAGATGTCCAATCAGTGTTAGTCAGTATAAGGACATGCCTTATTAAAAAAAGGGAGAAGAGTGACGCCCATTTGTCAATTTATTCATACATTACCAATTAGATATATTTTGTATTTATAGCATCTGAATTCAGAGGAGTTGTTGGTCCACCTGGACCACCAGGTCAAGCAGGACGTCCAGGTCGTCCTGGACCACCTGGACCTATGGGACCTCCAGGAGCTCCGGGCACTAGTCTGACCAGCTACGAAAAGGAAGACATTGCCACCTATCTCCAAAGTAAGTTGAGTACAAATTAAATATAAAATAAGCCCAAATTAATGTTGTCTAAATCCCGCCATACACTTCTGATGAGTACCGGCTGAACCCACTGACTTTTGCAGGACTGGCCGACCATCGATGTGTGTATGGGCTTCCTGGGTCGCCCCCGATATTGGATAGTTGAGATTTCAACGCCCAATGCTATTGTATTTAGAGGATGAGAGATAAGCTGCTGCAAAAAGTATCTGCCAGCGGCTTTCACCTATCTCCCTATGAATACCGAGCACTCATGTGCACGGGGGAGTCGGGATAGATAGCTGTCTATCGAACAAATGTTTCGCCAGCAGCTTTCTCACGAGTTCTTAAAACTCAACAAAAAAATAAAAGAAACCTTTGATTTTTAATTAGTTTCTCACATAATGTTCATCCTTTCTCAGTTTCTAAGGTGAAATTACATATAACATTATTTAATTTCTTTAGGTACTGGGTTTGTCTCAGGCCCACCAGGTCCACCAGGACCTCCAGGACCACAAGGCCCACCAGGCAATGGAGATAGTCTGTTATCTTATGCAGAGGACGACAGGAGCAATCGCTTTAGGACTGAACTAATGGATTATCTGACAAGTAAGGATACATTCACTAATCTAAAGCACAAATTGTTCCACTTCGACATGAGGATGTGTGGATGCGTAGAGAGTATGGAATATATTTATTTACAGCTTAGATATCCTGCATATGATAAGTATATTCATGTGGTGGTTTATCAATTAAAGGCTGTGAATTCTTCCACAGGTGATAACATTCGTAGATATGTCTCTGGACCACCAGGACCACCTGGGCCACCGGGACCTCAAGGTATAAGAGGTCCTAAAGGAGACAGTGGTGTGATGTCTTCATCCTCATTATCCAGTGGCTCCTCATTATCCAGTAGCTCCTCATCATCAGGATCGTCATTCGCCTTGGATTATAGTGAAGTTGCAACCCGAGTGGCAGAACAGTTTCAGAGTAAGTAGCTGTGCAACCAAAAATTATGGTAGGGCCTCAAAACTCAACCAGTGCCGAAGCTCCATCATAACGAGGATCACTGGGAGTCCAGAAATCGGACCTCCGTCAATCATATTCTATTTTTTATGGTGGAGAAAACCTTTGATGTAAATAGTAGGAGTTCTTCAGGTTACTCATAAGAGGGTTTTTTTGGGATAATTTTACCCAAGTCAATGAAAATGGGGTTAAGATTTACTAATTTCATACACATTTTAGACCAAGGTGGTAATATTTTTGGTTTCTCTTTTAGACCAAGGTTTATTTGGAGATATGACTTTAGGAATTCAAAGATCTGTAATAGCTGGTACTCAAGGGCCTCCGGGACCACCAGGACCACCCGGAATTTGTCAAGTATATGCAACCCATGCAAACATCACCACCGATCTCATGGAAGTTTTTAGACGTAAGGAAGACATTTTATGAATTTGTTTTCTCAATATTTAAAGAGTCGCCTAGACAACTAAGACCCATTTTTTTGACAGGTCACGGGACCATTCCTGGACAACATGGTCTACCAGGTCAGAAGGGAGACAGAGGATTCCCCGGTGCCAAAGGTGAGTCATTATAAACAATTCTGTCTGAAAAAGTAACTTCTTAACTTTTGTTTATATCGACATTTACTTTAGTAGTAGATAGATTTTCCGGTAAATCCCAGCTCACCATTGAGACACTTTCTTTTCTTCAATATCTGACCAGTCAAAAATGTTCACACCAACCCAAGAAGACCAGTAGCCTCCATTATGTATGCATTTGGCATGTATTCCTGCACAGAATATATTTATATAATATTTAATCCTAGACTTTATTCATATTGCTGTTGGTAGTCTCCATCAGGGGGGTCTTAATGAAGGTTCCCTCACCCCAACTGGACCCATTATGTGTCAGCGTGGTCCAGTGTTCACCATATAGGTCTATCTAGCAATGAATCCGGCACAGTATCATGGCATCAGTCTAAGGATGGCTGTCAAGTATGAGACTACCCATGTAAATATGTATTATGTTTCCATAGGTGACAGAGGAGAGCAGGGATATGTTGGACCACAAGGACCCAGAGGTCCAAGAGGAGAGAAAGGTACGGTATCCCATAATTTTGTCCTTCAAATGGATAATGATAGCTACTACAAAGTATATATAAATCCTATGTGGATATGGCCTCCACACTTTGCAACAGTCTAGTTTTTTGGGGAACACTATAGATTCCTTCGCTAAGGATTGGCCGACTGTAGACGACTTTGTTAGGGGTGGTGTCCCCTGATTAATCAAAGATTTTAGTGTCTACTCATTTTCCACATTATTGATCCATTGGGCCTTCATTTAGTAATCATATTATGAAAGACATTTTTAAATAAGCAATAGCATAGTGGACCTGGTGGGCTTGAGGTTTCTATTATTCCAAGATGTTACAAATATTTTATTGTAGATTAATATCGAAACCACAATAACTATTAAAAAAGTGGATCTGATGGGCTTAAGGTTTCCATGGTCATTCCAAGATGTTTAGACTTATTTTATTGTAGATTTATTAAGATCACCACCAATATAACTGATAACTAGGGGACCTGGTGGACTTGGGGTTTCCATTGTCATGTCAAGCGTATTTTATTGCAGATTTAATTAGGTCACCACCCATGTGACAAATAACATAGTGGACCTGATGGGCTTGAGGAGTCATTTCACCATGTTCAAAAGTATTCTATTTTAGATTTATTTAGGTCATCACCAGTAGAACTGATAATATAATGGACCTGGTGGGCTCGAGGTTTCCAAGATGTTGAGATATATTTTAATAAGATCATCAAAAATATACCGTAACTGAAAACATAATGGACTTGAGGTTTCCATTGCCATTCCAAGATGTTCAGATCACCCCGAATATAAAAGATAACATAGTAGACCTGGTGGGCTCGAGGATTCAAAGATGTTCACATTATATTTTATCGTAGATTTATTTAGATCAAGACTAGTATAATTCAGAATACATTGGTCCTGATGGGCTAGAGGTTTCAGAGATGTTCAGAGTTTATTTTTTTGTAGCTATATTTCGATCAGGACCAATATAATTCTGACCTGGTGTACTAGAGGTCTCCATTATCATACTAATTTTTTTTTTTTTTAAAGGAGATCAGCTTATCACCGGGAAACGGAAAAGAAGAAGCCTGGGCGTCTGACGCGTTCATCTCCTTGCCATCGACTCATCAGCCCATGTTGCTTGATACGTTGTGACTAATTGGCCAGAGCTAAATGTATATCACCCCTGCTCTTTTGCACTAACTATCCCTAAAAACTAGGATTTGACGCCTCCTAGCAGGCACTTATCAGGCAATATGGCTCAGGAATTTTTTTCCCATCACAGCTTCCATTAATCAGAAGTCTCTCATGAATTTGGAGGAAAATTAAAGATGTGTAAAGATGATGATAGGTCTATTGATGTCATCTGTTGAAATGGTCTTTAAATTCCTTGTACCATAGGAACATCCACGGGGCATTAAAAGTCATAAAAGTATCCGGTGACCTGTCATCCTCGATTTCGTGGAGAGGGGGGGTGGTGGCATCAAAATGGCAATGATCTATAGGAAAAGTATCTGACACTGCACTGGAGGTCACGGAGGCCATCGAGAACTTTTTGAGATGTGTATAAGTTGTATTGTTCTAGACCAAGACTGGAAATCCAAAGTTCTAAGAAGTTGTATTAACCCGGAAATTGGACCAAATATGTATAGTATTCGGTTACACAATTGATTGTCTCGTCTCTATAAGTTTATTTATCTTTTGCCTTATATACAGTACATTAGTCGTTATTGTGTTTTTTGTTTTGATTAGCTTTATTTTTTATTTTTTTATGATAAATTCCTTTTTTTATTTCATTTATTTTTTATTAAATACTGATAAGATGGATTGAGAGCTCCTGGGCAAAGTTTACAAACCGCATTAGAGAAAAATAAGTAGTATAATGGGCCGTATACTGGCATGCACGAACATGTGGCGGTGTGTGCAAAGTACCGGTCTTGTATTTATTGATGCCGTAGGGATGATTGTTAATCAACTGCTACTTGATTGAGAAAATTTATAGAAAAGCCACATAGAAACAAGAAGATTTTTTTGTTTTACAAAAGTGCCAACTTATGACTAACTAGGTGTTCATCTACAATGCTATTTTCAGCCTTTCATTCTTCTTTATGGAAATTAATGCAAGCAAAAAAAAAAAAAAACGGTAGCCAATAGTAACCAATCATATTGCAGCTTTGATCTCTCATCCCAAGTTAGGAAATACAAGCAGCAATCTTATTGGTTGACTTCGTAAGTTATCGACAGACAGTCCAATGTACCAAATCAAAATGTCACCTCTTTTTGTTAAGTTACTTAGTACTAACATTTAGAAACCTTCATTTCATCCCAAAACCAAATGAAGATAAGTTATCTAGCATTAACATATAGAAACAGTCATTTCCTTTTAACACCAAATGAAAATTTCACCTCTTTCTGTCAAGTTACTTAGTATTACCATATAGAAACAGCCATTTCCTTCCAGTATTAAATGAAAATTTCACCTTTCTGTTAAGTTACTTAGTATTACCATATAGAAAGTCGTTTCCTTCCAACACCACATGAAAATTTCACCCCTTTCTGTTAAGTTACTTAGGATTACCATATAGAAAGTCGTTTCCTTCCAACACCACATGAAAATTTCACCACTTTCTGTTAAGTTACTTAGTATTACCATATAGAAAGTCGTTTCCTTCCAACACCACATGAAAATTTCACCCCTTTCTGTTAAGTTACTTAGTATTACCATATAGAAAGTCGTTTCCTTCCAACACATGAAAATTTCACCCCTTTCTGTTAAGTTACTTAGTATTACCATATAGAAAGTCGTTTCCTTCCAACACCACATGAAAATTTCACCCCTTTCTGTTAAGTTACTTAGTATTAACATACAGAAATATTAATTTCCTTTCAACACCAAATGAAACCTTCCCCACTTTCTGTTACTTAGTGTTAACATATAGAAACATTTATTTCCACCTAAAAAAGGACCCTATGAATCAAAAACAATCTGAGACAAATTTGTTTATCATTACATAAGACCCGGCTTTCATGTGCTCTATTGCTGTGTTTTGTTTTTTTCTTTTTTTACTAATATTGTATTATGACACTTATTGTAAGTTATTACCTGTAAAATAAAGAACTGCATCTCAGGACACATTTGGACATCCCATTACTTGGCCAGGGCTACACTGTAAATTCCACCTTAAATCAGTCTCTTGTAAATGGCAAGTGTTATATAACTAATGCAGTTTTGGAACATTCGTCTATGCTGAAGTGTCTGCACTGTGCAACCAGTCCACTACAATTGTGATATGGCCTCCTGATGTTACTCAGGGTGTTGTGTGCCATACGGTGTCCCAAGTCTTCCTATAGCCCTGGCCTTAACGTGTGCCAGACATACACAAGCCCTGCAGGCAGCCAAGTAATACTACCTCCAAGCTAAGCAATCCAGACAGAAACGCATTGAGGGGGTTATTCAGGATTAGAACCTTTTGACTGTTCTCTTACTATAGATTGTGCGTGCTATAGAAGCTGAGCTCTGTTTATGCCAATAGAGGCATGCTGCAATACCAGACTAACCCATCGACAGTTGTGGTGGTGTTTATGGAAGCGATCAGCCATGTTTTTCCACTCCTAGTCAACAAATGTAACTACACTCAATGGTGCCAGTGACAACCTGCAAAAACTCTATATGTAAATTGTATTTTAATACTGTGATGTCCTGATTGCTCCGTTAAGAGGAGTCAATGGTGAGTGAGCGACCACAGTGCTCATCCTCGGTCAGCTCCTGTCTTCATGTGAGATTTGTAATCAGACACGTGCACTTTGTGTAAAACAAAATAAAGAACTTTTTTAAATTGTGTTTGGAATTTTGTACTTTTTTTTTTAAATTAGATATTTTTTATAACATTGCATTATTCTGTTCTCAGCAGAGATTTGTCAGTCTAGTGGCAAGTCCTGCTGATTTACCCCTTAGGTTTAGAAAGCTGGTCCAGAATGCGTTTGCGTTCAGAAACAGCTCCCCTTCTGTTAATTGGCTGTGTCTGGTATTACAGTTCTGCTCTATTTACTTCATCTATCCACCACATTTTTAGTGTTAAAAGATAATTTCCTATTAAGACAACTCCTATTAATATTCTCTATTATGACACATTAAGAATGTCTTTGCGAGCGGTGGGATTAAACGATTTAGGTGTACATTCCAGTCCAATATGTACAGGAACTATCACACTTCTGCTCCATTCTTTATCAGTGGCTGGTTCCTATTGATCAGCCTTCTACCAGCACTATAGTAGCCAGAACCTTCAATTTTCATGCTCATATCTTGTCTTCCACTGTTTTGCAGTGTGTGGTTCCTCTTCATCAGCATTCTCCCAGCACTACAGTGGGGAAAAAAAGTATTTAGTCAGCCACCAATTGTGCAAGTTCTCCCACAAGATGAGAGAGGCCTGTAATTGACATCATAGGTAGACTACAACTATGAGAGTCAAAATGAGAAAACAAATCCAGAAAATCACCTTGTCTGATTTGGTAAGATTTAGTTTGCAAATTATGGTGGAAAATAAGTATTTGATCACCTAAAAACATGCAAGATTTCTGGGTCTCACAGACCTGTAACTTCTTCTTAAAAGGCTCCTCTGTCCTCCACTCATTACCTGTAGTAATGGCACCTGTTTGCACTTATTATCAGTATAAAAGACACCTGTCCACAACCTCAAACAGTCACACTCCAAAATCCACTATGGTGAAGAACAAAGAGCTGTCAAAGGACACCAGAAACAAAATTGTAGCCCTGCACCAGGCTGGAAGACTGAATCTGCAATAGGCAAGCAGCTTGGTGTGATGAAATCAACTGTGGGAGCAATAATAAGAAAATGGAAGACATACAAGACCACTGATAATCTCCCTCGATCTGGGGCTCCACCCAAGATTTCACCCCGTGGGGTCAAAATGGAACGGTGAGCAAAAATCCCAGAACCACACGGGGGGACCTAGTGAATGACCTGTATAGAACTGGAACCACCGTAACAAAGGCTACTATCAGTAACACACTACGCCGCCAGGGACTCAGATCCTGCAGTGCTAGTCCCCCTGCATAAGCCAGTACATGTCCGGGCCAGCCTGAAGTTTGCTACAGAACATTTGGATTATCCAGAAGAGTATTGGGAGAATGTCATATGGTCTGATAAAACCAAAGTAGAACTGTTTGGTAGAAACAAAACTCGTCGTGTTTGGAGGAGACAGAATGCTGAGTTGCATCCAAAGAACACCATACCTACTGTGAAGCATGGGGGTGGCAACATCAAGCTTTGGGGCTGTTTCTCTGCAAAGGGACCAGGACGACTGATCCGTGTACATGAAAGAATGAATAGGGCCATGTATCGTGAGATTTTTAGTGCAAACCTTCCATCAAGGGCATTGAAGAGGAAACGTGGATGGGTCTTTCAGCATGATAATGATCCCAAGCACACCGCCAGGGCAACGAAGGAGTGGCTTCGTAAGAAGCATATGAAGGTCCTGGAGTGGCCTAGCCAGTCTCCAGATCTCAACCCCATAGAAAACCTTTAGACGGATTTGAAAGTCCGTGTTGCCCAGCGACAGGCCCAAAACATCACTGATCTAGAGGAGATCTGCATGGAGGAATGGGCCAACATACCACCAACCGTTTGTGGCAACCTTGTGAAGACTTACAGAAAACGTTTGACCTCGATCATTGCCAGCAAAGTACATATAACAAAATATTGAGATGAACTTTTGTTAATGACCAAATACTTATTTTCCACCATAATTTGAAAAATAAATTTTGCCAAATCAGACAAGGTGATTTTCTTGATTTGTTTTCTCCTTTTGACTCTCATAGTTGTGGTCTACCTATGATGTCATTACAGGCCTCTCTCATCTTGTGGGAGAACTTGCACAATTGGTGGCTGACTAAATACGTTTTTTCCCCACTGTATAGTAGCCAGAACTTCAGATTCTCATAACTTATCAACTATTCCTCAGTGGGTGGTTCCTATTGATTAGCATTCTACCAGCGCTATAGTAGCCAGAACCTTCGATTTTCATGCTAATAACTTGTCTGCCAATCTTTTGCAGTGGGCGGTTCCTCTTCATCAGCATTCTACCAGCACTATAGTAGCCAGAACTTCAGATAACTTGTCTTACATTATTTTTTTCAATGGGTGATTTCTCTTCATTAGCTTCATACAAGCACACTTATAGCAGGAACTTCCATTCTCACTTTCCAGGCATGCATTTTGCCTGCCATCTCCCAGCTGCTTGCCTGGCTCCACCTATCTGTTGTGCCCGTATGCAGTATGCCAGACAGGAGAGCAGGAGCAGAGAGACCGATACCCGCCTCCACTTCCTTTAATCCGGCTCGACGCCTCTGCTGCTAGTGACCCATTACAAAGGCAGCGGACAGTAAATTAGAAGGGAGGCCCCTAATGGCTGGCACTATGGGATGATTTTAGAGGTGGTTAAGACACCATTATTTTTTGAACAGTTTTTTGTATTTATCTCAGAAGAAATGATAAAAGTCAGTCCACCTCTCAGGAAGTATATACCCATAAAGCACAGACGAGCCAAAGCCAAACATACTAATAAAAGTAAGAACTCAGGACACGGAAGAATGTACAGTATATGAGATTTATTTACAGTATAGTTCAATTCACATGTGCTTCTTATCGGCAGAAAAGCTTCAGAGGTCAAATACTGGCCACAAAGTAATTATATGGGCTATAGAAAAAGGACACATCGGGCAAAATGCAAGTTCAGGAAAATGACAATTGTTGTACATGAAGAATGCCAGGTATCACTCAATTCCTAACCTATTAACCAATGCTATATATATATATGTTTCTGAATAATTTCTATTCCTTTGGGGAGAGAAAAGCAAACATCAGATTGGCTAAAAGAAAAGTGTGTCGCAGGGAGTGAGGGGCAAAAAAAAAAAAATATATATTTTTTTTATTTATTATAACCAAGTTGATGTGATACCAGCCATTCTTCTTTCTTTTTCACTCGTCTTCCAAAAAAACAGAACTTTTATTTTAATTTCTTTACTTACAAGGTAAACAATGAAATATCTAGCTAGCTCACACTTTTATGGATGCAGTAATACCGTATATATATTAATTGTATAGATATTTATTTAACAAACGGGTTAAGAGGCCAAATTTAAACTTTTGCGCTTTTATTTCTTTATACTATTGAAAAATTTGTAACTTTTGCATTTTTTATAGTCACAGTAGGTTAATTTTTGATTGCTGGTAAAAATGTATTTTCCTAGCTAAGTAGTGATGAGTGATCGTGCTCGTATAAGGTGTTATCTGAGCATGCTCGGGTGCTAACCAAGTGTCCTTGGCGTGCTCGAGTAACATGTTCTAGTCCCCGCAGCTGCATGTCTCGCGGCTGTTCGACAGGCGCAACACATACAGGAATTGCCTAACAAACAGACAATCCCCGCATGTGTTCCAGCTGTCGAACAGCCACGAGACATGCAGCCCGGGGACTAGAACATGTTATTCGAGCACGCCGAGGTCATCCGATCTGCTACCTTTGCATTGTTCGACGAGCAAAAACTAGACAAAATGGAAACCACTCGAGGATAAAAGAGAATAAAAAGCGCAACACTGACAAGAACATAACACTTACCTCTGAAAATTATACAAGAGCAAAACTTCACTTTAACCATTTATGTCTTATATAATGAACCATAGCAAACCAGTCACCGACACACAGTGACGACACCACGCATTCAGCGACGTCACTGGTTTTTAGCCAACTGCATTACACAAGTGGTCGCCTGCCATCCCAATTTAAAGGGGCATAACGCATGAGAAGAAGGGGCATTGAGTGTGTTCCTCTGAGATGAGGTCTAAGGGGTAACGTTTCTTCTTGTGGAGACTGACAAGCCAAGCCTGGCGTGTCAGAGTGAGGAGACTTATAAGCCATGCATGCTCCTCTGCAAAATTGTCTCTTCAGAAAGGAAGAGGAATAGAACTCTAGCGCCACCTGTTGGAAGCAGCAATCCTAAAAGTCAATATCGACTCTTTGACGAGCCTTGCAATATGACTTAGGATAAAAGCCAATCCAGAATCTGTTTGCAAACACTGTGTTTCGGGGGGTATGAGATCTTATTAAGGGCTAACGTTTCTCCTTGTGGAGAGTGACAAGCCAATAGGTGGTGCTAGAGTTCTAGTACTCTTCCTCTCTGCATATTTAATTACCCAGAGGCGCATGCATGGCTTATAAGTCTCCTCACTCTGATATAAGAGGTTTGCTTTTGAGATGAAAAAATCCTGACAAAGTATTAAGTGATGAAGTTGACCCCCCCCCCCCACACTTGTCCCCATTCTAATAATCTTAAGACTGCAGGGGGCACATCGCCGAATAGTCCCGTGTCTCCAAAAACACCCTCCCGGCGGCTTTCACTTGAGATGAGGCCACGAGCTGTGGTTTCCTGTATAGCCACGTGGCCAGGGGAAGGCAGAACCGGTGTGTGATCGGTGAGGGTCCCTGAGGTCAGCCAACCACCAATCATAAAACCTTGAGGCGAGCTCTAGAAGTGGGGCTTAGCGGCAGGCCAATATTTCTGCAAAGTGTCCCCATTGCAAAGTCTTCACAAGTTTCAGGCACCCGGTCTCTGCGCGGACAGTGTTTGGCAGATTTAATATGATAATATGCTGCTACGCTAAGTAAGCTCTCATAGGAGCAATCTGCACCACGGGCAAGGCTCCCTTTGGAAGCGGTGTACAAAATACTTCTGCCCTTAAATTAACCAATGACATAGTATCTACACCACCCAAAAAAGGTACTAATGAAAAGTCATTCCAAGGAAACAGGCATTTATCAGACCTACTAGGGGTTAACTAGAGTAGCAATAGTTATTAGTAAAGATGGTGTGACTGGATATGCAAAACCAGGTCTATCGGCCAGGGCAGCAATCTGTTGCCACCGGACAGGAGACCAGAGAACTGCCTCCTACCCGCCGGCATCTGCAGACGTTCATTTGATTAGCCGGCCTGGTGTGCCGTCATTGTTGCGGTGCTAGACACGTGACGTTGCACCAGGCCGGCTAATCGAAAGAAGAGAAGCGGATGCTTGAAGGTAGGAGGGCTCTCATCTGATGGCCACAGATTGCTGACATGGACCAAGTCATGACAATCAATTAGCAATTTAATCCCTCACTGAACTGGTCCGGGGTCCAGTCCGGCCCTCCGTGGGCGCCAGTGTTCACTTCTGTGCCTGGCATCCTAGGCGCTCTCAGGGTATACTAAGCCCCCAATATCACAAGATCGCGGGTGCCACGCTAGAGCAGCAAGAAAGCAAAATGCTCGTCTCTATTGGTTACAGTACTAAGAAGCAAAACCGGAAGTGAAAAAGCATCGATATTAGTGATGAGCGAACGTGCGCGAATAAGGTGTTATCTGAGCATGCTCGGGTGCTAACCGAGTGTCTTCGGCGTGCTTGAATAATATGTTCGCTTCCCCGCGGCTGCATGTCTCGCAGCTGTTAGACAGCCACAACATATGCAGGGATTGCCTAACACACAGGATATCCCTGCATGTGTTGTGACTGTCGAACAGCCGTGAGGCATGCAGGAGCGGGGACTCGTATTGTTTGTGCACGCCGAAGACACTTGGTTAGCACCCGAGCATGGTTATTGCTTGTTGTGATCACAGTAGAATCTGACACACTGTTGTCGCTAATTTTCACCAACAGGGGGCAGGTGTGCTGACACCGAGCATGTGCGATACGGCTCTGCAGCCTGCCGCAAAATGATGGCAAGGCACAATGCTTGCATAGAAGGAGAGTCAGGATCCATGAAGGAAAATGTCCGGTGTGACTTCTCCTATACAGGGCCACATTTAGCTTTCATTTAGTAATATACAAGCGATATCACAAGTATAAGGGAGGAGATCGGCCATCCAGGAGTCGGGGACACTGCAGAAGCCAAACCAATCAGGAAACAGGTGGCCATTGTTCTTTATGGGAAAAATGCCCTTTAGGTCTTGCAGGTTTCCCCAGATTACATGGGTTAATCCATTAGAATATAGAGCAGAATAATCCAGCATAACAGACTGATATCAGCAGTGAATGGTCCTATACTATAAATCAGGGCCCAACAAATAACAGAAATAGGTGTGATACTGAAAGTTATCTAATCAATGCATCTAACCCGATATGAAAATGGATATTAACTTTCGTATGAAAGCAATCTCTTTTGCATATTAAATATTATACAAAATATGGCCAATTTTTGCAACTTTTTCGCTCAACACAAGATACTGCATAGCGCCTCTCGCAGGCGGCCTTGTATCCTCGCTGTACAAACAATACATCTGATTTAATTTAGAATAAGCAACTTATATATTTATATATCATAAAAAAAAGAAAAAAAACACCAGAAAAACAGACTAAAAACAGTTTAAGAAAAAAAAAAAAATAAAAAATAAAAGTCTACCCATGCTTTTTTCTAAAAAGTTCCAAAAGTGACATGGCTGAGATAAAAGCGTATAAAACAAGCGGTAAAACAGATGTGGTTAAGACCCGGTTGAATGCATGCTCGGTATGGGGTAGAACTTGGAGATCCGACTCTGCGTCGTGGGGTTAAGGCATTCAGATTCTCCGCTCATTTTGAAGAAAATTTCTTGTTCTTGGAGTTTTCTTGCGAATTCTTCCTCTAGCGCCTATCAATAAAAATATCATTATAACAGCAGCAAATTGAGGTGTGGAAATTAGAAAAATTAGAGGCGAACTCTGAGCAAAAACCCGATCTGTTCTTCCTGCTCTCACTGCAGGCTCACAACACATCCTGCAGCTGCATCCCCCGGCTTCTATCATTTACTGCTACAACAGTTTTATGGTGATCGGAGAATCTGCAGGAAGGTAAAGGGGAACTAATCGAGGAAAAAGCAATTACAATAATATGTATCCTAGTAGGCCCTACCAGGTACACTGTCTTGTGTCCTGCCTGACAGTGGAGGTTGGCACCCTAAGTTACAATAGTATGGCGACCCCACTCGTTGGTGGCTCTCCCTAATAAATCCCTGCCAAGGAAAAAATTTTCTAATACACCCTAATACCCGCGAAGTTTAATAAAAAATACTATTTTTTTAATGATTAAAACTGGGATTTGGGGGCTTTGACAAGGGAACTTGAACCTTTGGTCACACTGATAAAACACTGCACTGATTATGTAGCGTTTGACTGACAGGTAGCTTCCACCTCTGGTGTATGGCAGGTAATAAGCAAATCATTATAAGGACTATAGATGCAATAGCAACTAATCTGCATCCCATGGTTTTGCTGCGGAGGTACCCTTGGGTTCACAGGGGAGAGATCTTCCTCTGTCAAACTTCTCACATGCCACTGTCACTGCCGACAGTGGTATGTGAGAGGTTAAAATGCTAGGATCGGAACTAGTTCTTGTTCCCAGCAAATACAGCACGAGTTCAGCTCTTGTCCCCAGCACACACAGCACGAGTTCATCTCTTGTGCCCAGCACACAGCACGGGTTCAGCTCTTGTCCCCAGCACACACAGCACAAGTTCAGCTCTTGTCCCCAGCACACAGCACGGGTTTTGCTCTTGTCATCAGCACACACAGCACGAGTTCAGCTCTTGTTCCCATCACACACAGCACGAGTTCAGCTCTTGTCCCCAGCACACACAGCACGAGTTCAGCTCTTGCCCCCAGCACACACGAGTTCAGCTCTTGTCCCCAGCACACACAGCACGGGTTCAGCTCTTGTTCCCAGCACACACAGCACGGGTTCAGCTCTTGTCCCCAGCACACACAGCACGGGTTCAGCTCTTGTCCCCAGCACACACAGCACGGGTTCAGCTCTTGTCCCCAGCACACACAGCACGAGTTCAGCTCTTGTCCCCAGCACAAGTTCAGCTCTTGTCCCCAGCACACACAGCACAAGTTCAGCTCTTGTCCTCAGCACACACAGCACAAGTTCAGCTCTTGTTGCCATCGCACACAGCACGGGTTCAGCTCTTGTTTCTTGTCCCAACACAAGCCGGTTATTTCCCACAAACACAGTTCAGCTCTTGTCCCAACACAGTTCAGTCTTGTCCAGCACCCACAGTTCAGCTCTTGTCCCAGCACACAGCACAAGTTCAGCTCTTGTCCCAGCACACAGCACAGTTCACTCTTGTCCACCACACAGCGGGTTAGCTCTTGTCCACACACAGACGGGTTAGCTCTTGTCCCAGCACCACTGCCACACAGGTTCAGCTCTTGTCCCAGCAACCAGCACGTTAGCTTGTCCCAGCACACACAGCACAGTTCTCGCAGCACGTTCGCTTCAGACCACACACGTTCAGCTCTTGTCCACCACACAGCACGTTCAGCTCTTGTCACCACACGCACGGGTTCAGCTCTTGTCCCACACCAACGCACGTTGCTCTGTCCCAGCACACACAGCAGTTCAGCTTTGTCCGCACACGCACGTTCAGCTTTGTCCCCACCACAGTTCAGCTCTTGTCCAGCACACACAGCACAGTTCAGCTCTTGTCCAGCACACAGCAGGTTCAGCTCTTGTCCACACACACAGCACAGTTCAGCTCTTGTTCCCGCACACAGCACGTTCGCCTGTCTCCCAGCACACACAGCACGGTTCAGCTCTTGTCCCCAGCACCACAGCACAGTTCAGCTCTTGTCCCACACACAGCACGGTTCAGCTCTGTTCCAGCACACAGCACGGTTCAGCTCTTGTCCCAGCACACACAGCACGGGTTCAGCTCTTGTCCCCAGCAACACAGCACAGTTCAGCTCTTGTCCCAGCACACACAGCACGGGTTCAGCTCTTGTCCCCAGCACACACAGCACGGTTCAGCTCTTGTCCTCAGCACACACAGCACAAGTTCAGCTCTTGTCCCAGACACACAGCACAGTTCAGCTCTTGTCCCAGCACACACAGCATGTTCAGCTCTTGTTCCCATCACACACAGCACGGGTTCAGCTCTTGTTCCCAGCACACACAGCACGGTTCAGTCTCTGTCCCAGCACACACAGCACGGGTTCAGCTTTGTCCCAGCACACACAGCACGAGTTCAGCTCTTGTCCCAGCACACGCACAGTTCAGCTCTTGTCCCAGCACACACGCACAGTTCAGCTCTTGTCCCACGCACACAGCATGAGTTCAGCTCTTGTCCCACACACACAGCACGGTTCAGCTCTTGTCCCAGCACAACAGCACGGGTTCAGCTCTTGTCCCAGCACACACAGCACGGTTCAGCTCTTGTCTCCCAGCACACACAGCACGGGTTCAGCTCTTGTCCCAGCACACACAGCACGGTTCAGCTCTTGTCCCCAGCACACAGTTCAGCTCTTGTCCCAGCACACACAGCACAAGTTCAGCTCTTGTCCCACCACACAGCACAAGTTCAGCTCTTGTCCCAGCACACAGCACGGGTTCAGCTCTTGTTCCCATCACACACAGCACGGTTAGCTCTTGTCCCCAGCACACACAGCACAAGTTAGCTCTTGTCCCAGCACAACAGCACAGTTCAGCTCTTGTCCCACACACAGCACAGTTCGCTCTTGTCCCAGCACACACAGCACGGTTCAGCTCTTGTCCCAGCACACACAGCAGGTTCAGCTCTTGTTCCCACACACACAGCAGGGTTCAGCTCTTGTCCCAGCATCCATTGCACACAGCAGGGTTCAGCTCTTGTTCCCACACACACAGCACGGGTTCAGCTCTTGTTCCCAGCACACACAGCACGAGTTCAGCTCTTGTTCCCATCACACAGCACGAGTTCAGCTCTTGTCCCAGCACACAGCACGTTCAGCTCTTGTTCCCACACACACAGCATCGAGTTCAGCTCTTGTCTCCAGCATCACACAGCACGGTTCAGCTCTTGTTCCCAGCACACACAGCACAAGTTCAGCTCTTGTCCCAGCACACACAGCACGAGTTCAGCTCTTGTCCCCAGCACACACAGCACAAGTTCAGCTCTTGTTCCACGCACACAGCACGAGTTCAGCTCTTGTCCCAGCACACACGACAAGTTCAGCTTCTGTCTCAGCACACACAGCACAAGTTCAGCTCTTGTTCCCAGCACACAGCACGAGTTCAGCTCTTGTCCCAGCACACACAGCACGGAGTTCAGCTCTTTTCCCATCGCACCAGCACGGTTCAGCTCTTGTCCCAGCACACACAGCACGAGTTCAGCTCTTGTTCCCATGCACACAGAGGGTTACTGTTCGGCGGTTGCGTTGTTCCCAGCACACAGCACGGGTTCAGCTCTTGTTGCCCAGCATACACAGCACGAGTTCAGCTCTTGTCCCAGCACACACACAGGTTCAGCTCTTGTTCCCAGCACACACAGCAAAGGTTCAGCTCTTGTCCCAGCACACAAGCACGTAGTTCAGCTCTTGTCCGACACACGCACACAGCACGTAGTTTTCCCCAGCACACAGCACGAGGTTCAGCTCTTGTCCCCACACACACAGCACGTCTCAGCTCATTGTCCCGTCACACACACGCAAGTTCAGCTCTTGTCTCAGCACACAGCACAGGTTCAGCTCTTGTCCCAGCACACACGCCGGTTCAGCTCTTGTTCCCAGCACACGATCAGTTCAGACATCTTTGTCCAGCCCCACAGCACGGTTCAGCTCTTGTTCCCGCACACACAGCACAGTTCAGCTCTTGTCCCAGCACACAGCACAGTGTTCAGCTCTTGTCCCAGCACAAGCAGCCTGTTCCAGCCACTAGCACGTTCAGCTCTGTTCCACACCACAGCACGGGTTCGCTCTTGTCTACAGCCACACACAGTCAGCTTTGTCCCGCCCAGCACAGGTCCACACTGTCACACTCAGCATTGGTTCACTCTTGTCACACACACAGTTCTAGTCTTGTCCCAGCCAACAGCACGGTTCAGCTCTTGTTCCACACACACAACACGGGTTCAGCTCTTGTCCCAGCACACACAGCACGGTTCAGCTCTTGTTCCCAGCACAGCACACAGTTCAGCTCTTGTTCCAGCACACCAGCAGGTTCAGCTCTTCTCCAGCACAAGCACGTTAGTCTTGTCCCAGCACAGCCGTTGTTCAGTCTTGTCCAGCACACACAGCACGGAGTTCAGCTCTTGTCCCCAGCACACAGACAGTCACTGTCACGAAGTTCAGCTCTTGTCCCACCACACAGCACGGGTTCAGCTCTTGTTCCCACACACAGCAACGGTTCAGCTCTTGTCCGCACACAGCACATCACTTTGTCCGATCAGCACTGTCTCAGCCTTCCCAGCACACACGATTTGCTCTTGTCCCACACACACGGGTTGTCTTGTCCCACACACAGCACAGTTTAGCTCTTGTCCCATCACACACACAGTCAGTCTTGCCCAGTCACTACGAGTTCACTATCAGCCAGGTCAGTCGTCTTGTCCACCACAAGTCACCAGCCGACACTCTGTTCACGCCACACACACGAGTCAGCTTTGTTCCCCAGCACACACAGCACGAGTTCAGCTCTTGTCCCCAGCCACCAGCACTGGTTCGCTCTTGTCCCAGCCTCACAGCACGAGTTCAGCCTTTCCTATTCCCACACACAGCACGAGTTCAGTCTGTTTCCAGCCACAACACAGTCAGGTTCAGTCTGCACACACACACAATCATGGTTAGCTCTTGCCCCAACAAACAAGCAGTTTCTTTTCCACAGTCAGCTCCCACACAGCACGGCAGCTCTTTCCTGTCCAACACACGAGTTCAGCTCTTGTCCCACACCACAGCACGAGTTCAGCTCTTGTTCCCATCGCACACAGAACGAGTTCAGCTCTTGTCACCAGCACACACAGCATGGGTTCAGCTCTTGTCCCCAGCACACACAGCACGAGTTCAGCTCTTGTTCCCATGTTCCCAGCACGGGTTCAGCTCTTGTTCCCAGCACACACAGCACGAGTTCAGCTCTTGTCCCCAGCACACACAGTACGAGTTCAGCTCTTGTTCCCAGCACACGCAGCATGGGTTCAGCTCTTGTTCCCAGCACACACAGCACGAGTTCAGCTCTTGTCCCCAACACGAGTTCAGCTCTTGTTCCCATCGCACACAGCACGAGTTCAGCTCTTGGTCCCAGTGCACACAGCACGAGTTCAGCTCTTGTCCCCAGCACACACAGCACGAGTTCAGCTCTTATCCCCAGCACACACAGCACGAGTTCAGCTCTTGTTCCCATCGCACACAGCACGAGTTCAGCTCTTGTCACCAGCACACACATCATGGGTTCAGCTCTTGTCCCCAGCACACACAGCACAAGTTCAGCTCTTGTTCCCAGCACACACAGCACAAGTTCAGCTCTTGTTCCAGCACACACAGCACGAGTTCAGCTCTTGTCCCCAGCACACACAGCACGAGTTCAGCTCTTGTTCCCATCGCACACAGCACGGGTTCAGTTCTTGTTCCCAGTGCACACAGTACGAGTTCAGTTCTGGTTCTCAGCACACACAGCACAAGTTCAACTCTTGTTCCCAGCACACACACGAGTTCAGCTCTTGTTCCCAGCACACTTAGCAGGAGATCAGCTGTGTATTACATCCGACTCCTCCTGCGGATAGCATGGGTAAAACTCCTGTTCCGTCACTAGTAGGTAACAGTATGGTGGATTGCGGTAAACTACAAGCAATACTGAACAGTTACGCTGCAATTACAATAATAATATATGATGATCACCGTAAGAGGGAGAGGAGAGAATCTTTGCTTCAGCGAGGGCTGGCAATTGGGGGGTGAACAGCTGATGGCTGTCATATAAAATTAAAGATTTCTGATGAGGTCACCCCATTTGGGTGTGTGGTCACACCAGGTCAGACAAGCGGCTCGTTGGAAAAATACCTTTTTTCGTGGCCTTAGTTTCTCCCTCCATTCCTTCAGCTCCAGCGCATGCTCTTCATCCAGCTCTTTCAGCTTTTGAGTTTCATGTTCTATTAAAAGGTGACATTTTTCATTCTAAAAACAAAAAACAAATTAGCCACAAGTTATAATGTGTCTCCACTACAGACATCTACAGCACATCACCCGGTAATAGAGGGGTCCGCTAGGAACTGAAATATCCAGAGAATGGTAGAGACGTGGCCTCACATGCACAGTCATACTCCATTATATGGCATACAATGCTTGCCACGTGTCGTCAGTGTCTGATTGTGCCCCATCACATGGTTATCTGACTGTATTATGGTATTTTATAAACTGGATATAAATAATATACTCTATTTAGAGTACAGTAATGATCAAGAAAACAACCTCTTCTCAAACTGCGATGTACATGTATGGCGCAGGCTCAGGAGCTGAGCCCACATCATACGCGGCAGGTGTTGCCTGTGTTATACAGCCAACATCTACAGGTAACTGCAGCGGTCAGACATATTTCCAGTTGACCACATTTATGCTGCTATCATTCTCAGATAGCAGCACCTAAGTTGTGCGATCCCAGGAGGGCGCAGTTTCAGTTACACAATGCCGACCGATTTGTTATCCTCCCTAAGTGAAGCAGTTGTGTCCTGTCGAGAGCAGATCTCAAACGCCATATACCTGTAGTTGCTGGAGCTCCCGGATGTTGGCGTCACACTGAAGCTGCAGATCCCGCATCTGGTTCTCGTGCTTCTGATGCTGAGCTAATCTCTCGTTCTTCTGTCTTTTATCTTCTTGGACAGCAAACTGCAAAAAAAAAAAAAAAAACTACATTTTCAGCTGACTTTCACTTGAAACTGACGTCAGAATACAAAATATGTGCCTGAGGTCAGTATATATAGGTGATGTCCGTATACAGGCGGAATCTGGCCTGGAGTTGGTATATAGGGCCTGAGCCGTCTATTAAGGTTTGGCCCGGGGTGGGCATTTATTTGGGATGTCTGGCACGGTGGGTATTCATTTTGGGCTCATATATACTTATGTCCTAGTTTGCGACGTGCAGTAAATAGTCAGAACGGTAAATAATAGTGTTGTGCTGTGAGCCATAAGCGCTACTTTGTGGCCACTTTTAGCTCCTGCAACTGAGTCAGAGTGCGCACGCCAGCACACCGTGGGCATCCACAGTGCCCCACAGACAGAACCCCACCCCCCCCCCCAGCCTTTTTAGGATGGTCAGAAATTTTGGGGCATCGGTGGGAACTTAGCTCAAAAAGAGCAAGAAACACTGATATAGAAGTCTATAGGCGCAGTACTACATTTCCAGATGACCTGGAAGTTCTATGCCGCCGTAACATGTGCCCAATAGTGATAAGCGAACGTGCTTGGCTAGAGTGTTATCTGAGCATGCTCGTGTCCTAACCGAGTGACTTTAGTGTGATTGAATAATATGATCGAGTCCCCGGGGCTGCATGGCCTGCACAGCCACAACACATGCATGGATTTCCTGTTTGTTAGGCAATCCCGGCATGTGTTGAGGTTCTTGAAGACATGAAGCCACGGGGACTTGAACATATTTTTCGAACACGCTGAAGTCATTCATTTAGCACCTGAGCATGCTCAGATAACACCTTATCAGAGCACGTTCACTCATCACTAGTGCCAAACCATTAAAAATTAGCAACACAGATTGAAGTGATCACAGATGCTCAAGATTGTTAATGCTCTACAGCGCCCCCTTCAGCAGCATTTATTAGCAGGTGAAGAGATAGGTCTGTTACCTGCTTAATCTTCTCTCTGTCTTGCTCTGGAGAAGCCGCGGAATTAATCCTCAAACTCTTCTTGAACATGGCCATGCGTGTCTTGGCGTCACTGCGCTGAATTTTGGGCAGCCGTGCCCGCTCTTGAGTTTGCTTGTTCTTCAAATCCTCGATCAGCCTCTGATTATACCTCTGCATCTGCTCCATTTCCTACAGGAAGGGGTGGAAGACTTACATGATAAGAGGACACAATGCAGCTTCTCTGGTAAACCCCAAACAAAGAATAACAGTATGGTAGATATAGATAAGGACGTCTTCTCCCATGGGCGCCGTACCTTCTCATGCCTCTTCAGAAGCTGGTGTCTCTGCATGAAGTACTGATCCTTCAGCTGCTGCTTCAGTAGCTGGTGCTTCTCTTGTAGATGTCGTTCTTCAAGTTCCCAGATAGCAGCTTCCCGCGCTGTAGTGAAATATATGCATTATCTATGGGTCATCACAACAACTCTCAGCATGCCTACATAGCCGAGTTGTCCAAATGTACAGTGTGGACAGGTTAGAAAGCATGTACAGTCTCTGAGAGAGGAGAGAAAGAAAAGGAAAGCACATGAAGAGGAAATAAGTGCCGGATAGAAGCTGTGCTGTTATATATAGCTAATGGAGACAGCAGCACCCTGGATATACAAGTAATACACATCCAGCCTGTATTACAGAAAGAGACACTCCCGCAAGAGAAAAATCTGAAACATTGACCAGCCTGCAAGCTGTATTTTAGGGGGTCTGAAAATGAATGAAGGAATGAAGATTGGAGAATGAAACTTTTTGCAATTTTATGATCTAAAAGTAACGGACATGTAAAAATAATTTTTACATGTCAAAAATGGCCACAGCCTTGTTGTATAGTAATTTAAGACACATACAAAGGTGGATCCAAACCTCACCTCAAACTAAACAGATGGTAAGACCCCAGGGATCATCTGACTGTGATATGTACCCACCTCTCATAAGCTGCTGTTTACGGCTCAGGCAGTCGCGCTCAATGGTGGCCAGCTCCATCTTCTGCTGGTGAATGATCTTTTTCAGGGATCCATCCAACTCCTGCTGCTGCTTTAGCACAAACTCTTGCTCCTGAGTCAAATTACATCCTAATTAATACTTAATTATGAAACAAGTTGTTGCCTTGTTGTGTAAAAGGTCAGTGGCACAGCACGCAAGTATTGTCACTCCCCAAAATCATCTACGGTCACTGCACAAAACTAAGCAAATCATCACAGATGCAAAATCATTGGGAACCTTTAAAAGATACAACAAACAAGAACAGTTGTTTGGGTGCAGTATCGGTTGTGGATTCCATGGTCTGTCATGTCCTGAAGTACAAAGGATCAGGCATATTGACATCCAACATGCCCAAACCTTCTTCTTTGCCCTTTTTTTAAATAATCTATTGCAAAATTTACTTTCATCATGTACTCAGCAGTGTCTCAAGTTACTTTATTTGTAGTCAGGGTTGCTGGTGGTTGGGCCGGGGGCTGGATCATGCCATGTGAGGATGTCATATGATTTTGGGAGGAAGTGATAAGGCCATGACATCATCTCAGGTTCTTCTGAACACAGTAATGAGTTGTGTAGAGAGTACTGAGGACAGTATACACTGTGAGCTAATTGCTGAAGGACCTGTGATGATATGATGTTGGAAGAAGTCTGACTCATTTTCAGTCTCTTTGTGTCTATAAGAAGCTTGCAAAGGGTAGAGCTTGTGAGCCACAAAAATCCAGAGAATTGTACACCACCTAAATGAAAGTATAAAAGGTAAGAGCTGCTAAGGATGAGAAGGAGGCACTTTACCCTTAGGGTATGTGCACACGTTGTGGACTTAGATGCGTTTCTGCAGCATTTTTTGACGCGCGGAATTGCATCAAATCAGCAGTGTAGTGCACAGCCAATGTAATTCAATGCGAAATGAAGAATTGCTGTGCACATGCTTCTCTCTCTCCAGAAGGAGCACAAGGAAGAAAGTTCACACACCGGATTCAATCACAAAACCACCTAACAAATCCGCACAGCGAAAAAAAAAACACATCACAATCCGCAACAAATCCGCATCAATTCTGCATGAAATCCGCAAGCATTTGGCCCAGCGTTTTCTGCCGAGAGATGCGGATTCTCTGCAGAAAAATTCCGCAGGCTAATCTGCAATGTGTGCACATACCCTAAAGGGCCTGTCTCACACGACGATCTCGCTAGCGAGATCGGTGCTGAGTCACTAGTTTTGTGACGCAGCAGCGAGCTCACCAGCGATATCGCTGTGTGTGACATTCAGCGACGATCAGCCCCCCTGCCGGGTATCGCTGATCGTCGCTGAAATGTCAGGACCTTTTTTTGATCGCTGGTTTCCCGCTGACAGGCACGCATCGCTGCGTGTGACAGGCGGGAGACCAGCGATCCGCTGGTAACCAAGGTACACAGCGGGTTTCCAGGCGCGGGGCTGTGCCTAGAAACCCGCTGTGTACCTTGGATACCAGCGCCCTGCTACAGGGAGCTTGTAACCAAGGTACACAGCGGGTTTCCAGGCACCGCGCAGCGCCTGGAAACCCGATGTGTACCTTGGTTACCAGCTCCCTGCATCAGGGCGCTGGTATCCAAGGTACACTGCGGGTAACTAGCGATGTTTACCCGCAGTGTCCTTGTGCTGATCGCTGCCTGAGCTGCCTGTTTGGCAGCTCAGCAGCGATAATATAGCGATACACCAGCGATCCTGATCGTTGTCGGGATCGCTGGTGTATCGCTATGTGAGACCCAGCCTTTACAGTGTGTCACACACAAGCAAATTGTAGACAACCCTGATTGTGTTCATTGTCTGTAAAGAACATTCTTCAGAAAAGATAACGTGAAAATTGTTTGGAAGACCAATATAATTGAAAAGAAAAAATAAGAAAAGAAATGTAGCTGCAGCTAGTTTACTCTAAATTTATATACTTTTGTGTGTTTTTCATATCTTTGTTTGAAATTTGGGAAAAAAAAATGTCTTTTGGTGTTTTCTGCAAAAAAATTATAATTAAAATGTTGTGCATTATTCATATCTTATTTTGCAATTTTGAAATAAACTTGTAAAAGTTATTTATGTGAGTTTCTCCATATGATTTGCATGGGGGGGCCTAAAAGGCCCGTTACATAAAAGTGTAGATTTGTGACGATATGAATGCTAGGGTTAATAACATGACACAACCCCTATATCACTACGTAGGACACTTTCAGTAGGACCCTCCATCTAAAGTACACCGGGACCTCCTGAGTTTAGCTCAATAGATGAAGTCGGGGAATAATGACCAGGCAGATAAGCCGGTGGCAGAGGAGTCTGGCAGCGGATGACTCCACTCTCCCCACAATGAAGCACATGAACGCTAGGACAGCAGCGAGCTACCTGAGGCTGGCTTTGTATGAGATAGCTGTTGGCCGAAGAGCTCATAGGGCCGAGACTTCATCAAGACTAGCGTAGTGCAAGCTCGAACTCCGACAGACTCCTGGAGTAGAAGAGACACCAAATTTATTGAGAGGCGCTTCTTCTGAGTGGACCTGGAACAGCCTGTCTGGCTTAAAACCGCCTGCACTTTTCATGAATGGGATGGGCGGATGTGGCCACGCCCCTCCTGCCCCCTCCACAGATCCACCCATTTTGGCGGTGTGATCCAAAGTTGAGTTAAACCGCCGAGAGTCAAACACTTTTTGCGTAACTCAAAACTGAAAACTTTTCAAGGCTTTTCTGCCACTTTTGTGGTGTAAAAGCTTTGATGAATCGGCCGCCCCGTGTGTTTTCTACAGAGAGAAGAGAAAGCAGCTGCCCGACACATCTGGCTGTGGCTTATTGTACCTGGAAACTAAAAGGATCAGTCATTAAAATTCCAACAGCCAATCTTTTCCCACTCCTGACATTTTCTATATGGGGATAGAGTTGAAAACCCCATACGCATCAGATGGTGGTCTGATCCCCCAAATCAGTGGGCTTAAGCGACTTTCACTGAATGTGCATGAGGGTCTTGAATTCTGCTTAAAGGAGAGTCATAGTTCTACCATCAGCCAGCGTTATATTACTTGTGCTGCTATAACATAGGCTTGGTTTCCTGCTTTAGGAGAGCTATAACACAACGGAGATAGATTATATATGAGGAGGAGACCACGGCACACCGTCACGCTGCCAGTACAGAAGCACAGCTTGTTCTGTACTGAAAGGGAGAAGACAAATGGTATCTCCAGCATGAAGTCTATTCAATGGAAATGCGAGGGCCGTGTAATAACAGGCTGCGAGCCCTGCACGCTAACTGCTCCACGATGCTGACACCCACACGATCCCACTTACTGCAGTACAGTTAGGCAGTAAGTGAGTGATCACTGCGATTTCTGACATCTCCGGATACAGCAGCAATTACAATCTTCACGACAACTCACTGACTGGCGCTTCCCCGCCATAATGAGATTTGTTAGTTATGAAGCCTTTTATTGTAACGACAGAAACAAAGTGAAAAATTACCCCAATCCAGTTGAGCTTTTACTTTTCTTCCTCTCCAATATTCCCTATAGTCTCATCTATGTGTCAGCTCAGCGTTTGTACTGTACAGGAGGCAGCTCTCTCTCCTCTCTCACAGCAGGAGTACCAGCACGGACACCAATCAGTTGCAAGATTTATACTGAGCTGATAAGTTGCAAGTAACTTCGCATTCTCTAAAAAAAATTTGACAACTCCTCTAGAGCTACCGACCATCCCGCACACAAAATATGTCACCATCTGCTATTGTGTCCTTGCTTTATCAGAGCTGAACGGCAACGTCTTTCACTGGCCCTGACCCTGCAAAATAATTGGAGCAGTATCAGCTGGCATTACACAATACTAAAACTATCGGATGTGAGGGTCAGACGCTTACCATCGGCCAACATTTCCCAGTTTAATAGTAGAGGAGGATGAGATTGCACTGGATGGGCTGCGTTGCCGTAAATGAGAATCCTTTTGTGTTCCAAAATTGTTCATTAATGAAAAGTTTCGGCAGCGGACCAGCACCTTTGTCAAGGTAAAAAATGGCTTTTTAAATGAAGAAAGTGGAGTTATGGTGCTGAAACGCATTGGGACAATAAAAAACCATTTTTGAACACAAAGGGCTTCTCATTTATCCGTTCAACACGATATGTTCCGCCTTTACTATTCATCATCTGGAAGAAGATTTTCTCCTCCAGCTATGGTGCTGCAGTTACATGCGTCTACAGGTGTTGCATCTTCACACAACACCGCTAGGTGAGCACATACTCCCGCCTGTCACGATCCGGGCGACACTGCTCTGTGTGTGTGCTTCTGTCCTCCAAACATTTCAATATCTTCTAGTCTTACACATGTCACCATATAAGTATTGCGCCAGATTTCTAATGAGCGAATGTGCTTGGATGAGTTCCTATCCGAGCATGCTCGGGTGATAACCAAGTGTCATCGTTACGCTCAAAAAATACGTTTGAGTCCCCGCGGCTGCATGTCTCAACAACCGCAAAACACATGCATGGGTAGCCTGTTTGTTAGGCCATTCCTGCATGTGTTGCGACTGTCGAACAGCAGCGAGACATTCGGGTGCGAGGACGCAAACATATTATTTGAAAACACAGAAGACACTCAGTTAGCACACGAGCATGCTCAGATAACACCTTATCCCAGCACGTTCGCTCATCACTACAGTAATAAACTAAAAAAACAATAATTCCCAACAGGATTATATTGCTGTCTGTACTGGATCGGCACATACACTTCTGAAATGTAATTGGCAAGTTTTTTGATAAAATTTCCATTGAATAGACTGCAGTGATGACAAAAAAAAAAAAAAAAAATACATATATAAGCTCGTGTTCACTGCACTCGCACATGCAAAACTCAACTCCAAACCTAAACCTGCCATGCAGCACTTACATCTTGCATTTGAGCGTTGAAAAGCGTACAAGATGAAAGCTGAAAAGACTGAATCATAACCTGGGCAACACCCTGCGGATCAGAATACAAGAGCCACAGAGTGAGGGGCTGCACCCAGCGGGCAGCTGCTGGTGGTTTTCAGGACATAAATGACACTTTCACTAAGTCATATTGTTGAGGTATTATATTGCAACTGAATAGAGGAATCAACTTTATCATCTGGTAGGTCTGGTCTAACTAGTCAGACGGGGAACCCGCTGCAGCGCCTTAAGAAATGACTTTCAAGGCGTCCATGTACATTAGGGGACGTTTCCGCATATCATCTCAGCTACAAAAATAAATCTACCACTGAAGCATTTACCGCTGTGGATCTAGTTGCAAAACAGGAGTTTAGGTGAGCCATGCAAAGTTAAAACAGTCATGACGTCTGCAGCAGGGCCGGACTGGCCATCCGGCATTTCTGGCCCATACCAGAAGGGCCGGTCCCTGTAGTGGGCCACTCCATCACTCTCTCTACAGTAGCATTAGCTTGCCTTGTACACACGTTGCGCTGTGCAGCTCTGTGCCGCACCTTGGCCCTGCTGATTTCTGTTCTGCAATGCGATCGTGTGCACAAGGCAAGCTAATGCTGCTGAAGAGAGAGTGCAGGCGAAGATAGATCGAGTCTATGTATGAGGCCCGCGGAGACGCTGCTCCCTCCTTCCTATAATCAAATGTTTTTGTGTCTTCATTTTGGTCAGTAGTTGGGGGTCTTAGTAACCGGGTGACCACTGATCAAAACTTCCACGACCTGTCGAAAGTTTTGTGACAGTGCATGGTTGCCTTTAGCAGAAGGCTCAGTATGACATGTCTCCACCCTGGTTTCTGAATGGTGAACAACTGCAATAACATTGTGGTCTTTTAGGACAACCTACCTGTTATATACCGTAGAACGCAAAACTGTCACAGCTCAACGCCAACAAGTCTGCGCAACCTGCTGTGGAGGCGTACAACATATTTCTATACGGTGTTAGTAGATCAGAAACCAGCAGTGTTAGTGGGAAACGATGTGTTAATAGACAGGATGACTTGATGTCACTACACGATCAGGACAGCATTAGGCGACTTTTCTAGGTTTAGTAGCACAAAGCGTCTGCGGTTACCTGCACGTGCTGGAATTGTGCAAGCTCCTCTCTCTTGCGTTTCATAAGCTCTTTTCGCAGCTCTTTAGGCGCTCGCTCCACTTCATTTATTACCTAGTGTAAGCATGCAGAAGGTGGGGAAATGGGACCCTTTTCTCAAGAGCAAGCGCAGGAGGAAGAGTAAAGCCACACCACCACGTGACAGAGGCCGGAGGCTGTAACCTCTATGGGTTACACTTCACATAACAGAGACGTTCATGCTGTTTAGTCAAGCAACGACAATGGAAATGTTACATGTACCTACGGGAGTGCCCGGTCTTATCAAGGGGCATACAATGGGTGATTTTTATATGTGTGATGGGTTAATGATGTGCATACAATGCCTCTAATCATGGCTCTGTAATCTAGAAATCAATTTCTGTTCATGGACTCTCCAAAAATGTAACCATTTGGCTTTTGCAGCTTGCATGCATTACATTACACTGTAAGCTGCTCAATGCAGTTCAGTTGCAAAAATGACAGCTAGGCTAATTGCCAGCTCAGTCCCCAGCCGCTTCTGATTCCTCCTGAACATGATCGAAGTTCTGATTTAATAGATATGAGCTTCTGGTCATCTCAGGGCTAGGAACTGAGACGGCAGAGGGCTTGGCTCTTAGGAGTCACACCAATTAGTATGGAGCAGCTTGCAATGTACTGTAATATATGCAAGCTGTAGAAGAAAAATGCATAAAAATTACAGCATTGTTTTCACAAAAAATTATGCCATGTACTAAATAAAAGATGCTAAAATGTTCATAGTTGTATGGGCGTACTCCCAGGAACATTTTCATTTCTGCTCCAAGGTAAGTGACCGTCATTCATCTTAAGGTGGAGGCAGTGCTTGAACACCTGACTCCTCTGTACCTACGGGCTATAAGGGGTGAACTGGAAGTGTTGTGGGTAATAAAATCAGGTCACATACTAATAAAGT
Organism: Oophaga sylvatica; assembly: GCA_033576555.1. Classification (NCBI taxonomy): domain Eukaryota; kingdom Metazoa; phylum Chordata; class Amphibia; order Anura; family Dendrobatidae; genus Oophaga; species Oophaga sylvatica. The sequence goes on from JARQOD010000003.1 coordinate 568,431,124, forward strand.
CCCAGAAGTTACCAAAAGCTTGGTATTGACCTGAAAATCTATTGCCCCCTTAAGTATCACTTGTTGATAAGTTCATGGACAATTTTATCAGGGTTTTGTGTAAACTGTGAACTTGTAGTGTGATAAAATGTAAAACTGCTCACACCCAAAGTAACAAAGAATTCAGCAAAGCGAGAAAAACTTTTGCAATGGTAAGAAGCGTGCCGATAGATGGGCAAAAGTCTAAAACAGTTTCCAAATTCTGCGTGAAAAATAAGAAAACCCTAAAATAAATCTCTTACGATATGTTAAACCAGAGATCCAGCAGAATAATAACCAACCACCACAGGCAGTACCAGGATAAATATCCGCTGTCACCAGAGCGTAAGGCCCAACCACCAAGCCGAAAGCTCAAGAAAGACTCAAAACGCAAGTCAAATAGCGGAGAGGAAAATAAGATATCACATTATTGCATGTATGCAAATAAACGGAATTAAGATACGTTCATTTCAATGAGGTATTACATATATTCTAATAAAATACATCTCACATTGACCTGAAAAGTAGAAACAATTATAATATCTATCTATCTTTTTTCATGTGTGGGGATCCTGCCGCAGGTGAAGAGACACCACATTGGCTCCGGTTACAGAGGCCTTGGCAAAACCTTGTATTACTGGGTCATCAATTCAACTGTCTTGTAATAGCCCATTTTCCCTGCAGAGGTCGCTGTAGGGATGAGCTGCTAGGTTAGAGCATCTGGACCTGAAGTAATCGGATGATTTCCAGAGTGGCTTTATGCACAGATAACCATAATAAATATGAAATAATGCATACAGGGCAATACTGTCATTAGGGGCTATTTCCTTTTCAAGGTGGACACAAAGTGTTAACAAAAGCTGGAGGTCCACTCCATGTCAAAGGGGATTCCCAGAATCCAACGGGAAAACCCTAAAGGATAAGTGTTTTGTCTGCTTGCTGGGGCTCCACCAATTACAATAATGGCGGCACCATTCCCCCTGATTGAATGGAGCAGCAGTCGATCATACAAGCTTCTGCTCCATGCAAAGTCTTTAGAACGGATCAGGAGAAATGTTGATTTTGTGGAAAATCCCCTTTAAACAAGTTCTAACATGGAAAACTAAATGACGAGGGACATATTCATGGTGAAAAGAGGTTTCAAGTTAAAGAATCAAAAATTTTGAGAGTACGGACATCTCGGTCCATGAACCCTGCGACCCTCTTACCTCTTTCTTTTTGTTTTTCAGCACATTCTGGAATTTGGACAGCTCCTTCTCCTGTTCCCCCTTGATCCGCTTGGCTTCATCTCTCAGGCGGATGGTGTGCTCCAGCTCCAGCCGCTCTATGGTCTGTTTCTGCTGTTTCTCCAGGTTTTCTATATCCTGATCATACTGCCGCTTCTTGGTCTAGGAGGAGAACATGTTTCGATTTTTTTTAGTTTTTGGACGGTTCCAAGAAATCTTTAAATTGGAAGAATCAAACACGCATGAAGCTGTGTGCCCCCGAGAACGTCTCATCAGCCATGGGAGATAGAGAAACACCTCTTTGTGAATTATCTGTCACTTTTCAAATTTTCTGTGCAGATTAATTTCACAATTTGTCTTTATAAAAGGTGCCGCTGGCATCTTTTGATCTCTGCTTTTAAGAACATAGAGCGGCTAGCTTGCAAGCAGAAGCCAGCTCGCAAGCAGAAGCCACCTGAAGAATCAGAAGGTCACTTCTCTGAACAGTCTTGGAGTTTCAAAACACTGAAGGAGTTAAAAGTGACCTGTATTTTTGCAATTGCTGCGCATTATATGCTCATTTTATAGAGCGTTTATACGGTTCTTTTTCAGGCAGAGTTCCGGGCGGAATGAGCATTGTAAAGACGACTTTTGCACACGGCCTTACAAATATTTATTATGAGCCAATCAAAACTTATGGATGGGAATCATTCGATGGTTTCAAAAAGAACTCAAGACACTTTTTCAGAAAAAAAAAATTATGTAAAGTTCTTATTCTGATTTTTACTCCAGTTGACTGATACTTGTGATCAGGAGAGGGAAAAAAAACTGGATTCTGTATTACAGATGTACTAAAGTCTCATTTCCCATTCCTTGGTTGAACTTGCTGGACATATGTCTTTTTTTCAATCATAAAAAGTGAATGTAAAATACGGATTTTTGTGTTACTCACCGTAAAATCCTTTTCTCCGAGACGCTCATTGGGGGACACAGGACTGTGGGTGTATGCTACTGCCACTAGGAGGCTGACACTAAGTAAACATAAAAAAAAAAGGTTAGCTCCTCCTCCGCCGTATACACCTCAGCACTGGCCACAGGCAAATCTAGTTTAGTGCAAAAAGCAGTAGGAGGCTAAAATAAATCAGAGTTAACACAGATACAGCATATCCAGAAGAAAAAACTGCTGATACAGATTAATCAGAGAATAGAGTTAACTCAAAACAAAGCCATCCGGCTATTAGGGAGGGAGCTGTGTCCCCCAATGAGCGTCTCGGAGAAAAGGATTTTACGGTGAGTAACACAAAAATCCGTATTTCTCCTTCGTCTCATTGGGGGACACAGGACTGTGGGACGTCCCAAAGCAGTCCCTTGGGTGGGAAACCGACTCCACAGTGTAGTTTATAATCAAGCATTGCTTATAGTGCGCAACCGCGCCCTGAAGAATCCTTCTACCCAGACTGGCATCCGCAGAAGCCTGGGTATGGACATTATAATGCTTGGAAAAGGTATGCAGACTGGACCAGGTTGCTGCCTTACAAACCTGTTCCACCGAAGCCTGATGCCGAAGGGCCCAGGAGGCACCCACCGCTCTGGTGGAGTGAGCCTTGATCCCTGCGGGAACCACCGCGCCTCTGATGCGGTAAGCCTCCTGAATGGCTAACCGAATCCACCTAGCCAAGGTTGATCTAGAGGCAGCGAGTCCCTTCCTGCGACCTTCAGGGAGGACAAACAGCGTGTCCGTCTGTCGAAAAGACGCCGTCCGCGATACATATCTCCTGAGTGCTCTCACCAGATCCAGCGTATGGAGAGCCTTCTCCACTCGGTGCGTCGAGCTGGGCAAAATGAGGGCAAAACAATGTCCTCATTAATATGAAAAGAGGACACGACTTTAGGCAAAAAAGGTGGTGTTGGTCTGAGCACCACCTTATCCTGATGGAAAAGCAAGTACGGAGCTCGACAAGACAGTGCGGCAAGCTCCGAAACCCGCCTTATGGAAGTTATGGCTACCAAAAACACCACCTTCCAGGAAAGAAATGACAGAGAAACCTCCTGCAAAGGTTCAAAAGGAGACTCCTGCAGGACTCCCAGGACTAGATTGAGATCCCAAACATCTAAGGGAGCCTTGTAGGGGGGAACTATATGGACAACCCCCTGAATAAAGGTCCTAACCTGAAAATTAGACGCGATCCTTCGCTGAAAAAGCACTGATAAGGCTGATATCTGGCGTCTAAGCGTACTTGGTGCTAGACCTGAATCTAGGCCTGCCTGGAGAAATGACAGAATGTTTGGAATTGAAAACCGAAGCGGGGAACAACCATGTTCCCTGCACCAAGCAAAAAAGACCTTCCAAGTCCCGTGGTAGATGCGAGCCGAGACAGGCTTTCGGGCGCTAGCCATCGTCGCGGCGACTTTTTTAGAGAATCCAGCCCTGGTCAGGATCCAAGATTCAACGGCCAAGCCGTCAAACACAGGACCGCTGAGTTCTGGTGGTAAACTGGGCCTTGAGAGAGAAGGTCCGCGCGCTCTGGCAGTCGCCAGGGTGCGTCGGCGAGCAATTGTACCAGCTCCGCGTACCATGAGCGACGTGGCCAATCTGGAGCGATTAATATCGCTGGGACCCCTTCTAACCTGATCTTTCTGATCACCCTTGGGAGCAGAGCTATTGGTGGAAACAAGTATGGAAGATGAAACTGATTCCATGGTAGAACCAGGGCATCCACTGCAACTGCCTGCGGATCCCGGTACTGGAAACAAAGTTGGGCACCTTGGCATTTATCTTGGAAGCCATCAGGTCCACATCTGGGGTTCCCCAGCGTCGGCATATCTGCTGAAAAATCTCGGGATGTAGAGACCATTCCCCTGACGCTATGCCGTGACGGCTGAGAAAATCTGCTGCCCAGTTTTCCTCGCCCGGTATGTGGACTGCTGAAATCACAGAGTGATTTACCTCTGCCCAGGTCAGAATCTGTTTTACCTCGTGCATGGCCGCCCTGCTGCGGTACCTCCCTGATGGTTTATGTATGCCACCGCCGTGGCATTGTCCGATTGTATTCGGACTGGGCGGCCCGCCAGATGCTGGTGAAAATGCCTCAAAGCCAGCCGAACCGCTCGGATCTCTAAAATATTGATCGGGAGGGTCGATTCTTGCTGAGACCAAATTCCCTGAGCTGTGTGGTGACGAAACACTGCTCCCCATCCGAGAAGGCTGGCGTCCGTTGTGACTACCAACCAAAAATTTGGAGGAAACAAACGACCCTGTCGAAGAGTGGTGTCCCTCGTCCACCACGTAAGAGTCTGTCTGACCTGCAGGGACAGACGACACCGCAGATTGAGGGAGTAAGGGCTCCCGTCCCATACTGCCAAGAGTGCATGTTGAAGGGGGCGAAGATGAAACTGGGCAAATGGAATAGCCTCGATTGCCGCCACCATCCTTCCTAGGACCCTCATGCAAAACCGGATGGTGTGAGGAATTGGTTGGCGAAGGATCCGTACCTCTTGGCGGAGAACTAAGGCCTTGTCCTGAGGAAGAATTATCAACCCCTGAGCGGTGTCGAAATTCATCCCTAAAAAGGTGATCTTCCGAGATGGCACGGGAGATGACTTCTTCATATTCACCAGCCACCCCAAACGAGCAAGGGTGTCTAACGTAATGTTGACACTTTCCTCGCAGGTCTGAAAAGACGGACCCTTGATGAGGAGGTCGTCTAAGTAAGGCAGAATGACTATCCCCCTGGAGTGCAGAATGGACACAACAGCAGCCATGACCTTTGTGAACACCCTGGGGCTGTGGCTAGCCCGAATGGCAGGGCTGCGAACTGAAAATGAAGTTTGTCGATGGCAAACCGAAGAAACCTTTGATGAGGGGGAAATATGGGGATGTGAAGATAGGCATCCTGGATGTCTATTGTGCTAGAAATTCCCCTTTTTCCATGGCTGCAATGACCGAACGGAGAGATTCCATTCGGAAATGCCGAATTTTGACAAACCGGTTCAATCGCTTTAGATCTAGAATGGGCCTTACGGTACCATCCTTCTTGGGTACAATGAACAGGTTGGAATAAAATCCCTGACCTCTTTCGGCCTCCGGTACAGGTACGACAACCCCGCTGTGCCGAAGAGACTCGACCGCCTTGAATAAGGCACGAACCCGAGACTCCTCCTTGGAAAGGCGCGAGGGAAAAAAGCGATTTGGGGGAAGGCTGGTAAATTCTATTTTGTACCCCGTGGAGACTAACTCCCTGACCCACTCGTCGTGAGTCACTGATAGCCAAGTGGGGCGAAACCAGAGTAAGCGGCCGCCTACCCTGGAAAAATTGACCGGATTCTGCCTCCAGTCATTTGTCCGAATATCTTTAGGGTTTGGACCCTCTGGATCTTGGCTGATAAGATCTCCCTCTTCCCAGAGGGTTGGTCCTGTAGGTGACCTGGCGATCTCTGGCCTGATTAGGCCGACCTGAGCCGCTGGAGGTGGCTGGCATGGCCCAGCCTGGGTTACGAAAGGCCCTAAAACGAGGCTGAGGTTGTCGACGAAAAGGTTGTCTAACCCTTTGCTGAGGAAGGAAATTGCTCTTCCCTCCCGTTGCATCAGATATGAGCTGATCCAGTCTCTCGCCAAATAACCGACCACTCTGATATGGTAAAGATGTAAGCGACTTCTTTGAGGTTGAATCTGCTCGCCAGGTTCTTAGCCACAAGGATCTTCTAATGGCAATTGCATTAGCAGCGGCTAATGCTAAGCAATTTGCCGCATCCATGGATGCATTAATTAAGAAGTCTCCAGCAAGAGCTATTTGATTAGAAATCTGGGTTACCTCAGACGGCACCTCTATGCCGTGAAGAGCTTTATTTAGAGACTCCGACCAGGATATTATGGCCTTGGCAACCCAAGTCGCTGCAAAAGAAGGAGAGAGAGCAGAACCTGATGCCTCAAATACCGAACGGGCCAAACTCTCAATTAGACGATCCGTTGGCTCCTTAATAGAGGAACCGCTGGGAATGGAGAGGAGCGTTTTAGATGCCAAACGCGAAACAGGAGGATCAACCGAAGGAGATTCTGTCCACTTCTTAAGGAGCTCAGGAGCAAAAGGATATCTAGTATTGAGAGCCTTTTGTCCAGCAAAGCGCTTGTCCGGTTTCTCCCGGTGGCGCTGTACTAATTCCTCAAACTCAGGATGAGCACCAAAAACCTTATGGGCTTGCCTGGCTCGTTTAAAGGACACCTTGTGACCAGAGGTCAAGGTGGACTCATCGTCTATCCCCAGAGTTTGATTGATAGCTTCGATCAAACTGTCAATTGTCTCTTGACTATACTGTGCCTCTAGATTAAGTGATTCTTCCAAATCGGAATCCGAATATTGATCACTTGCCAAGGGAGAGGGAGAGCGGGAGACGGAACTAAAAGATGCCGAGGCTCCAGACGGCATGGGCGACACAGTGTGGGTTCGTTTCCCCTGTGTCTGCCTGGTGAGAGCGCGGCCCCTGCAGGCCTGAGGTTCCTGAGATGTAGCCAAGACAGGTGAACCACTGTGCCTGCTCCTATCGGGAGCTTGAAGGGACTCGACCGCTCTGGTTAATGACGCCACAGATTGAGCCAGGGAAAGGGCCCACTCAGGGGGCTTGACGCACTAGGCTCGGCTATAGGAGAGGGTTCCTGAGCCCGTTCAGAGTCACAGGCTTCGCAGACCCGAGAAGTCTGGGCGTGCGGAAAAGGGGACCTACAAGCAATGCATGCGGTATAAAGTATCGTATGAGTCTTGGTTCTTTTGGACATTCTGAATCCGTCACAGTACACAATAAACTGGATGTGTCAGTCAGCGGAAGGGGCGCAAAAGTGCGCAACAATTAGGCTGGAGGTAGTAGCACCTACCCCAGTCCAGTATCCCCAGCGTCCTTTCGTGTACAACGAGCAGAAAAAACAGGACACCCTGAGCTCCAATCTTTCAAAAAAGAGCGCTCCTCTGTCAGAGAGGAAGTGCTCATGTAGCCGAGCCTCAGGAGGGAGGGCAAGAGGCGCGGCCTAGACGTCAGGGCTTCCGTCCCACCAACTTCCGGCCGCGGCCTATCTCCGGCAAAAGCCGGGGACTAAATTTGAAGCCGCGGCCTAGCGTCCGCCGAAGCCACAGTCTAAATTTCCGGCGGAGGCGGCCCCAAGTCAGAGGGCGGGTCCGCCGGAAGGAGACGCCGCCGGGGGCGGAGCCCACCCCCGCGACGCGACCCCTCTAGCTGACGCCGGCATTACATTCCGGCCAGCGGCCCAGTCCCCGGGAAAAGCCGGGGACTAGATTTGAAGCCGCGGCCTAGCGCCATCCGAAGCCGCGGCCTAAATTTTCCGGCGGCGGCCACCCCAAAGTCGGAGAGCGGCCCCGCCGGAAGGAGACGCCGCCGGGAGCGGTCCCCATACTCACGACCGCGGCCCCCCCTCCGGCCGACGCCGGACCATATTCCAGCCCGCAGCCTAGTCCCAGGGTAAAGCCGGGGACTAAATTTTTACCCGGAGCGCTGCTGTCCTTTGGCGGCGGCCGTCCTGGATCTTGAAGGTGAGATTCTTCTTCCTCGTCTTCACATGCAGCGCATTAAAGGGGACTCTCCGTAAAAAGGAAAAAACGGTGCAGGAACCCTAACTCCATCACCCCTTCAGGGGATGAGGAGAGGGACCGTCTGCCACCTTGCAGCACCGCAGTCTAGCATTGGTGGTGCAGTGGGGGCCGCACGGACTAACTCCTGCCTCTGTACAGCCTAGGGCTTCAATACCTTAGGGTGGTCAGGGCTGAGTCCGGCATTTATGTCCCACGTTGCGGGAGAGGATACGTTGGAGGCTTTACCCCACGTGCTCGCCCGTTGATGGTTTGGGGAGATCGGACCCTTTCAATAGGATCCGTCGCCCCTATCTCATCTTCGTGGGAAAAAAAAAAAAAATGGTCTGGAAAAAGAACCAGACGTGTGCCTCCATCAGACACTAAGCAATAACTGGGTTTGCCTGTGGCCAGTGCTGAGGTGTATACGGCGGAGGAGGAGCTAACCTTTTTTTTTATGTTTACTTAGTGTCAGCCTCCTAGTGGCAGTAGCATACACCCACAGTCCTGTGTCCCCCAATGAGACGAAGGAGAAAAACCTAGAAAGAAAGGGTTTAGTGGGCCCACATTTTTGAGAGAGGTATGTCCTAGAAGTAAGGCTGAATTTGGCTGGGTTTACACAGTGACTTTGAACATAACAGGGGTGGTGCGGCCAAAAATTGCTGTAGTCCACTGCTACATCACAGCATAATGTAAGTGAATGGGGCTGCATTGCAATCATGGGGAAACAAATAGCAGTAAAACGGAAGTGGTTGGATTTTTTGAGTCTTGCTTGCTGCGTTACTTTGTGGGTCACAATATGGCCCTATTCACTTGCACTGTGCTTCGATGTGGCAGCGGCATGCAACAATCTTTTGGCTGTGTGACCTGTGATGTAGCCTTAGTAAAACACTTTTGGCATCTCCTGCAAAAATTTCTCTCCACATAGGTAAGATGCCAGTGACCGATGCGTTATCCCACGTTTTTTGAAACATCCCCTTCAAAGGGAACCTGTCACGGGTTTGACAGATATGAGATACGACCACCACTTTTCAGGGCTGATATACAGCATTCTATAATGTCGTATATCTGCCCCCAACCCGACCCAAAAGACAAGAAAAACTGTTTTTATTATACTCACCTGGGGGGGTGGACTGTTCCGAGGGTGTTGCAGGTCTTGGTCCGGCGCCTCCCTTCTTTTTGCGATGCCATCTTCCTTCTCGCTTCGTAATGCACAGTCTCCCCGGCATCGCGCTCCTGCGCAGGCGCACTTCTTTGGCACGACTAGTGTAAAGTACTGCAGTGCACAACAGTCGGGACCTCTTTGACCTTTCCGGTGCCTGCGCACAACAGTACTTTACGCTAGTCAGGGCAGAGAAGTGCGCCTGCGCAGGAGCGCAACGTCGGGGATGCTGTGTGGATGACGTATGAACAAGTGGAGTAGGAAGGGAGGAGCCGGACCAATCCTAACGACACCCTTTGAATCAGACCGCCCCGCAAGGATGTATAATAAAAGCTGTCTTTCTGGCCTTTCAGGTTAGGTTGGGGCAGGGATACAGCATTATAGAATGCTGTATATTTTAGGTTTGAAAGGTGATGGCAGTATCTCATATCTGTCAAACCTGGTGACAGTTTCACTTTAAACATGATCATGTGTCACCGAATGACTCTATAATGTGGTGATATTACATGAATGCATTGATGGAGAGTGTGGTCTATGGTTTAACTTCCATTTTCCCCAGCGAGGAATTCAGCAGCCGAGTTACAGTTGAGAATATTCACTGTAAATGAGCAGAGATTATTTTAATCACCGTCATTTCCTGCTCGAATCTTCGGAAGATTTGCTCTCGCTGTTGCAGCAGTTTGTTGCTGAGGATCTGCTGCGCTCGCTGTTCTTCTTTCTGTAGAAGCCGCAGTTCCCGCAGCTCTTGTCGCCTACAGGATATCAAAAGCCATGAATCATAAACTGTCCGCCAGGAAACCTAAGCATCTTATAATCGCTGCCAAATACCGTACAATTGTCTCCTCGTTGTGAGATCACACAAGCAGCTGCTGCAGGAAACAGTCGGTTTAACCACAAGGTTACAACATTCACTGTACGATGCCGTACACAAGTCACAGCAACGTACCCAATCTGGGGTCATGGTGACACTAGTGTATTACTAAAATTTGCTGTCAGTTTATGGTGGTGTGGGGTCTGACTGTTGGGAACCTGAGGCTGAAGGTGCGCAGCGCTGCTACAATGGCCTCCTGGAGAGGTGCCAGAGAGTGGCGCTGTGCAGAGACGGCTCAGGAGGGGATGCAGACCTCAATCTGCGCTGGGCCCCTTTATTCTCAGGATCAGTGACATTACCATAGGTCAGAGCCACCTTAAGCCATCACGGTATCAGGTACAAATAACGCTTTACTAGATGACTGTGATAACCAGACAAAAAGTGGAAAAGCAAAATACATGTTGGAACGTACGGCCTCAATCAATGAGCCTGGTCACGGGTCATTATTATTTTCTGAGTTTTTTGTTGTAGCAGGTTATACAATGTAGATATACCAATATATTATTAATGCACGTTTAGAAATGTTGCTCACATTGGTATGGTAATTTATTATATTGTTGATGTGAAAGTTAAAAGGGATGTCCACGTTCAGTAAAGACGGATTTTGGTAAGAACTTACCTATAAAATCCTTTTCAGCGAAGAAGGAAGGGAGACACAGTCATTACTAGTGGGTAGGCGGAGCCCAGATGAGATAGACACCTCAGATTAAAAAGAGTGTTGACCGGCCCCTCCAGCTCGGGCTCCTCCTACTCAGCTCTCCAGTCGTACACAAGCTTAAGGAAGAGCAATATCACCAGCAGAACAACATAACCCCTTCTGAAGAAATTCAGAAAAGAAAACACAAAAATACCTGTTATGCATGCATATAGGCAAAAACCACACAGTTCCAGGTACTACTCACTGGACCTGACCACTGCGATGAGCTGGAGATGCTGGAAAAGAGCCTTAGCGCGTCAACCTCAGCCCAGATAATCGCTATCAGAGGAGGGTCACGCCGCATCTGAAAACAACAACACACTTCTGCCATGGGAGGGATCTGTGTCTCCCTTCCTTCTTCGCTGAAAAGGATTTTACAGGTAAGTTCTTACCAAAATCCGTCTTTCAGCTTCAGATGAAGGAAGGGAGACACAGTCATTACTAGTGGGACGTCCCAAAGCAGTCCAAAAATTAAGGGTGGGAAAAAACCATAAAAGGCAGAACCCAACACCTAAGAAAATGCGCAACTAGCGCTAAACACAAGTCAACGAGAACTTTAAACCACAGCCGCCTGCAGGACCATACGTCCCAAGGCTGTATCAGCGGAAGCACTAACGTCCACCTTATAAAATTTTGTAAAGGTGTGGACGGAGCGCCAGGTCGCCGCCCGGCAAAGCTGAGCTGCCGAGGCCCCTTGATGGAAAGCCCACCATGAGCCCACAGCTCTCGTGGAACGGGCTCGAACCTTAATCGAGCAAAGTTCGCCCTTAAGTCGGTAAGCCTCCAAAATGGCCGACCGAATCCAACGGCTATAGAATCCTTGGAAGCTCGATGACCACGTCGACGACCTGCTGGAATCACAAACAGGGAGTCCGACTTCCGAAAACTTTGAGTAACAGACAAATAGAACTTCAAAGCCCGCACCAAATCCCATGTGTGCAAGGCCCGTTCCCTCGCATTACTCGGCCCTGGACAAAGAGAGTGCAACCCAATATCCTGGTTAACATGAAATTGCGACACCACCTTAGATAGGAAGTCGCCCCGTGTGCGAAGCACTACGCGATCCAGGTGAAACTCCAGGAAAGGAGGCGAGCAAGAAAGAGCCGTCAACTCAGAAACCCTTCTCAAAGAGGTGACCGCCACAAGGAAAGCAACCTTCCAAGAGAGCAAGGAGAGACTAACAGTGTCCATAGGCTCAAAAGGCCCGTGCTGAAGTGCCTCCAAAAAGATTGAGACGCCAAGGAGACACAGGTGCCCTCCGCGGTTGAAACTGACGGGTTACACCGCGAAAAAAGGAACGACGTCCCTACGCAAGGCAATAGCCTTCCGGAACAGCAAGGACAGAGCAGAAACCTGACCCCTCAGGGTGCTCACTGCCAAACCTTGTCCAGCCCGAATTGCAGGAAGGCCAACAAATTGGGAATGGAAAAAATCCTCGGGTTCCTTGAAAAACCCGAACACCACGAAAAGAAGGCTTCCCAAGTCTTGTGGTAAATCCTAGTAGTAGCCGGACCTCTGGCAGCTCGCAAAGTGGCAATGACTTCGGCTGAAAACCCTTGATGGGTCAATATTTCGGTCTCAAGAGCCACGCCGTCAAACGCAGAGACTTCAGGTCCGGATGACTAACGGGCCCTTGGTTAACAGGTCCGAGCGAAGAGGAAGTGGAAATGGTGGCGCTGCCAGGAGCGACACCAGAGTCGAGGACCACGTCCTCCTTGGCCAATCTGGGGCTATCAACATAGCCGGGATTCTCTCTAGTCTGATCCGACGTAGCACCAGAGGAAGCAAGGAAATCGGCGGAAAAAACATAGATTAGCTCGAATAGGCCCCACGAAGCCACTAGAGCATCCACCGCCACAGCCTTCGGATCCTTGTACCTGACATGAAAGTCGGTAATTTGGCATAGACCCTGGATGCCATCAAATCCACTTGGGGAGTTCCACGAAAGCACAGCAGTGCCAAATTCTCCGGATGAAGGCTCCATTCACCGGGATCCATCTTCTCGCGACTGAGAAAGTCTGCCGTGATTCTGAACTCCTGAAATGTGGATCGCAGAGAAGGCTGGCATTCTGGTCTCGGCCCATACCAGGATCCGAGAAAAACTCCACCATGAGCCTGGAACTCCTTGCCCCGCCTAGATGGTCGATATACACGACCGCCGTCGCATTGTCTGTCTGCACTCGGACTGGTAGACCGCATAAAGGGACCGTCCAGTGATGGAGACAAAGGAAAATTGCCCTCAATTCCAGGATGTTGATCGGCAGGAGACTCCTCCGACGACAATACTCCCTGATTCTAGATATCGTCCAGACACCTCCACAGCCCGTCAGGCTGGCATCGGTGGTTATGACCGACCACCTGGAGGAGGAAAGACTTCCCCAGGGATAACGCTTCCGGACGTAACCACCATCCTAGGGACTCTCGCACCCTGTGGGAGATGATAGAAAACTGCAATCCAACGAAGTCTGCGATCGATCCCAACGGCTCAGAATGAACCTTTTGGAGGGCTGAAACTGCGCAAACGGAAGTGGCTCCATGAACCACCATCAAACCCAGAAGGCGCATACTCCCTCGAAGAGACATCGTTGTCGAAGACTTCATAACATGTACATGTCGAAGGGGACATGCTTGCTTGTCTGGAGGCAGAGACACCACTGCTCGTACCGTGTCGAAATGCTTCCCCAAAAACAGGATTGACTGCGACGATTCCAGAGACGACTTCTCCCAACTGACCAGCCACCCGAAGTCCTCCAGGGGCTGAAGGGATAGATAGTCACTGCCTCCTCCTTTGAGGACGCCACAATCAAAAGGTCGTCCAGGTAGGGAAGAATCGAAGCCCCCTGTCTTCGAAGAATTGCCAAGAAAAGCGCCAGAAATTTTTGTAAAAACTCTGGGCGCTGAAGCCAACCGAATGGCAGAGCCACAAACTGGTAATGGTCCTGACCTATGGCAAAACGAAGGAAGCGTTGGAGGCCCTTCCGATTGGGAAGTGCAAATAAGCGTCGCGAATGTCTATTGACACCAAAAAAGCGTTCTGCAACAGGGCCTGCGGAATTTCCTGGCGTGAACATACCGATTCAATCTTTGAGATCCAGAATGGGCCGAAATTTGTCCTCTTTTTTGGGGACCACAAAGAGGTTAAAATAAAACCCTCTTCCCCGGCTCTCCGGCGGAACCGGCAGCACCGCACCTTTCTGCAGAAGGGAATCTACCTCCCGCAGCAAGGCGGCAAAAAGCTTGGGCTCTGACGGAAACGCGAGGTTGACAAAAAAAACTGTCTGAGGGTCGAGAAAGATACTCTGTGAGTAGCCTGCCAACACAACCCGTGTCACCCAGGCGTCCGACATGCGGGAAACCCAAGTCGGTTTGAAATGGAGTAAACGACCCCCCACTCGAGAGCGCTCGAGTGAGACCCAGGCGTCAGTCCGCCTTAGCGGGCTTTTTGCCAGCTTCCCGCTTGTCTCAACGGAAGTTCTGTTCCAGGGCATGCGGAAATTGAGAATTCCCCTTTTTTTTTTTTAAAAGAGAGGGACGATCCGAACCCCAGAGGGCTGACTGGATCTCCCCTGGATCGAAAGGACCGCCGACAATACCGGCACTAGTCTGCTAGACGCAGAAGTCACAGCTCTGCGCTGCGGTAAAGCTGTTTCTTCTGCCTTTACCTTGGCAACAGCTCCGTGAGGTCAGGTCCAAATAGCTGAACCACCTTGTAAGCTAAAAGATAGCAACCCTGTTTGGAAACTGCGTCCCCAGTCCACTGTCTAAGCCACAGTGCTCATCTGACTGTGACTGCCGAAGATTGCGCCCTGAATAGCAGTGACGCACGTATCCTCCAACAACTGGAAAAGTCCATCTACCTTGATAGAGGGAGATCCACCTTTTGCCACGCCGTCCGTAGACGGTCCAAACCGGTCAGGGAAACTTTACAAGCACACATGGATCCTTAATACTGAATCCATGATTTCTGTCAGCGGGTCCTGCAGACTCGCCTTCCCCTTAACAGGAGGAATTTTTCTAAGCTGGGATGAGGGACATCCATTTCAGGAGAAGGATCCAATTATTCATCAACTCCGTAGAACACGGATACGGTGTCTCAATTTTTCTGGACACAGGCGCTCCTTCTCCACTGCCCCATTAAACTCATCCAGTGATGTGAAAACATCCGGGCCGACTTACCAGGACATCCAGATACCTCCTCGGTAACTGTAACGCCTCCAATAAAAACCTCTTTACGGCCAAAAGAGAGGTAGAGTGTCCCTGCCGATCCTCCTTGTCGAATCGGACATTTTCGTTACACGGGAAGGAAGGCACCGGCTTGTGTCGCTTCCTGACATGAGTAGGATCTAGCTGACACTCAATAATAGAAAATCAGACAGGCCATCAAACTAGCGAGGGCCTCCATTCTGACACCACTGGAACCTCCGACCGCTGCGCTTAACGCCGTCGAGGTCTGTGGCTCAGATACGCTAGCTGATACTGTAGCGGATCTGAGAGGCGGTTTGCACAGTACATGGCAGGTTAAACTGTCGTAACTAGAAAGTGTGTCTAGTAGTAGCCGAATTCTTAAAGAAAAACGAACGCTGAAGGGTTTAAAGCTTCTAAAGAGAGAGCTACCCCAGCTGTCCCCCATTAAGAGTTAACCGCCTAGAAGGGTTAAAGTCGCAGCCTCCCCACAACCTTAATAATGAAAAGGGGGTGTGCAAGCTCCAAGTGCCTCTTATAAGGCAGCGCTACAGGACAGCTATGCCACATTCAACAAAATTGCGCTGTTATTGTAAATCGCAATGACCGCCAAGTCATTAAGGGGATCACAACGCTTATGCGTTGTTAATGAAATTCGACCTTAAAAAATGATCACACAAACGATCGCATAGTATGCGTCGTTATCGGTCGTTAGCAGGAACGTATAGTGGCAGTATTACTGTCGCAGACTCCCCACAACCTCTTCATTGAAAAGTTGTGCGACGAGCCCTTATGAGATAAACAGCTGCAGGCAGCGCAGCTGCCCATTTGTGCCTCAGAAAGCGCCCGCGCTGGGGGGTGAAGGGGTTAAGCCTCTGCTCTAGACGGGAGAAGCGACTCCCCAGCTGGTCCGTGCAGCGCTGCCGGGAGGGGAGGAGAGCGATGTTCCAGGGGCTTTAAACCTTTTCAGTAATGGCCGCCGCGCTGTGCCTC
This sequence comes from Oophaga sylvatica, assembly GCA_033576555.1. Classification (NCBI taxonomy): domain Eukaryota; kingdom Metazoa; phylum Chordata; class Amphibia; order Anura; family Dendrobatidae; genus Oophaga; species Oophaga sylvatica. The sequence goes on from JARQOD010000003.1 coordinate 568,446,824, forward strand.
CGTGTGCTTCATGAGGGAAGCCGGGGGAAAAGGGAAGCTGCTGTAAAGCAGCGCTCAGAGCGGCGCGAAATTAAATAAAAAAGCGCGCACTCCTTCTCTCCCCCCTTTGTCCTGCAGGCATCCACCTGCGGACAAAAAAGACGGATTTTTTGGTAAGAACTTACCTTTAAAAATCCTTTTCAGCGAAGGAAAGGGAAAAGGGGACACACTAGTAAGACTAGTGGGTAGGCGGAGCCAGGTAGGATTTACCCTAAAATTAAAAAGAGTGTTGACGGCCCTCCAGCTCGGGCTCCCCCTACTCCTGTTCTTCAGTCGTACAAAAGTTTGGGAAGAGCAAATATCACCAGCGGAGCAACAAAACCCCTTCTGAAGGACTTCAGGAAAAAGAAGAATACAGGTTATGCATGCTGTAGGCAAAAACCACACAGTTCCAGGTATACCCCACTGGACCTGACCACCGCAGAGCTGGCAATGGGAAAAAGGGCCCCTTGCGCTTTTAACCCCCAGTCCCGATTCGCTACGAAGGGGTACCGGGATCTGAAAAGTAACCCATTCTGCCATGGGGGGTCCCCGTTTCCTTTTCCCCTTCCTTCCGAAAAGGGGTTTTTAGGAAAATTCTTCCCCAAACCCCTCTTTCAGCACCCCGAAGGGGGAAAAAAAGGAGACACATTGAAAAGACTAGTGGGACGCCCCAAAACAGCCAAAAAAAATTAAGGGGGGGTTAAAACCAAAAAAAAAACAGGCAAAAACCCCAAAAAACCCCTTTGGGAAAAGGAAAAAAGGCCCCCAAATAAAAGTTAATAAACTTAACTACCCCGCCTGGGAACCCCGCCCTAAGGCCGCTCAGGGAAAACCTGGTTTTACCTTATAAAATTGTAAAATGGGGGATTTTAGGAAAACCCCAAAAAATAAAAGGGTTTTGCTTTTCGTAGGCAAAAAACCACACAGTTTCCCGGTACACCCCTGGACCCGCCAAAAGCGATGAGCTGGGAATGCGGAAAGGAAAACCCCAGGGTCAACTCAGTCCGGGGGAAATGCCCATCAGAAGAGGGTAGCCTTTTAAAAAAAAAGATCAACAAAACTTCTGCCCTGGGGGGTTTTCTTGTCCCTTTCCCCTTTCCCTTTGTGAAAAGGTTTTTTTAAAGGGAAGTTCTTACCCCAAAACCGGGTTTTCGACAAATGGAAGGAAAGGAGAAAATTAAGGGGTAGTGGGAGTCCAAAGCAGTCCCAAAAATTGGGGGGGGGAAAAAAAACCCAAAAAAAAACGGGAACCCAAAACCCTTGGAAATGCGCAAAAAGGCCCAAATAAAGTTAATAGAATTTACACTCAGCCGCTGTGGCCTGGCCCAAGGCCCCCCATCAGCGGAAACATGAGTCCCTTATAAAAATGGGGGGGGTGGGGGGGGGCGGGGGGGCCCTGGGGGGGGGGGGGGGGGGGGGGGGGGGGGGGGGGGGGGGGGGGGGGGGGGGGGCCCTTTTGGGGGGGGGGGGGGGGGGGGGGGGGGGGGGGGGGGGGGGGGGGGGGGGGTTTTGGGGGGGGGGGGGATTTTCGGGGGGGGGGGGGGGGGGGGGGGGGGGAGGGGGGTTGGGGGCTGGGGGGGGGGGGCCCCGGGGGGGGGGGGGGTTTTGGGGGGGGGGGGGGGGGGGGGGGGGGGCCCCGGGGGGGGGGGGGGTTTTGGGGGGGGGGGGGGGGTTTTGGGGGGGGGGGGGGGGGGGGGGGGGGGGGGGGGGGTTTTGGGGGGGGGGGGGGGGGGGGGGGGGGGGGGCGGGGGGCGGGGGGGGGGGGCGGGGGGGGGGGGGGGGGGGGGGGGGGGGGGGGGGGGCCCCCGGGGGGGGGGTTTTTTGGGGGGGGGGGGGTTTTTGGGGGAAAAAGGGGGGGGGGGGGGGGGGGGGGGGGGGGGGGGGGGGGGGGGGGGGGGGGGGGGGGGGGGGGTTTTTGGGGGGGGGGGGGGGGGGGGGGGGGGGGGGGGGGGGCCGGGGGGGGGGGGGGGGGGGGGGGGGGGGGGGGGGGGGCGGGGGGGGGCGGGGGGGGGTTTTGGGGGGGGGGGGGGCCCGGGGGGGGGGGGCCCCAGGGGGGGGGGGTTTTTAAAATTTCCCCCGGGTTTTCCGTCTGTTTCCGACCAGCCCCAAGGGGAAAAAAAGGGGATATCGGGGAAAAAATTGATTTTTTTCAAAAATCGGTCCCACGGGGCCCCACCAGGCTCCCCCCCCAAACAGCCTTGGGGGGCCTTCCCCCTGGAAGGAAGGTCGGCAACTTGGCATTGGACCTGGCCCCCCAATAAAACCACGGGAAAAACCCCCCCAAAAAGGGGACAGCTTTGCAAAGATCCCGGATGAAGACCCCATTCTCCGGGATCCATTTTTTGGGGGACTGAGGAATCCGGTGGTATTTGAACCCCGGGGGGAAATTTAAAAATTTCGCGGGGGATGGCTGGTACTCTGTCCTCGGCCCAATTCAGGATCCGAGACACTTCCACCATGAGCCTGGAACTCCTCGTCCCGCTTGGTGGTTGATATACGCGACCGCCGTTGCGTTGTCTGTCTGTACTCGGACTGGTAGACCGCTCAAAGGAACCGTCCAGTGTTGGAGGCAAAGGAAAATTGCCCTCAATTCCAAGATGTTGATCGGTAGAACAGACTCTTCCGATGACCATACTCCCTGAACCCAGAGATCGTTCCAGACACCACCCCAGCCCGTCAGGCTGGCATCGGTGGTTATGACCGACCACCTCGGAGGAAGGAAAGACTTCCCCAGTGATAACATTCCTGGACGTGACCACCAACTTAGGACTCTCGCACCCTGCGAGAGATGAGGATACTGCGATCCAGTGCAATCTGCGATCGATCCCAATGACTCAAAATGAGCCTTTGGAGGGCTCTGGAATGAAACTGGGCAAACGGAAGCGCTTCCATGGAAGCCACCATCAGACCTAAAAGGCGCATACACTTCCGAAGGGACATTGCTGTCCAAGACTTCATAGTCTGTACATGTCGAAGGAGACATGCCCGCTTGTCTGGAGGTAGGGACACCACTGCCCGTACCGTGTCGAAATGCATCCCCAAAAACAGGATTGACTGCGACGGTTCCAGAGACGACTTCTCCCAATTGACCAGCCACCCGAAGTCCTCCAGGAGCTGAAGGGATAGATTGCGAGCCGTCACCGCCTCCTCCTTTGAGGACGCCACAATCAAAAGGTCGTCCAGATAGGGAATAATCGTGACTCCCTGTCTTCGAAGAATTGCCATGAGAGGCGCTAGAATTTTTGTAAAAACTCTGGGCGCTGAAGCCAAGCCGAATGGCAGGGCCAGAAATTGGTAATGGTCCTGACCTATGGCAAAACGAAGGAAGCGCTGGTGAGCCCTTCCGACGGGAACATGCAAATAAGCGTCGCGAATGTCGATTGACACCAGAAAGTCGTTCTGCGACAGGGTTGCCACAACGGAGCGAAGTGACTCCATGCGGAATTTTTGGGTGTGGACATGCTGATTCAATCTTTTGAGATCCAGAATAGGACGAAATTTGTCCTCTTTTTTGGGGACCACAAAGAGATTTGAATAAAAACCTTTTCCCCGGTCTTCTGTCGGAACCGGTATTACTACACCCTTCTGCAGAAGGAATTCCACCTCTCGCAGCAGAGCGGCAAATAGCTCGGGCTCTGACGGAATGCGAGACTGGCAAAAACTGTCCGGGGGTCGAGAAGAAAACTCTATGAAATAGCCTGCCGACACAACTCGCGTTACCCAGGAATCCGGAACGCGGGAAATCCAATTCGCCTTGAATTGGAGCAGGCGACCCCCCACTCGAGAGCCCTCGAGTGAGGACCTGGCGTCAGTCTGCCTTGGCGGGCTTCTTGTCAGTTTCCCGCTTGTCTTGACGGAAACTTTGTTTCCAAGGGGTGCGGGATTTCTGAGAAGACTTCTTTCCCGAAAAAGAGGGACGACCCGATCCCCAAGAAGACTGACCGGATCGTCCCCTAGACCGAAAATACCGCCGACCATTACCGGCACTAGGTCTGCCAGACGTAGAAGCCATAGCCCTTCGCTGTGGTAAAGCCGCTTCTTTAGCCTTTGCCTTGGCAATCAGCTCTGTGAGATCAGATCCAAATAGCTGACCACCCTTGTAGGCTAAAGACAGTAAACCCTGCTTGGAAACCGCGTCCCCGGTCCACTGTCTAAGCCACAGTGCTCTTCTGACTGTGACCGCTGAGGATTGCGTCCTGGATAATAATGACGCAGTATCCAGACCTGCATCACAGCTATATCGGGCTGCAGTCTCCAATAAATCGAGAAGTCCATCAATCTCGGATAATGGAGATCTATTTTGCAACGCCTTCCGTAAACGGATCAACCAGCACAGGGAAGCCTTAGAAGCACACATGGATCCTAGTACTGCTCTGAATCCATGACCTGCAGCTTCATAGATGGATTTCGCCGCCATCTCCGTTTTTCTGTCCAGCGGCTCTTGCAGACTCGCTTTCCCTTTAACCGGAAGCAATGAGGATTTGCTAAGCTGGGATAAAGGAACATCCACTTCAGGAGAAGGAATCCAATTATCCGTCAATTCCGTTGAACACGGATATAATGCTTCAAAGAACCGTGTCCCTTGAAAACGTTTATCTGGACACAGACGTTCCTTCTCCACTACCGTATTAAGCTCTTCCAGAGCCGGTAATGTTGACCGCGACTTATGGTACTCCTGGTACATGCGGCCCGACTTACCAGGCCTGTAACGCCTCTCTCATAGCTTCAATTAAAGCCTCTGTTCGGCTCACAAGAGAGAAAGAATGTCCCTGCCGATCCTTCTTATCCGAATCGGATAACTCCCCTTCTGAGTTTGAAGGAGAACCCTGTCCGCATTCCATATCAGATATCTCTGATTCGCTACGCGGAAAAGATGGCACCGGCCTGCGCCGCTTCCTGTCATGAGAGGATCTAGCTGACACCCACTGACCTAAAAGGTCAGACAAGCCATTAATTGACTGAGCGATGGCATCTAATTTGGTATCGCTGTAAATCGCAGCGCTTGATGCCGTCGAAGTCTGCGTATCAGATACTTGCGACTGATCCTGTAGCGGATCTGGCAGATGGTCCCCCCTTCCGGACCCTGAACCGACATGTCAGCAGTATATGGCAGGTCAAAACCCTGTTAGTAACTGGAAACAGTGTGGTTACTAAGCAGACTGAGCAAGTACGTTGAAGGGTTAAAGCTCTTAAAGAAGAGAGTTACCCCAGCTATCTCTCAGTATATAAATAACCTCCTGCGTTCTGATCCCTACCGGGTAGAACCTGCGGCGGTTATTGCTGAAAGGGTTAACCCTTCATAGGGGTTAATGCCGCCAAAGCCCCACAACTCCCTATATAAAATAAAAGGAGTGTGCGAGTCCCAGGTCTCTATAAGAGAACGCGGCTGCAGATAAACGCTATCTGTCACTTGGAACACAGATAGGTTCTGCGCTGTGGGGTGATGATATTCACTCACCCAGCTGGCCTCGGTGAAAGTATACCTTAAACAGGAGGAGCAGAGCATGAGGAGCCCGGAGCCTCTGTAATGGCCGCCGCGCTGAGAGAAGCCGGAGAGAAGGACAGTGAAGCTGCAGTCTCCTCAGAGCGATTCCTGTCACAAAAAGAGCGGGAAGCGTGAAGCCACGCCCCCCTCCGGCTTCAAAAAAGAGCGCGAACTCCTCGCTCTCTGCTCTCCTCTGTCCTGCAGGTATCTGCCTGCGGACATAAAATACAGTCACCAAACATGTCATCTAACACATGTACCAGCGGCTGCCGCAGCAGCTGCTGAGAGCACACACACATTCACATAAAATGCGGTACTCACCAGCCGAGCGCCACAGGGACCCCCAGGGGTTTGTGGCGCTGTGCCCATCGCTTCCCCCCCCGGGCGGGGAACGCAGTGACCCCCATGTGCGGTTTGCGTCCCCGCCAGGGAAGCAATCCTCATCCCCCAGGGCCGGCGTGAAACTGCAGGGACCACCATACAGGGTATTACAGATCGCCAAGGGAGAGGTGGGGGTCCAGCAGTGCTGAGACCCCTGAGACCTCTAGACCACTTCTGGTGATCCAAGTCTCTTGTCCGATAAAAATAATAAAGTTTTCTGAGGAGCTGCTTCCAGCAGCGACCATCCTCTGGACCTCAAATTTTAGACTGAAGAAGCAGGAGTAGGAGGAGCCCGAGCTGGAGGGGCCGGTCAACACTCTTTATAATCTGAGGTGTCAATCCTATCTGGGCTCCGCCTACCCACTAGTCATTACTAGTGTGTCTCCTTTCCTTCCATTCTGCTGCTGAAACACACAGTCACCGGCATGTATACTGTAACAGCGGCTGCCGCAGCAGTCGCTGAATCACTCACACACCTTAATAAAAATGTGGAGTACTCACCCAGCCGAGCGCCACAGGACCCCCAGGGGTTTCTGGCGCTATGCCCCTCGCTTCCCCCCAGGGCGGGGAACGCAGTGACCCCTGTAGCGCGGTTTGCGCCCCCGCCAGGGAAGCCATCCTCATCCCCCGGGCCGGCAGGGTTCTGCAGGGACCACCATATAGGGTAATACAGATCCGCCAAGGGAGAGGTTGGGGTCCAGCAGCGCTGAGACCCCTGAGACCTCTAGACCACTTCTGGTGACCCAAGTCTCTTGTCCGATAAAAAATAATAAAATCTTCTGAGGAGCTGCTTCAGCAGCGACTATCCTCTGAGACCTCAAATTGTAAACTGGAGAGCTGAGTAGGAGGAGCCCGAGCTGGAGGGGCCGGTCAACACTCTTTTTAATCTGAGGTGTCTATCTCATCTGGGCTCCGCCTACCCACTAGTAATGACTGTGTCTCCCTTCCTTCATCTGAAGATGAAAGTGGTCCTTAAAGTGTATAAAATAAACTCTTCAGGTACACACCCTCTCTCAGTCCTCACATTGCCGAAACGCTATTAACTTGCAGACTAACCCCATATTTGCAGGTTAACAGCGTTATTTTACATGACAGGTTCCCATTAAAGGGTTGAACGCTATAGAGAAGCAACTAGAGAAGATAAATTTGCAGGGCCCTGGTCCAGCGGCAATGTCAGTATGTTATGCCCACTGGTAATTAGCCAGCCTGGCACCACGTGTGTACGTCGTGGTGTCACAATGACGTTGTGTCAGGCAGGCTAATCACAAGGGCAGCTGCGGATGTCGGCAGCTAAGAGGTGGTTTGCAGGACTCTTGGTCAGTGGCCACGAAGAACTGACCAGGGTCCTGCCAATCAGTCCTTTAGTAACTACCTTGCCTACATGGTACTTAGAAGATTGCTCAACAAAAGGAACAAGATAGCTAATTTGCATACGTCCCACATATGAAGCAATGCTTCTAAGACTCCACAAGCACATGATCTTTTTAAGGGTTTCCAAACATATTGTGAGAAAGACATTAAGAAAAGCCTCTGGCAAATTCATTAAGAGGTCAACACTTCATCATAAAATTCACTCATCTTAGGCTGTTCATGTGCCACAAACTGAAATCTCTGCTGCCAGCTTTGAGGAGGTCTGCATTTCTATAATGTATTTATATTAGTTTTCTGGTATACATATAATAAAAAATGCAGGGAGTTGGCCCAGAACCATATAAAAGAGACCCCTGTAACTTTTCTGGATGCAAACAAATGTGTTAGGAAAAGTAGAGGGGCAAGAAGACAACGGAGCGAAATGTAACGTGTAGAGTCCATACCGGAGGAATCTCATCTCTTCACTCTTGGCGTCGTTATCCGTCACGATCTTAGAGGTTGTGACACTCACTTCCACACCATCTACAATGAACTTGCGAGTCTTCTTCAGCGTCTTTTTCTGCCTTCTGGTATCCTAGTGAACAATTTACAAAGTGAGAATTGCTGTAAAATATTGCAAAAAATGCATCTCAGACATTTTATGTCAGTGGATGACGACTGGCAGAGAAAGAGGCGAGAAAGAAACCTTACCTGTATAGAGATCGAGCCAGACTCTTTATTCTTGGTCAGGAAGCTGGATATAGACAAGTTTAGATCCATGCTTCCACTGTCGGCCGTAGATCCCGTTCCGGAATCTGAATCCACTTCTTTCGGAATTTCGGCTTCTCCAGAAGGAGAGGTCTCAGGCTTCACTTTTTCCTTCTCTTCACCTTCTGCAGAGATGACACTGATGCTGGGCACGTTGGCTTGAGTCTCCGTTTCTGAGCTGGTAGTACCTTCACTATCATTTACTGCATTGTCATGAGGTTGATTTTGAGATGGTTCTTTACCAGTATCAGGAACTGTGGGAGATTCCTTCTCAGATTCAGGAAGAACTTGAGTGTCATTCTCAGGCTTCTTATCTTCTATCACCTCCGGTGATGGAGTCACGACTACTTCATCTTTAGTGATGTGATTGACTTGATCAGTGGTTTCTGTTAATTGCTGTTCACCTTGAATGACTGTGATATCAAATGAAGCATTTTCTTGACTTTCATGGGGTTCATCGTTTACAGGAGGACTTTCAGAAGATTCTGGTTTCACATCAGGCTCCTGTTTAGAGTCCTGTACTTGTTCTGATACTTTCGGACCCTCTGAAATCTCCACACTTACATTTGTGTCTGATATGGAATCACTTGTACCGTTTTCTTTTACTTCAATCTCTGACTTTTCATTCGGCACTTCTGGCGTCTCCTCTTGTGTCTCATTCTTAGTTTCAGGAATCCCGCTTTCTACTGGTTCACATACAGCATCAGATTTCTTACTTTCCTCAACACTGTCCATTTCTTTCTTCTCAGGTGTTTCAATAACACCTTCCTTAACTTCAGAAGGAGGTCCATCTTCTTTTTTTACGGGCTTCTCCTCAGCCTCTTTTTCTGGGAGTGAGGGCTCTTGTGCCGGTTTGGTAGGATCAACAATTGCTTCCAAAACCGGTACGCCGGCCTCCTCTTTTTTCTCTGGTAGGACTGTTTGGTTGACGCTTGGAACTTCAATGTCCTCTTTGGAGACATCTAGACTAACCGGTTTCTTGTCTTTAGGAGGTTCCTCGACTTTCTCCTTCTTTGGTTCCTTTTCAGAGACTTTATTTTCTACTGAAGGAGGCACAATTGTTTCAGAAACAGGTTCAAGAGTTGATGCATTTTGGGAAAGCTTGTCTTCTTCCAAGCTGGCAATACTAAGGTCTGAGGAAGCCCTTTTACTGTCTGGAACAGGCTAAGGAAAGGGAATTTAAACAGAAAAAGTTTAGGATTATAGCAGCAGCTTGATGATACATTGTGGGGTGCAAACACGATAAGGAACCTCAAATATCCCCCAAATAACAAATATAATAATAGACTGCACAGTGAAGCTGAAATGTTGCTACAAGGATGACATTATTAGTAACAAACATCAGAGACCCCTTTGAAGTCGTAGCCATCAGGGTGATCAGCTGATTGCCCCTTTTATGGCTACAGGCATCTTTGCCTCAGATGAATGTAGTGTTACATGGTGGCCAGATGTCTAGCAGTCCATGTATGTGAAAGCTGGCTCTAGTGTCTAAGAGAAGCCTTCCTTTCTGTTTCACAAATTGTTCTGGCCCCCATGGGAGAGAATATGGTCAGGGGTTGTCATCATGAGAGGACGTTCTTAGAAGTCCACTGTTGAGTCTATGAACTGCCTAAAAAAAAAGGTTAAATTGAGGAGCTCTAGCACTGCACTGCATGTGTTAAACAAACAGTGTATTCCCTCTGGTGGCAGGAGTGATGTCCATGTTACATAAGTATGCAACTTGCATACATACGGTCGTCACGTGACAACTACACATGCGCGGCCTCTCTCAATGCAAGTGTATTGAGCGAGGCCGGATACGTATAGTCGGAATGTGGCTGGAAGTATACAAATTGCACTGACTGTCCGCTCCCTGCACCCTCGCTGAAGAATCCTCACATCATACATACAGTGACTGCAGATTTGAACCCAAAGGCCGGACAATTTCGATTGACTGGACCCGAGCTGCAGTACCAGGTACAGCCACATCTGTGTGAGCAGCGCTGCGCCTGGCTTCACTCCCATGAGTGTTCTGTCGATCAGTGGGTGCACATCATTAGCATATCCTAAGAAACTCTTCTGGACTATACCTTATATTATAGCTTTGAGGCTAAAATTATTGATGCAAATTTTGTGATGAAGTTTGAGCCAAAGTCAGGAGAGGATATGAAAAAAATGGGAAATATAGAGCAAGGACTTCTACTTATTTCTGGAAGATCCACTTTTGGATGCGTCAAAAACTGCACATATGATTCCAGCCTATAGATGGTTCATTAAGACACCGAGAAGAGTATTGTGTTACACAGACAAAACAGGCCGAGCTTACCATACAGGCCGAGCTTACCATACAGGCCGAGTTTACCATACAGGCCGAGCTTACCAAACAGGCCGAGCTTATCATACAGGCCGAGCTTATCATACAGGCCGAGCTCACCATACAGGCCGAGCTTACCATACAGGCCGAGCTTACCAAACAGGCCGAGTTTACCATACAGGCCGAGCTCACCAAACAGGCCGAGCTTACCAAACAGGCCGAGCTTACCATACAGGCCGAGCTTATCATACAGGCCGAGCTCACCATACAGGCCGAGCTTACCATACAGGTCGAGCTTATCATACAGACCGAGCTTATCATACAAGCCGAGCTCACCATACAGGCTGAGCTTACCAAACAGGCCGAGCTTACCATACAGGCCGAGCTTATCATACAGGCCGAGCTTACCAAACAGGCCGAGCTTACCATACAGGCCGAGCTTATCATACAGGCCGAGCTCACCATACAGGCCGAGCTTACCATACAGGTCGAGCTTACCATACAGACCGAGCTTATCATACAGACGAGCTTACCATACAGGCTGAGCTTACCAAACAGGCCGAGCTTATCATACAGGCTGAGCTCATCATACAGGCCGAGCTTATCATACAGGACGAGCTCACTATACAGGCCGAGCTTACCATACAGGTCGAGCTGACCATACAGGCCGAGCTCACCATACAGGCCGAGCTCATCATACAGACCGAGCTTACCATACAGGCCGAGCTTACCATACAGGCCGAGCTCACCATACAGGCCGAGCTCACCATACAGACAGAGCTCACCATACAGACAGAGCTCACCATACAGGCCAAGCTTATCATACAGACCGAGCTTACCATACAGGCAGAGCTCACCATACAGACAGAGCTCATCATACAGACCGAGCTTACCATACAGGCCGAGCTTATCATACAGACCGAGCTTACCATACAGGCCGAGCTTATCATACAGGCCGAGCTTATCATACAGGCCGAGCTTACCATACAGGCCGAGCTTATCATACAGACCGAGCTTATCATACAGACCGAGCTCACCATACAGGCCAAGCTCACCAAACAGGCCGAGCTTATCAAACAGGCTGTGCTCACCATATAGGCCAAGCTTATAAAACAGGATGAGCTTATAAAACAGGGTGAGCTTATAAAACAGGGTGAGCTTACTGCAATGCAGAGGAATAATGGTCCGCTCTATATACACATGCGGAAATGAGTCTGTGATGAGTGGATAAGTAAACAGCTCTGAGTTCCAGGTCATTACTTTTCTGAAATCCCAAGTATTTACATATGGATTAGGTTGTTTGCTTAAAGGTTACATGCTGGCCTCCATTTATACAGGAACACTTGCTCTGTTTGTCAGTTTCCCATTTGCTCCCAAGCACTGTCGCTGTGCAGACACAACCAGCACTGCTATTCCATCTGCACACTAGACATGAGACCCCAGTTCGTGGCACAGTGACTCAATGATTTGGTGGGCTCCCGGGTTCAAATCCAAGCAAAGACATCTGCAAGGAGTTCTATGTTCTCCCCATGTTTGTGTGGGTTTCCTCCAGGTTCTCTGGTTTCCTCCTACACTCCCAAGACATACTGATAGGGAATGTAGATTGTGAGCCCCGGTGGGAACAGTGATGATGATGTCTGCAAAGTGCAGTGGAATATGTTGGCGATATATAATCAATGAAATAAAATGAATATTGCCTTTGTGATTGACCCTTTAAGTCTCTGTTCACGTTTTATTTTATATTCTGTTTCTTTTGGAGTATTCCCCAATGTAGAACCCCAGTGAAAACCCCTGAGGTGTCAGACATATGTTGGCCATTTTTTTCTTATGTGTCCTTCTCTATAGGAAAAGGGTGGTAGACTATGGTTTCCTGTAAAGTGAAGAAAACGAAGCCATCACGTAGAGTCCAAGTGTATGCAAAAAAGGATACTCTTTCATAAAGCTAAGTGAATGGGGTCCTAGTCAGATGATCTGGGCTCAGAATGTGAGAGCAAAAACTGAGACTAAGCAACCACATACAATCAGAAATCTAACTAGAAGGTGATACACAAAATATAAGTAAAAACCAAACCACTAACCAAGGAGCTCTCAGGCTCCTCTTCCTCATCGTCCTCCTTACTCTCTTCCACTTCCTCCAGGACCTCGGCCTTGGCCTCTGCGATCAGCTCTCGCACGGGTTTGTTGCTGTTCACCACAGATACAAATGGATGCTGCAGGGAAAGAGATTGTATCAGCTTTATATTATATCGTCTTCATACAAGACCTTCATCATTCAGGGCAGGTAGCCCTCACGTCTGTGATACCTGCAGTAGCTGAGCAGTGGTCCATCGAGCGTCCAGGTTCTTCTCCAGACATTTTCTCAAAAAATCGTTAAAGTCTCTTGACCTACAGGAAACATATGTGACAACTCATTGGGGTCAAAGACATCAGTCCTTGTTATATAGTGTTTAATTATGCTAATATTATAACACCCTTACAGAGGACGTTACGGGTACTATTGCGTTGATTCAGGGAACTAGTCTGATTGCCATATGTGGAGTCAGGAAGGGAATGTTCTCCTAATATGGGACAATTAGCAGCTTCCTCGTGGGGTTCTTGCCTTCTTCTGGATCAACATGTCAGGTTATAGGTTGTGCTTGTGTTTTCTTTCAACCTTAAAACTATTAAACTATGACATTTCGGCCGGCGTCACACTTGCGAGTGTGATGCGAGTAAGTCGCATGACTTTCTCGCATCAACGCACGGCCGCCCGCTCTCGGACCCGAGTGTGCGGCTGCATAAAAATACATGCAGCCGCACACTCGGGTCCGAGAGCGGGCGGCAGTGCGTTGATGCGAGAAAGTCATGCGACTTACTCGCATCACACTCGCAAGTGTGACGCCGGCCTTCTTCTTTTTGTATCTCTTGTGCACAACTTGAAGTGGATCTTTCCAGAAGTCCCTTCCTGAACCCAAAACTGTCCACCAGTCTTAACGGGGTGATCCGTGCTATTCTTTTTAATAATGTGCCTAAGAATTAACAGGTAGGTAGTTGCTACCTACCTGCCGGTTGTGCCTGGCGCCGATCTCTGCCTGCACAGATCAGTCACAGACCGCTCCTTCCGGCAATGTCACGTTGACAGAGCAGCGGCTTCTTATCTGCTCTGTTGACAGGGCGAGACTGCCAACGTCATGCTGATTGACAGCAGGCTGCCAAACAGCGGGAAGCTGGCTGCTGTCAATCAGCATTATGTCATCAGTCATGCGCTGTCGACAGAGCAACCCGGAAGAAGAAGAGCAGCTCTGTTGATATGGAGCAGCTGAATTGCCGGCAGGAGCGGTCATTGATCATTCCAAGCCAATGCAGGATACAACAGGTAGGTAGTTGCCTAACTTTTGGCATTTAGACCTGAAGAAAAAAAAAAGTCCCGGGCAACATCTTTCAAAATGAGATTTCAGGTATGTGATTACGCTACATCATTTCTGGTTTATATCCATTGGGTAAAGAGTTGCATCTGCCAATCCTGCCTATGCGATGTATTCAGATGTGTCCAGCTTTATATGCAATCTCTCTCCTTATCCATAATGACCCATTCTCTGCCTCCATCTATTTCTCTACCCCCACTAACAAAACCATGAATGTGTGAACATTGAGAAACAAGAAGGGCTTCTCTAGTTTAGGCAATTGCTTCCAAAAGGGTTTTCTCAACACTGGGGAATGTGCGAAATTGCAATTTGCATAAATAAAAGAATGAATGGATTTCCGGAAGTTTTGAGCGCGAGAAGAGGAGGTCTTTTTAACCCTGAAGACCGAGGAGATTTCAATCTAAAAGGGGTATTCCGTCTCCAAGATTATATCCCACTATGTAGTAGGTGTAGTAATAATAATATTAGCAAATTCCTCCAATTAGTAATGTAGTGTAGTTTTTCTGATTCACCATGTTTCTTACCCCATGTGCAGGGCATTGCAGTAGCTTAGGTATCCATGGTTACGACCACTCACATAGTGACAGGTAGTTCTTAGTGGTCGTGGTGATTTTTTAAAATCTGACCCTTTTCACTTCATGTGGCAATAACTGTGAAACGCTTCAACGGATCCAAGTGATTCTGAGAAAATGTTTTCATGACACATTGTACTTTATGTTAGTGGTAAATTTAGGCTGATATGTTTTGTTTGCGTTTATTTGTAAAAAAATATCAGAATTTTGGAGAAAATTTAGAAAAATTTGCAATTTTCAAACTTTCAATCTTTATATCCTTAAACCAGTTAGTCATGCTGTACAAAATAATTAATAACATTTCCCATATCTCTACTTTACAGCTGCAAAAATGTTACAAGGGTTAAAAGTTTAGTAGCAATGTCTCATCTTTTTCAAGAAACCTGTTTCTTTAGGAACCTATTCAGATTTAAAAGGACTTTGCTGGGCCTACACATTGGAAACTTCCTAAAAGTCATACCATTTTAAAAACTGCACAACTCAAATAACTTGAAAAGTATTGTCAGGATTTTTTTTAACCCTTCAGGGGTTCCACAGGAATTAATACAAAATCAAATGCAAAAAAAAAATTGCAATTTTTCCTCTAAAATGTTGCTTTAGCCCCAATTTTTTCACTTTTACAAGGAATAGCACAAGAAAATGGAACCCACAATTTGTTAACCCATTTCTTTTGAGCGCAGCGATAGCCCATATGTGACCAGAAACCTCTGTTTAGACAAATGGTGCAGCTCAGAAGGGAAGGAGCACCATTTGAATTTTGGAACACAAATCTGACTGGAAGAGATTCCAGGTGCCATGTCGCATTTGAATAAGGTGCCCAAACTGCAGAAACCCCCACAAGTGACCCCATTTTGGAAACTATACCCCTCAATAATTTTATCCAGGGGTATAATGAGCATTTTGAACCCACAGGTACTACACAGAATTTGATAACAGTAGTTCGTCATATTAAACATTTTTTATTTTTTCTCATGAAAATATTGTTTTAGCCCCAAATTTTTCACTTTTGCAAGAAGCAACATGAAAATGTGGACCGCACAGTTACCCAGTTTCTTCCGAGTGTGGCAATATCCCACATGTAGTCAAAAAATTCTGTCTGGACACACGGCAGGGCTCGGAACGAAACAAGCGAAATTTGGTATTTGGAACGTAAATTTAGCTGGAATACATTGCAGACACCATGTCTCATTTGAAGAGCCTCTGAGGCACCAAAACAGCAGAAACCTCCACAAGTGACCCCATTTTAGAAACTGATCCCATAAAGGAATTGATCTAGGGGGATGTTGAGCTTGCTGAACCCGCAGGTGTTTCACAGAACTTTTTAAAATGTGGATATGAAAACGAAAATTACGTTTTTTCTGCTAAAATGTTGTTTTAGCACCAAATTCATAATTTTCACAATGGATAAAAGAAATTAAAAAAACCAGACCCCACAATTAGTTATGGAATTTTTTCCAAACACTAAGATACTCAATATGTGGTCAAAACCTGTTGTTTGGGCACATGGCAGGGCTAGGAAAGTAAAGAGCGCTGTATGATTTTTGATGCGTAAATTTGTTGGGATTGTGAATGCCATGTCGTGTTTGCAGAGGCCCCAAGGTGCCAAAACAGCAGAAATCCCCAACAAGTGACCCCATTTTGGAACATTTTTAACCTACAGGTGATTAACAAAACTTTATAACATGAAATAATTACATTTCTTTCACTAAAATACTGTTTCAGCCACAAATTTATAATTTCACGAAGGGTAACAGGAGACAATGGACCCCATAATTTGTTAAGTAATTTGACTGAACGTGGCAGTACCTATATGTGGCTGTACACTACTTTGGAGAACACAGCAGGGATCAGATGGGAAGGAGAGCTACGTGGCTTTTAGGCTATGGTTCCACGGTCCGGAACCATAGCGCTTTGGACGGAGCGGAAATTCCGCTCCGTCTAAGCCCCGCCCCCTTTCTGACGCGCGATCTTTCCGGAGGTGTTCAGGACACCTCCGGAACACCTCCGGAAAAGCGCAGGGCTACATAGCCTGTGTTAATTCTGTTGCGGCGACGCACCGTCGCCGCATACGCGAGGACATGCTGCGGTCTAAAAAGACGCGCGCATGTCCGTTTACGCAGGTTTGCACTGCGTATTGTTACGCATAGTGGAGACGGGATTTCTTGAAATCCCTCCACTATGCTGTAACATCTGGACGCTGCGTGTTTGGCGCTGCGCCAGCGCACAGATCCAAACACGCAGCGTTTCCTGACCGTGGAAACTCACCCTTAGAATTCAGATTCTGGTTGAACAGATTGTGGGCGCCATTAGCTGAGCCCCTGAGGTGCCAGATCAGCAGAAACTCCCCAAGGTGACCCCATATTGGAAACTTCACTGCTTAAGGATTTCATCTGGGGGTGTAGTCAGTATTTTGAATGCACAGGTGCCCCCATACAGTGTAGTGCCCCCATCTATTGTAGCGCCCCCATACATTCTGCCCAGCTTGTGCTTCTGGAGCCCCCCGTAAATTGTTAAGTGCTTTCTCCCAACTACAATAATGCCACACATGTGACTGCTTACTGTGGTTTAGGCACAGTGGGGCTCAGAAAAAGGGGGGTTTGGATTTGGGAGTGCAGATTTAACTGGATTTTTTTTGGGGGGGAGGGAGGGAAGCCATGTCGCTTTTCCAGAGTCTTTGTTCTACCAGTAACGTAGGAAACCCCTATATTTCCTGTGACAGATGACTGACCTGAGTGGGGACTGGTTTTGTGCGGGATAAGTTAGGGTTTTTATGGTAACATTTTGGGGTACATAATATTTTTATATCGCTTCCAGTACAAGGCTAGATCACATTCTTATGTTCTACGCTGAGCACTTACGTCAGGGTTTCTGTGTAAAACGCAGAAAATTTCAATTCAGGCGAAACCCCCCTCCAACGGAACCATTCACTATAATGAGGCAGATAGAGGCATTCTAGACTGTTTGCCATCCAGTTCCGCTGGTATCAATCTTTTTAGGTGGTCGTCCCCACTTGCGCGTGAAAAAGACACCTAAAATGATGGGACACTGCCGGAACAGAGACCAGGCGGAGTCCAAAGTGACTCCATTTGCCTCATAA
The DNA here is from genome assembly GCA_033576555.1 of Oophaga sylvatica. Lineage (NCBI taxonomy): Eukaryota > Metazoa > Chordata > Amphibia > Anura > Dendrobatidae > Oophaga > Oophaga sylvatica. Next base: position 568,464,195 of record JARQOD010000003.1, read on the forward strand.
GTGACTGGTTGAGATCGCGGCTATGGGGAATTTACACGGAAACCCTGACGTAAGCGCTCAGCGGAGAACACAGGATAAATGTGAGCTGAGCCTTATTCCGATTTCTGGGAGGTAAAATACACAAGAAGACAGCAGTACAGGAATAGTTCTTACTGTTATTTTTGTGCTGTTCCTCATGCAGCATAAGTGATAAGGCAGATTTATTCTTCGGATCGGTTCGATTACAGCGATACCAGATTTATATATTTTTTTGTTTTTTTTCTGCAATCATACAGTAAAAATGTTGCCATATTTTGAGAACTGTAACTTTTTTATTTTTTGAGAACATAACCGTATAAGGGCTTATTTTTTATGTGAGGAGTTGGAGATTTTTTTGGTACCATTTTGGGGAACATAACGTTTTTTTGATCACTTTTTATTCAGATTTTTTAGATGCAGAAAGAAGAAAAACCAGCAATTCAATTATTGTTTTATATTTTTTGCGCAAAAAGTCACAAAAAAATGCGCCAAATTTTGCTAATCTTTAAAAAGTTGCACAGAAAAAAAAATTTGACAAAAACATCTGGAATTTCTAAACTCCACCCCCAGAGTGGAAAATAAAACAAACAAACGAAAAACAAAAAACAGGCCAGCTCATATAACATAAGACTTCAGAAAAAGTGCAAATAGGATAATGAATTGGGTGCAAACAAACAAAAAAAGGGCGCAAATGCAATGAAGAATCGGTAGGCTTATAGATCCATAGGGGAGCAGGCCACAGCAGTATTATGAGCGGTAGACGAGCAAAACAGGAAGTCAGTGTGGTGCAACTTCAGCCAATAGATGTAAAGCAGGAAGTGATGTCACAGAGTGGGTGTGGTTTTGGCAGCTTCTCCAGCAGAGCCCAATAACATGCAGAATAAATTGTAATTGCCTGTGGCTTAAGGGATCTGAAGGGCAAAACACCAAAAAAGAGGACCGGAGAAAAGATGCTGTACACAATAGTCTAATGTTGATCAAAACAGACAATTTCAACAAAAAGAAACAAAGATCAGTCGGGTACTGGAGGTCGGACCCTCATTGATCATCAGGTGGTGTTATGGCATTCCTTACTAACATGGGAATACCCCTAAACCTTTTACATAAAGGGAACACTAAAGAGCAGCGCAAGTTTCTGGCGGTGCCACAATTATAGACTTTCGTATGATAGGATGCACTTACCATCTTGATGGCTGCGCTAATGTTGGCGGCTCTGATTTAGCAATCTTTAACAAGACACGCATAGGATTTAATTCGTGATGCGGGGGCTCAATCTGAGCCATCTCGATTAAAGTCACGCCGAGAGACCAAACATCAGCTTTAAAGTCGTATGGCTTGTCTTTAGATGTCTCACACATCACCACTTCTGGAGCCATCCTAATGAGAGAGAAGGAAATGAATATATCGGGTTACAGCACAATATAACAACCTGGTGAAATATATGGCAAGAGGTGACAAATGCTACAACTACAGGACGGTGCACATGTATATTCCCTGGCAGGGGAGAGACTTATGTAGATTCATGGCATATCCACAGGAAACACAATCAATGCTTGACAGATGGTGATCCCAATTTTTTGAGAATGGGGGCTTTTCCCAACCTCTGGACCACCTGACAAAACAAATTCAATGTAGAGAATGAATGTAAAGGTTGCTGCGCACATGTGTTCATCTTCTATGGGAACGAGGAGGGTAGTACTGGCTCCCCTTAAATGGGTTCTCCAAGAATATAACAAAATGGTGCCCGTCATAGTCACGTGTCAGGACGGACTGCAGTTTGAAAAAACACTCCTCCCGAGTCCTCTGTCTACACTGACATAGGAGCTGTTCTGTAAGCACATATACCGGTGAGATGCCAGAGAAGGGCTGTGACGGGAGAAGAAATAAATCTTCACCTTGGTTGACTAAGAAAATTTTTTTTCTCCAGCCTCAGTGCTCCATGTGCAGTCAATCTAGGAGAAGCTAAACTTAGTCTCCTGTCACAGCCCTTCCCTGGCACATAACCGGTATATGTGCTTACAATACAACTCCTATGTCAGTTGAGACACAGATCTTGGGAATTGTATTTCTTCAGGCTGCAACCAGTCCTGACAATTGACTAGGACACGCTGCCATTCAAATTATGTGACAGAGGCCATTTATTACATTCTTGGAGAAACCTGTTAAAGAGACCACCTGAGTATTGAGTCTTACAAGATATGCCCCAAAGGAGAAAAGTATGCAAGAACAAAAAACATTCTCTTGCAAGAATGACCCAGATGAGGTAGCTTCCTTATCAGTAAATGTCTGATCCTTTAACGAGCCTTGTTACAGCCAGAAACTCATGTACAGACAGCTATTTTTGAGGGTGCCCCTCATCAATGTAGAACAGGGTCTGGATGACTGAGTGCGACACCCATGTGGCAACATTGGGAAAGTTCTGGTTCTCAGTAAGAAGACCAGCTGAATATGGAGTCTTACGGGAAATACTCAATTGAAGCTATGCCCTAACTGCTTATATGGAACTGAGCTGCAATCTCAAACACAACCTTTCAATAAGATGGGTGCTGTTTCTGAACCTTTTTTAATTCTGTGCAACCTTTGTAAAACATGAGGATTTTAAAGGTTGTATAAACAACAAATTTCAGCACTTACGGAAGGAATGAAATCTTCACAATACACATACCAGTATGGCGTGCCGATGAATGAGTCTCTTCTCTGTATCGTTCTAGTGTTCTTTGCAGACACTCCAAAGTCAGCTGTAAAGGAAATAGGGAAGCCATTTATGGCATCTTTACCATATAATAAATGGTTTCTAAGTTTCTTTGGGATTACTGGAAAAAGAACCAAGTCCACAAATCAAACATGGTAACTTCAGGTCAGGTCATCTGGTATTGTTGACAAGGCCGCCCTTTTTTTGGGCTATCCACAGCCACTTTTTAGAAAAGTCTTCCAAAACTTCGGTGCAAGTACACCTTGTACCAAATTTTGCGACTTTTTAATGCCAGAAAATTGGAGTAGAGGGAATGATACCTTCCTTGTGTTTTGGTTATGAACAAGTTCTACATGGAAGAAAGTCACTAATATTAAAGCCTGAATAGGACTGTGTCCATCTCGGCTTTTATTAAAAGTGTAGGTCAATGCAGAAGAGCGCACCAGTAATTGTGTCCTGTGAAGAGCACTCACCTAGTTTCACATCCCCGTCAAGTGTCAGGAGGATGTTTCCCGCTTTAAGATCTCGATGGATAATTTTGTTATCGTGCAGATAGACCAGGGCTTCCAGGGTCTGCTTACACACCACCCGGATCTGAGGCTCTGTTAATGGGCGCTCCAACTCTGCGGGCACAAATCAGAAAAAACAATGTGCAACGGGCCCTGAATTGAAGCCTGGCATAACCTTACGGGGATATTAAAAAATAAAGCGCTCTATGCTTAGCCCCCCAGCAATAACATCTGGCCCTTTAGGGTGCATTTCCGCGTAGAGGCGCTGCACGAAGTTCTGCAGATCTGTCTGTATTGTTCTGCATCTTCCCACATGTGGGTCGCTCTATGCAATCACTCAATGATGGGTGAAGGAAATGAGACTTACCCAACATTACGGCATCTACGGCTCCCCCAGCACAAAACTCTATAAGAATCTGTCAAGAAAACAAAGTGGTGACTCAGCAACTCCATCCAATGGGAAAAAACATGGTTCAGACTAAAAGTGAAGCTTGCACACAGACAGGATGATAAAAGAACATCTTAAAAGGGTCTTCCACTACTAATTTTTGCTCTTCTTCTATATGCCTTAACTCTTCATAATTATCACTTTTCTATTATAATTTTGTTACCTGCACGTCTACTATGAGAGCACCTCAGTGTGGGCCCCGTAATCCATTGATGAAACGCGGGCACTAATTCCTGTCCGTTATGTCTGATTCAGCCCTCATCTGGACACAGGATTCGGATGGAATCAGAAGGGCACGTCACTATGTTCATGATGGGGGTGAAATGTCTTGATGTACAACTCAGATGAATCTTGACAGATCCTGCTGATGCTTTACAGTGCCCTGAGATGTGCTTGCCATTAGAAAGTACATTGCAGCATCTGCGCTCCAAAGAATCAGCAAACTTAGTTGATAGACTTCAATGTCTTCTGCACTGACCCTGCCGATGCTTTAGAGTGCTGGTCTCTTTAATTGACAAGCTCTGAGATGTGCTTGCCATTAGAAAGCATGTTGCAGCAACTGCGCTCCAAAGCACCACCAGGATCAGTATGCACCACATATCAGCAAGCTTAGTTGATAGACTTCAATGTCTTCTGCCACTGACCCTGCCGATGCCTAGAGTGCTGGTCCCTTTAATTCGCAAGCTCTGAGATGTGCTTGCTATTAGAAAGCACACTGCAGCAACTGCGCTCCAAAGCACCGCCAGGATCAGTCTGCACCACATATCAGCAAGCTTAGTTGATAAGACTTCAATGTCCTCTGCACTGACCCTGCCGATGCTTTGGAGTGCCGGTGCTGCAATGTACTTTCCAATAACACAAACATCACAGCGCCTGTAATTTGAAGGGGTTAGATCTCTAAAGCATCGTCTGGATTTGTGCAGAGGGCAGTAAAGTCAGTGATCTGAGCTGCGTCCTCAGACATCCTGTCAATCATTTAAAGGCAGGTCTGCCCCATCTGGAGCAGAGTGGCATGCTATACTCATCCCACCCGAATCCTGTGCCCAGATGAGGAGCAGGTTGGACGTAACAGAGAAGAAGTAGTAGTGCCTGCATGTCAACAATGGATCACGTGATCCACTCCGAGATGAACTCATAATAGAAGTATATTAGAAAAGTGATTGTTATATAGCGCACATATGAATCAGTAGTGGAAGACCCCTTTAAACATTTCTATAACTTTCATTTAAGTCACTATGTCTAAGGTCAGCACCCCTGCAAGCCCCGGCCAATGCAGTCCCAACAATTAAAACCAAGAGCACCACTGATCCTAATGATGCTGCGAGTCCGCGCTGTCGCACCAACCGAACCCACTGCGGTGAATGAGGAGGAAGCCCGGCTTTTTACCCTGCGCCTTTTATAATAGGTTTGTTGGATGTGTGTCAGGTGCTTAGTCCCCTATAAGATCAGTGGTTTATACCACATACGGCAGCCGCTTATCCTACTTCACCATAGCAAATGGGATGGCATGTTTCTGGAGAGGTCGTGACAGAAAGCCATCCATCAGCCAAACCCGATTCTCTCGGATCAGATATATATGGAGGATCGGACTGGTGCTGTGCCGGCTCGGCTGCTTGCATAGGGAGACATAGCACCATTTAAGTCCTGTGGTGGTCATCCTGCCCGAACGCTGGCATTATAGAAACATACATAAACCGATTATATGATTTGTATGGGTCGTACAAAAGAATTAAATGGGTTAGCCAAAATAACAAAGAAAAAGGTCTGCATTCTTCCCGAACCAGCGCCACACCTCTCCGCAGGTTGTGTGTGGTATGGCAGCTAAGCCGCGTTCACATTAATGGAGCGGAGCTGCAATATCAGACACGACCTGGAAGAAAGGACTTTTTTTTCTACTCCCTCCTTGTGAGAGAAAGCAAAGCATGATGTTCATTGACGAGAAAGGATCAGGATCTGCAAATGACAAGCTGACCTTAGAAGACGCAGAGGGGGCCGTCACACAGGACAGGAGCAGATCCACCTACCCAAAGGTTATTCTCATAGTAAAACGCATCCAGCAGCTTCACGATGTGCGGGTGATCGCAGGAGGCCAGGATGTCAATCTCCACCATATAATCTTCAAGTTCATCTTCAGATTTGGTATCGATGACCTTCGCTGCGGCCAATATACCGGTTTCCTTACTCTGGGCCTAAAAACAAAAAAAGAAATAACAGTAAAAATAACGTAAGAACAAACAGATTCTCATGACTCAGAAACTGCATTACGATCTACTTTGACGTTCACACCCAGAGGACGAGGTAGAAGTGTTTGTGTAGTAAAGCCAATGTTCTTCTCATTCACGTCACCCACCTCCAGATCCGCCACTCAACAATCCCAAACACGACCTTTCTTGCACCAGATCATTGTCTCTCGGCGCTCCCAGCTCACCCCAAACACATCACTGCCTGAATCACGAGGCGACATCACACAGCCGACTTATCACAGCTGTATACTTATCAGATTACATACAGCCATGATGATTCATTGTGTAATCTCCCTCTTACTGAGGATCTGTCACTTCCATGGACAAAACTATTTTGGTCGATGCTTCGTTAAAGGACACGTTCCTGCATCCAGAGCACCTAACACAATAATCACTGGAGCTACATCAAGTCAGTGTGTGGCCCTGCAGCGAAATCGCCTTCTATCTGCCCAGGTTGGCTGTGCCAGAGGCTGCTACTGCGAACAGGCTCGGGCGAGTGATGGGCCCACCAACACCAGAGCAAATTTCAACTGGATGTACGTCCTCAGATACACATTCATCTGAAGCATATTGTGGCGCAGAGACCCATCAGGTCCATGCACTGCAATACATGCTGCCAGGCAATCAGAGCCCAGCAGCCGATGTCGTCGTGCACGTGACTTGGGGCGCATGGCAGTGACATCTTGCGCTTCCGTCGTTTGCACGCTGAAGTCAGCTGCCAGCTTCAGAAGAGAACGCCGTGCGGCGGGGACAGGAGGGAACGCGAGTGGAATCCATTTTTTTAATATGCATTAAAGAACAGCGGCAGAACAGGGACATACATCTGATCGACATGTGGGAGGTGGGGGTCCAGGTCCAAATTTTGCATCGGGGCCCATTGTATTTTAGTTCTGCCACTATATAAAAATAAGGGAGTATCTACAGTTCATTATTGTGCCGCCCCTCTATTACACCTCCTGGAAATATAGGCATAAACTGATAACTTGGGTGTCACCAATCCTAGTAAATTTTCTATGTCTAGATGCCAAAAGTGAGGAAGTACAGCGGCACCTGCCCGCTCTGTGATGCCAGGTTGTATAGATCATGTGACCAATCAGTGCTCATTAGATCATGTGACCAATCAGTGCTCACGTGACATCACTGAGGCCTCTGATTGGCTGCATCAGTAGTGTCCCAGTACAGCAGGTCATCGGATATGTAATGCGATGGATACCACCAGTGCCTGTCGGACCCTACTGATTTACATTGAGTCCGTCAGGTTCCTCTAAAGTCAAAATGTGTCAAATATGATAGAATCTGGAACAAATGCTGCAACCACACAAACTACAGACACAGTGTGGGCGATACAGCGACGGCATCCCCTAATCACCATGATACACGGCCAAAAACCGTCCATCCTGATACACCGAGCACCGGTATTACCGTCAATGAGATTTGTCATTATGGGACTCGGTTTTCTTGGACGGGAACATTTCTCCTATTCTCCCTGCAGCAATCTATATCTCTATATGTAAGTGCAGGGGGACATCCTGCTCCTGAATTCACGGGGCGCCCGTCTGACGGCAGCACACGCATCCCCCATCAGGACATCCTACTGCATTCTTCACCTCTTCCTGTCAATCACCTCCGACCACAAAAGCCGGAGGTCGTGATCCCACTGAACGCACATTAGTAAGTAACAGGAGCAGTGCTATTCTCAGAGATCCTTGACTCCTGTAATATACTCACATCTTCTTCTATTGACCACTTCTTCACATGTGGTCTCCCCACGGTCGGCCGCAGTGATTGATGGCTGAAAATCAGACAACGGCTGACATTGCTCAGTGATGGACCGCTCATAGCGACTACTCTCTACAGGACGGTGCACAACTGTGAAGGGTTAGGGCCCATTCAAAGGTTTTACATGTACGAGAAAAAAGGAGCAACTATTCCGATCAGAGTGTGGTCCGAGTGATATCCGATTTTCTCATACATGGTGAAATTTATAAAAAGAAAAAAAAATACTCTACTATGATTCTATGATATCCGTATGTGTCAGATCCGGTCACTGCAGGAATAGGAGGCCGACACTGACATTCCTGCAGTTGGGTCCATACGAGGACTGAATGTGGCTAATCTCTCAGCTTTACCATGTTGAACCCGCAGTAATAAATGGCATATTTCCATAACACGTCATCGGGGTTGTGGAAACACCATTTACTTGCATTAGATGGGGAAAAGTTTGCAGATTTCCAAAGTCAAAATCCATTTAAAGATATGAAGCGCGTGAGCCGACTTGTCCTAGAAACAGAGTATTCCGCCTTATTAGTGCTGACATATAGAGCCAGTAATGTCACTGTCACTATACATCGTACAGACTGATGACTCACGTACAGGATGATGGCCGATTTCCTCACCCTGAGCACCTACAATACCTCGGGCCTCAAGATGAAGTCACGTCTGATACACTAATGTAGTGATGATGGCCGGGGAAGGGTCTGCGCCCTAAAGGTGCGTATATGTACAGAGAAACGCAACCTGTACCAACAGCAGTCACCTCTGTACTTTCCCACAATGTCAGATCCAGGGAGGAATCATCCAGAAAAATTGGTGCAAATTACAATTTTTCTAGTACAAAGTGGAGAAAAATGTGCAAAAAAAGGTAACATTTGAATTCCCTCCTTAATGGCCACATTTACTGGATAAGGGGGTATGGATTAATTTTTCCTAACTGTGCAGAAAAGCATAGAACCCAACTGATCACAGGCGACAGATGACTTGTCCACTCCATTAAAGCTGATATTTGGGGAAAGCCCGGACTGGCACCCAGTGTACATTAAAGGCAGGTGTATCTGATCTGATGGTGTGATCCCTGATCTGCGCATCTCCAGCTGCTGTAAAACTACAACTCCCAACATCCCATCAGTAACTAGCAAGATGCAGAGTCAAAAAAATATAACATTTTATTATATAACTGGTTATTCCCAAGACAGTAAGTTATCCCCTATCTATAGGGGGTCCGACCACTGGCATTCCGACCAATCCAGAGAACGGGGCCTTGCTGAAGAAAGTTGTCTAATTACATAATTCCCATAAACAACAAATTGGCAGAGGTCCAGGTGCATCTCCGCTGCCTGTCAGATGGGGCGCAGTAGAGCCTGCTTTTGAGGTTCAAAAGCTCCATTCTTGGGATCATTGGGGGTCCTAAAGATGGGGGATAATTTTCTATCGTGGTAATAACCATTTAAATTGATTTTCTGGGACTTTAATATTGACAAACTATTCTTTGGATAGGGCATCAGCATCACAAAGATGGGGGTCCGACACCCAGAAACTCCATCAGACCGTTGATTAAAGAGCGTAAGAACTCTATACAGTGCAGTAATACATGTGCGGCAGCAACAAGGACAGCAATGTTAATAACTGTAAAGCCCTGGATTATGATGGTGCTATAAAAGCGAAAAGAGGAGAGCTTGCAGTACCACTCACGGCCACTACACCCTGTATGGCGCTGTACGGCTCAATATCAGATCAGTGGATTGATTGGGCTGATCGCAATACCCTCGATAGGTCCAATCAATCTCCTTATCTGATATTGATGAGCTTTCCTAAGGATAGGTCATCAATATTAAAAAGTATTGTAAAACCTCTTTGAAGGGTCATTTTGATTGAGGTCTGCGCCTTTAGTAATTGCCCAGGACATCTCTAAGTAACACCCAACAGATAACTTGTACCAAGCTGTGTGGGCAGGTGTCATGGCAGCTGGCACTATACTGACACAGCAGGGCACTACAAATACTACTGTTTGCTACTGAATGCTTCCTACAGAGTTGGCAAAACATGGCGGCTGACCCGCCAATAAAAACAAAGGACTGATTCACTTTCACACCTTTTACAGACTAGTGCAGGTAAACGACACATTCTCCTTTAAGGGGAAAATGTCCTCAGAAAATGACCTGTTTACATCAGGTTTTTGTGTTTTTTTATATCATGATCTTTATTTAAAAACAAAAATATGTACGGTTAATATATTTTTTTTCCACACTGGGGCTTTTTTAGACTCATACTTCCTGCCCCTTTTCAGCAGTCTCATTATCATCAGACGCAGGCTTACAATGACTGATAACACCTCTATACATGGCTGATAACACAGGATCCACCAATCACTATAGATGATGTCACAGCTCACCTGCTCCCCTTACTTTCACAATGACTTTTGCACACGCTCATTAGATGCTTCAATACAAAATACAGGGTCTCATTCAGACTATTGCTGCTAATGTGCCAGTGAATTTCCTGACAGGACAGGAAGTTAGGGTGTAGAAGAGCCCCAGTGGCAAAAACTACAAGATTCAAATGTACAATTATGTACTAAATGGTGACTCCCGGGCAGAACTGTCACTGAAAAAGACGGGGCACAAAAGGTGGACAGCAAACTACCGTAACTTTAGTGACCAGTGTCAGGCAGCTGCTGCCAAGGCCAATAAAATAATGCATTAGAAGAGGCAGAGCTGCTGGTGACAAGAACATAGCTCGGCCTCTATACAGGTCACTGGTGCGGCCCCTCTAAGGCTGGGTGCACACCGCACCTTTTAGATGCTGGAACAACCGCATCGTTTTTGAAGCAGAAGACACTTCAGGGAAACACGGCGGCATTTTTCCTGAAACATCTTTTTTGTCGTCTGTTTTTCGGGGGCTGTGGATATGTCTACAGATCGACCCACCTTGGGCACTAAATGGCCACCAATCACCTGCTGGTTATTCAGTTTGCAAAAACAAATATATGAGGGGACAGCACAGAGAGCTTTATAAATTTATTTTTACATCTAGGCCTGCGACGGTGACAAGAGGGCATCCTCTAGACTAGGAAAGAGGCTTTAATCATCATCACAAAACGGTGATTCTTCACTATAAGAGAAGCAAGACTATGGATTCTTTACTGTAAGAGCAGCTAGATTATGGATTATTTACTGTAAGAGCAGTGAGACTATGGATTATTTACTGTAAGAGCAGCTAGATTATGGATTATTTACTGTAAGAGCAGCTAGACTATGGATTCTTTACTGTAAGAGCAGCTAGATTATGGATTATTTACTGTAAGAGCAGCTAGATTATGGATTATTTACTGTAAGAGCAGCTAGACTATGGATTCTTTACTGTAAAAGCAGCTAGAATATGGATTCATTACTGAAAGAGCAGTGAGACTATGGATTATTTACTGTAAGAGCAGCTAGACTATGGATTATTTACTGTAAGAGCAGCTAGACTATGGATTCTTTACAGTAAGAGCAGTGAGACTATGGATTATTTACTGTAAGAGCAGCTAGAATATGGATTCATTACTGTAAGAGCAGCTAGACTATGGATTCTTTACTGTAAGAGCAGCTAGAATATGGATTCATTACTGAAAGAGCAGTGAGACTATGGATTATTTACTGTAAGAGCAGCTAGACTATGGATTATTTACTGTAGGGGCAGCTAGACTATGGATTCTTTACAGTAAGAGCAGTGAGACTATGGATTATTTACTGTAAGAGCAGCTAGAATATGGATTCATTACTGTAAGAGCAGTGAGACTATGGATTCTTTACTGTAAGAGCAGCTAGAATATGGATTATTTACTGAAGAGCAGTGAGACTATGGATTATTTACTGTAAGAGCAGCTAGACTATGGATTCTTTACTGTAAGAGCAGTGAGACTATGGATTATTTACTGTAAGAGCAGCTAGACTATGGATTCTTTACTGTAAGAGCAGCTAGACTATGGATTCTTTACTGTAAGAGCAGCTAGAATATGGATTCATTACTGTAAGAGCAGTGAGACTATGGATTATTTACTGTAAGAGCAGCTAGACTATGGATTATTTACTGTAAGAGCAGCTAGAATATGGATTCTTTACTGTAAGAGCAGCTAGACTATGGATTCTTTACTGTAAGAGCAGCTAGAATATGGATTCATTACTGTAAGAGCAGTGAGACTATGGATTATTTATTGTAAGAGCAGCTAGACTATGGATTATTTACTGTAAGAGCAGCTAGACTATGGATTCTTTAATGTAAGAGCAGCAAAACTATGGATTATTTACTGTAAGTGCAGCTAGACTATGGATGCTTTACTGTAAGAGCAGCGAGACGATGGATGCTTTACTGTAAGAGCAGCGATACGATGGATGCTTTACTGTAAGAGCAGCGAGACGATGGATGCTTTACTGTAAGAGCAGCGAGACGATGGATTCTTTACTGTAAGAGCAGCTAGATGATGGATTCTTTACTGTAAGAGCAGCTAGACTATGGATTCTTTACTGTAAGAGCAGTGAGACTATGGTTTCTTTACTGTAAGAGCAGTGAGACTATGGATTATTTACTGTAAGAGCAGCGAGACTACAGATTCTTCACTATAAGAGAAGAAAGACTATGGATGCTTTACTGTAAGAGCAGCGAGACGATGGATTCTTTACTGTAAGAGCTGCAAAACTATGGATTCTTTACTGTAAGAGCAGCTAGATTATGGATTCTTTACTGTAAGAGCAGCTAGACTATGGATTTTTTACTGTAAGAGCAGTGAGACTATGGATTCTTTACTGTAAGAGCAGTGAGACTATGGATTCTTTACTGTAAGAGCAGCTAGACTATGGATTCTTTCCTGTAAGAGCAGCTAGACTATGGATTTTTTACTGTAAGAGCAGTGAGACTATGGATTTTTTACTGTAAGAGCAGTGAGATTATGGATTCTTTACTGTAAGAGCAGTGAGACTATGGATTCTTTACTGTAAGAGCAGTGAGACTATGGATTCTTTACTGTAAGGCAGTGAGACTATGGATTCTTTACTGTAAGAGCAGCTAGACTATGGATTATTTACTGTAAGAGCAGTGAGACTATGGATTATTTACTGTAAGAGCAGTGAGACTATGGATTATTTACTGTAAGAGCAGTGATATTTTAGAACTCTCTGCCACATGATGTTGTAATGGTTAATTTACTACTAGAAGTACAAGCCCTGTTTGCCTTTAATTGAAATATATAGTATCACAGGTTCCGGGTATCAGATCCTGTGATGGGACATTGATGCAGGGACCGAGTCTGATTGCCGTATGTGGAGTGGGGCAAGGATTTTACAACTAATATGGGCCAATCAGCATCTGCTTCATGTGGTTTTCGTCTTCCTCAGAATCAATAGGTTGGGTTATAGTTTGGGCTCAGGTCTCCTTTCACCCATAAACCTGTGAACATTATCAGATCTGTGGATCAGCCGTGTATTTCGGAGAAGGTAATACACCTATAATAGAACATTTAAGACTTTCTAGGAGACGGTATAGTCGGGTTATATCTCTGGGTGTTTCCAGCAGTTTACGGGACACATCAGACAATCACTAAATCGTAGTGAATCACATGTGACTATTCCGCAATGATGAAGGGAAACCTGGGAGAAGTGCACAGGTCACCAGCAATCTCCGGGATCCCGTATGACTGAGGGCACAATTACATGTAGGACGGGTGAAGTCACCAATCACGTCACTGATTTCATTTTTTAGGCTCTCTGATAAATTGAGAGAGCTGCAATGTGATTGGGTGCGGGGGACGACTCCTCCAGTATCCCCGGCACTGGTGTGGCCCCGTCCAGGCCTGTCGGATGCGGAGAGTCTTTCCTCTGACATCAGCGAACAGATGCCATCTCCGTGGCAGGACCCATTATGTAACACAGCTGGCTATTTATAGGGCGGCGTTCACATGCCAGCTCTCCCCTCATCCTGTCCGGAAAAACATTTTCCATGAATTCATCTCACAGAAAGCTTTCACGTGTCGGAGAACCATTAGGCTGGGTCCTGAAACACAGATTGGGGGACGCAGTGAAGATTTGCGTGCTGCGCTGCAGTGCATTGTGGGACATGTTGCTTGTTTTGCCCCCACAAACCTGAACAGCATGCAGATTGAAGAGGACTAGAACTCTAGCGCCGCCTATTGGAAGCAGCGATCCTAAAAGTCAATATCGACCCTATAACCAGCCTTGGCGCCTGACATAGGATAAAAGCCAAACCAGAATCTCAATTCGCAGACACGGTGTTTCGGGGGTGTTGCCCCTCATCAGTGCAAAGTATGAGATCTGATTTCTCTAGGTGATAGACTTAAGACTGGGGTCTAAGGGGTAACGGTTCTCCTTATGGAGAGAGACAAGACAAGCCTGGCATGCCAGAATGAAGAGTCTTATCAGCCATGCATGCAAGTCCTCTTCCTCTCTCAAGAGACAATTTGCATATTTAATTTCCAAGAGGAGAATTGCATGGCTGTAGCGCCGACGTCCCTGCCCTCTGCCAGGCAGGGACGCTGTCCCCCTGCAGCAGCGTCCTCTGCCAGGCAGGGACGTCGCCCCCCTTACCCGCGCTCAGCGTCCTCCTTCCGTCCTGCTGGGGCCGCGCGCTCCTTCCCTGCTTCTGGACTTAGGGCGCGCGCCCGCACGCTCCCCCGCTCTTAAAGGGGCCGCGCACATTTTTCAAAAAGGTCCCCGGCCAATGCCGGAGGACTCCACCCTATATAGAGTACTTCCTCCTTAATGGAGGTGACCGAGCAATGTTGTTGTTGCACTGTTTTACCCTGCTTCAGCCCTCAGGTGCCGTTACCAGTTACCTGCCTGTTTTCTGCCCGTTTGCTGTCTGCTACCTGTCCGTAAGCCTACTTGGAGGTTCGGCCGTCACATGTGGTGACCATCAGCTATTCCAGAGACTCTCGCCTGCTCACTTGGGAGCGCTCATCTGCCATCTGACTGCAGCCCTACCCGGAGGTTCGGACGTCACATGCGGTGATCCTCGGCTATTCCAGAGACTCTCGCCTGCTCACTTGGGGGCGCTCATCTGCCATCTGACTGCAGCCCTATCCGGAGGTTCGGAAGTCACATGCGGTGATCCTTGGCTATTCCAGAGACTCTCACCTGCTCACTTGGGAGCGTTCATCTGCCATCTGCCTGTTAGCCTACCGGGAGGCTCCACCATCTCAGGTCGTATATACCTGCCTGTCTGTCCAGAGACTGCCCCGGTCACTTGCTGTAACTACCTGCCTGTCAATCCAGAGACTGCCCCGGTCACTTGCCGTGACTCCCCGCATACCTATCCAGAGACTGCCCCGGTCACTTGCCGTGACTTCCTGCATACCTATCTAGAGACTGCCCGGTCACTTGCCGTGACTCCCTGCATACCTATCCAGAGACTGCCCCGGTCACTTGCCGTGACTCCCTGCATACCTATCCAGAGACTGCCCCGGTCACTTGCCGTGACTTCCTGCATACCTATCTAGAGACTGCCCCGGTCACTTGCCGTGACTTCCTGCATACCTATCCAGAGACTGCCCCGGTCACTTGCCGTGACTTCCTGCATACCTATCTAGAGACTGCCCCGGTCACTTGCCGTGACTTCCTGCATACCTATCCAGAGACTGCCCCGGTCACTTGCCGTGACTCCCTGCTACTTGTCCAGAGACTGCCCTGGTCACTTTTCCGTGACTACCTGCCCGTATAATTCAGAGACTGCCCCGCTCACTTGCCGTGTCCCCTTCCCATCTGTCCCAGAGACTGTCCCTGTCACTTGCCGTGACTCCCTGTCCGTTCTCCCCGGGCGCCACCCGCTCCTTTACAAGGAAAGCCTTCTTGTATAATAAAGCTCAGAGGTTCCGCCTACCAGACCCGTTACAATGGCTTATAAGTCTCCTCACTCTCACATGCCAGGTTACCCCTTAGACCCCAAACCTATACAGCCTAATATATGCACTACACCTCCCACAATGCAGAGCAGCTGGGGGCGGATCCAGAGTGATTGTGACTGCACTGTAAAGCATAGTGCAGCTGCGATGTATGTGCTCTGGCGCTTGCTGTCATTAATGGCATCATCCACACAGATCCCTGCAGGCCAACAATGTACTTAGGACAGACATCTATTACACCATACATCTTCCAGGATGTGCTCATCTTATCGGATCCCACAGCTTCCCGGACAAGCCCCTACAATTCTAGTAGGGGGCTCCTACAAGAGTATAATGTGCATTACCAGAAGCAGGAAATGCCAGAAAGGAAGAAGTGTCCAAGATACGGACGGGCGCCCCTCTACTTCCCTGTGAATAATGCATTCATTCATCAAGGTCCCCGTCCATCAGAGCACAACAAAGGCATGCTGGTATATCGTATACCTTAACAGGCCAGGCAATGCCTCCTGGGTAAAACGGAATGCAAATGAGCGCTCCTGTGTCTGTAATGCCTCCTATAAGGGTTTTCTGGTTCCGGACATCTGATGTCCCACCATCTGCAGTTTGTTTTGAAATAAAAAACTGAGCTTCACTCCTATCCCCAGGTCCAGCGCCAAGGCTCCTCTGCTGCTCACAGTGATTGTTATTGACGCCATGTCAACAGCGCTGCAGACAATCAGTGACCTCAGCAGATATGAGTGGCTTGTGCTGTCTACTTGGGGCAGGGTCACTGAGTTCGCTGATTGAATGCAGCACTAATTTCAGCAAATAACAGACACCGGGACTCTGCGCTGGACCCGGGGAAGATGAATAAAGCATTTAGAAAGCATTGTCTTTTTAAATAAATTGCAGCTTTAATAAGACTGAGGATATAGGACAAACCAGAGTCTCCGCCACTTTTTGTTCTCCCATCCCAATACACAGCCACTCTGTAAGTCAATGGCGTACGACCAAGAATATATTAGACTAGCTGAAGAGCCTGGCGCTGCCCGGGCATAGTAAATAACTACGGTTAGTTATAACAAATTGTAATGATTATATCTATAAATATAAAGCTGAGTGTATAGTCCCACCCACTCCGCATAGCCACATTCACTATAATATCCCACACAGTCCCGTCAGCCAGAGCCACCGGACTACTACCACTAATATCCCACATCATCCCGTCAGCCAGAGCCACCGGACTACTACCCCTAATATCCCACATCATCCCGTCAGCCAGAGCCACCGGACTACTACCCCTAATATCCCACATCATCCCGTCAGCCAGAGCCACCGGACTACTACCCCTAATATCCCACATCATCCCGTCAGCCAGAGCCACCGGACTACTACCCCTAATATCCCACATCATCCCGTCAGCCAGAGCCACCGGACTTCTACCACTAATATCCCACATTATCCCGTCAGCCAGAGCCACCGGACTACTACCCCTAATATCCCACATCATCCCGTCAGCCAGAGCCACCAGACTACTACCACTAATATCCCACATTGTCTAATCAGCCAGAGCCACCGGACAACTACCACTAATATCCCACATTGTCCCATCAGCCAGAGCCACCAGACTACTACCCCTAATATCCCACATTGTCCCATCAGCCAGAGCCACCAGACTACTACCCCTAATATCTCACATTGTCTAATCAGCCAGAGCCACCGGACAACTACCACTAATATCTAACATCATCCCGTCCACCAGAGCCACCGGACTACTCCCCCTAATATCCCACATCATCCCATCACAGCCACCAGACTACTACCCCTAAAATCCCACATCATCCCGTCAGTCTGGGGTCAGAACCAAAGTGCTGAGTGGAATGGCCCTAACTTCCATAACGGGGATCCCTTTAAGAGAGGACCTGGCGTCAGAACCAGAGCGCTGAGTGGATTTGCCCTGACTTCCATACCAATGATCACTTTAATAGAAGCCTGGGGTGAGAATCAGAGAGCTGAGGGATTTACCCTAACTTAAATACCGGAGATCCCTTTAAGAGAGGCCTGGGGTCAGTACCAGAGCATTTGAAGGCAATTGCCCTGACTTCCATACCGGGGATCCCCTTAAGAGAGCCTGGGGTCAGAATCAGCGCGCTGAGGGATTTACCCTAACTTCCATACCGGGAAGTTAAGGTATCATCATTAGGGCATAAGAACCAAAGCGCTGGATAGATTTGCCTTGACTTCCATACCAATGATCCCTTTAAGAGAGGCCTGGGGTCAGAACCAGAGCGCTTAGGCCTCTTTCACACTTCCGTTGTGTGACGTCCGCCCATCCGTGAAAATGGCGGATCCGTCAGAAAAGTAAAAAAACGGATGCAAAACTGGTCAGTTTTCTGACGGATCCGCCAAGAAGATTTCACCCGGAAATGACGAAAATTTCGTGTAAGTCCGGGAGAGAGAGAGAGAGAGAGAGAGAGAGAGAGAAGAGAGAGAGAGAGAGAGAGAGAGAGAGAAGAGAGAGAGAGAGAGACACCCCGGACACTGTTTTCTGCATTTTACTATGGTTTTCAATAGAGGCGACGGATCCGCAGGCGGATTCCGTCAAAAAACGGATGCTGGCGGATCCGCCGCCCATAGGCGGCCATTGTACAAAATGGCGGATGCGGCGGATCCGCCGTTGTCCGCCATTTTGGCGGTCCAAAAAAACGTTGCATTGGACGTTTTTTTGAAATGACGGACGCCAATTTTTTGGCGGATCCGTACAAAAACGGACCTAACGGACGACCATCCGTCAAAATCCGTCACTAATGCAAGTCTATGGGAAAAAAACGGATCCGCCAAAAAAAAATGGCGGATCCGCCAATTTCAAATTTTGGCGGATTTTGACTGACGTCGCACGACTGAAGTGTGAAAGAGGCCTTAGTGGATTTACCCTAACTTCCATATCGGGGATCCCTTTAAGAGAGGACTGGGGTCAGTACCAACGCGCAAAGTGAATTTGCCTTCACTTCCATACCGGGGATCCCTTTAAGAGGGGCCTGGGGTCAAAGCCAAAGCGCAGGATGGATTTGCCCTGACTTCCATACCGGAGATCCCTTTAAGAGGGAAGATGTGCCTATGGGATGGAGGATATGTGATGGGGATATGGACGCGGGAGGGGGGATTCATTTCTGTCATGTGCGCTCTGCTTCTGTCTGGGGGGCAGACAATGGCTGGAGCTTATGTTCCCAGGGATGCGATTTCTCCCACCTGGTCAGTGTCAGCTAAGGTGTTGTCGTGGAGTGAGAAAATTGTTGCTCATAGCAACCAATCACAGCTCAGCTTCTATTAAACAGCTCTGGTTAAATGTAAGATACTCCGTGATTGGTTGGTGATACCCCCCCACACACACACATTCAAATTTATATATATAGATAATAATGTGAAAGGAAAACAGCGGCCTATAGATGCCAGACAGATACTGATTATAGAGTGGCTCCCTCTACAGGTGGCACTAGAGGGAACACTTCTTCTGACGGAGAGCCAATGTCCATAAAATGCTGGTGTTGAGTAAACTGATCCGGAGGACCTTAGTCCCGCGGCCGCATAGGTAGCCAATGGCTGCCAGACCAGAAACCATATGCCACCTGCAACATTCACATTGCCTCCCTGATTAACAGGCTGCCATGACACCGCTGACCTCATTACACTGCTGCTATTAACACAGTGCTGCCCAGTGGTGCAGAGGTCATGGTGGGGAATGGCAAGTGTTCCATGGTGGAGCCGAAGATTACATGTCTGACCATTACTGTAGATGGGAGGGAAGGGGGTATGGGGCTGGGTGTTACTGCGGGAGCGCATTATGGGGCAGAGTGGGGGGATAGTATACAGAGGGGAAGAGTGGGGAGATATTATACAGAGGAGCAGTGTCGGGGGGATATTATACAGAGGAGCAGTGTGGGGGGGGATATTATACAGAGGAGCAGTGTCGGGGAGATATTATACAGAGGAGCAGTGTCGGGGGGATATTATACAGAGGAGCAGTGTGGGGGGGGATATTATACAGAGGAGCAGTGTGGGGGGGATATTATACAGAGGAGCAGTGTGGGGGGATATTATACAGAGGAGCAGTGTGGGGGGATATTATACAGAGGAGCAGTGTGGGGGATATTATACAGAGGAGCAGGTGGGGGGATATTATACAGAGGAGCAGTGTGGGGGGGGATATTATACAGAGGAGCAGTGTCGGGGGATATTATACAGAGGAGCAGTGTCGGGGGATATTATACAGAGGAGCAGTGTGGGGGGATATTATACAGAGGAGCAGTGTGGGGGGGATATTATACAGAGGAGCAGTGTGGGGGGGATATTATACAGAGGAGCAGTGTGGGGGGGATATTGGTGGGATATTATACAGAGGAGCAGTGTGGGGGGGATATTATACAGAGGAGCATGTGGGGGGGTTATAATACAGAGGAGCAGTGTGGGGGGATAGTATACAGAGGGGAAGAGTGGGGAGATATTATACAGAGGAGC
This sequence comes from Oophaga sylvatica, assembly GCA_033576555.1. NCBI lineage: Eukaryota > Metazoa > Chordata > Amphibia > Anura > Dendrobatidae > Oophaga > Oophaga sylvatica. The sequence continues at coordinate 568,484,266 of JARQOD010000003.1, forward strand.
AGTGTGGGGGGATATTATACAGAGGAGCAGTGTCGGGGGGATATTATACAGAGGAGCAGTGTGGGGGGATATTATACAGAGGAGCAGTGTGGGGGGGTATTATACAGAGGAGCAGTGTGGGGGGATAGTAGACAGAGCTTCCCAGCTAATCACTTCATCTCCTGTCAGCCTGGAGATAGGGAGATGAGCTCATTCATTTGGGGGTTTACAGCTAGGCTGCAGCATTAGCTCCGGTCCCCGCTGTAAACCTGTTAACCCTTTCTGAAGGATTGCAGTGGGGGACTTGACTGAGCGCCGGAGAGGTAAGAATAATGTTGTTTTATTATTACAGGAGAACAAGGGAATCGAAGGATTACTAGTACAATAAAAGATGGTCAAAAACTGTGTATTTATTTCATTAAAATTATTTTTAATTAATGTGTGTGTGTTTTTTTTAACCATTTCATACAATAGGATTAATAATGGAGACTTGTCTAATTGACAAGTCTCCATTATTAACCTGGCTTAAAGTCACCTTCCAATAGCAAGGTGGCCTTAACCCATTATTAACCCATTCGCCACCGCTACAGGGCAATGGGAATAGACGGGCTAAGTGCCACAAAAGGCGCATCTAATCATAGATGTGCCTTTTCTGGGGTGGCTGGGGGCAGATGTTAGTAGCCAGGGGGGGCACAAAAAATGCACCCTCCCTAGGCTATTATTATCTGCCCCCATTGACTGGCTTTCCCGGTGTGGTGGAGAAAATACCATGGGAGCCCACGCATTTTTTTTCAACGAATTTACACATTTAATTAACACCTACATTTATGAAATTGTGCACACATACAGTCATGGCCAAAAGTTTTGAGAATGACACAAATATTAATTTTTACAAAGTCAACTACTTCACTTTTTCTAATGGCAATTTGCATATACTCCAGAATGTTATAAAGAGTGATCAGCTTAACAGCAATTACTTGCAAAGTCAATATTTGGCTAGAAAATGAACTTTATTCCCCAAAACACATTTCAACATCATTGCAGCCCTGCCTTAAAAGGACCAGCTAACCTCTTTTCAGTGATTGCTCCATTAACACAGGTGTGGGTGTTGATGAGGACATGGCTGGAGATCAATCTGTCATGATTAAGTAAGAATGACACCACTGGACACTTTAAAAGGAAGCTGGTGCTTGGCATCATTGTTTCTCTTCTGTTAACCATGGTTATCTCTAAAGAAACACGTGCAGTCATCATTGCAATGCACAAAAATGGCCTAACAGGGAAGAGTATCGCAGCTAGAAAGATTGCACCTCAGTCAACAATCTATCGCATCATCAAGAACTTCAAGGAGAGAGGTTCCATTGTTGCCAAAAAGGCTTCAGGGCGCCCAAGAAAGACCAGCAAGCGCCAGGACCGTCTCTTAAAAGTGTTTCAGCTGCGGGATCGGGCTACCAGCAGTGCAGAGCTTGCTCAGGAATGGCAACAGGCAGGTGTGGGTGCATCTGCACGCACTGTGAGGCGGAGACTCTTGGAGCAAGGCCTGGTCTCAAGGAGGGCAGCAAAGAAGCCACTTCTCTCCAGAAAAAACATCATGGACAGACTGATATTCTGCAAAAGGTACAGACAGTGGACTGCTGAGGACTGGGGTAAAGTTATTTTCTCTGATGAATCCCCTTTTCGATTGTTTGGGACATCACGAAAACGCCTCATTCGGAGAAGACAACATGAGCGCTACCACCAGTCTTGTCTCATGCCAACTGTTAAGCATCCTGAAACCATTCATGTGTGGGGTTGCTTCTCAGCCAAGGGAATCGGCTCTCTCACAGTCTTGCCTAAAAACACAGCCATGAATAAAGAATGGTACCAGAATGTCCTCCAAGAGCAACTTCTCCCAACCCTCCAAGAGCAGTTTGGCGATCAACAATGCCTTTTCCAGCATGATGGAGCACCTTGCCATAAAGCAAAGGTGATAACTAAATGGCTCAGGGAACAAAACATAGAGATTTTGGGTCCATGGCCTGGAAACTCCCCAGATCTTAATCCCATTGAGAACTTGTGGTCAATCATCAAGAGACGGGTGGACAAACAAAAACCTAAAAATTCTGACAAAATGAAAGCATTGATTGTGCAAGAATGGACTGCTATCAGTCAGGATTTGGTCCAGAAGTTGATTGAGAGCATGCCAGGGAGAATTGCAAAGGTCCTGAAGAAGAAGGGTCAACACTGCAAATATTGACTTGCTGCATTAACTCATTCTAATTGTCAATATAAGCTTTTGTTACTCATATGTTTGCAATTATATTTCTGTCTGTGATAAAAACATCTGTCAAACACACATAAAAACCAGAGGGCAGCAGATCATGTGAAAATATAATATTTGTGTCATTCTCAAAACTTTTGGCCATGACTGTACACTCATATAATTGTTAATCAAAGCCATATATCAAACTACATGAAATGAAATGGTTAACTGCATGTAAACCATGTGTCATTTCATGTCGGGTTCTGTAATTTCACAGAAGCCGGCAATTGAATTAGCGGCTATTATACTATGTAGAAGTATAAAATAAATAAATATATAATATATATATATATATGTCACAATGACATATATATATATATATATGTATTCTATGTGTATATATCTATTCTTTCTTTTGTGATGTAAAAACTGTCATTGGGATCCATTATATGTCGGTTTTGCAAGCCGGCGAGAAAATCTCGCCGTCCGGAGGCCATACGGATGACACACAAATGTTTTCATGCGAGGAAATCGCATTCTCGCATTGCAAACGGATGACATACGGATCACTTTTCAGGGGACTTTTCTGCGTATTACGGTCCGATTTTTTATTGTTGTGTGTGACCCCGGCCTTATAAGGTATCTGGATGTAAATGCTTATTTGTGGTTCCTGTATGGTCTGCTGGTAATGATTATGACGGCTGGTAACAACAGGTCCCAGCATCTCCTAACCATTGTTAATAACATGCTAAAAGTTGCAGATTCATGTGATACAAGTATATATGGGGCAGATCTAACATTGCAATTGCAGTACTAAGCTTGAGGCTGAAATCATATACCGACGGTGGTTCTGGACGCTGCATTTAGGTACTGACAGTGGTTTTAGGTGCTGCAATCAAGTACCGACGGTGGATGTGGGTGCTGCATTCATGTGCCGACAGTGGTTCTGGGTGCCGCATTCAAGTACTGACAGTGGTTCGGGGTGCCGCATTTATGTACTGACAGTGGTTCTGGGCGCCGCATTCATGCACTGACAGTGGTTCTGGGCGCCGCATTCATGCACTGACAGTGGTTCTGGGCGCCGCATTTATGCACTGACAGTGGTTCTGGGCGCCGCATTTATGCACCGACAGCGGTTCTGGGCGCCGCATTTATGCACCGACAGCAGTTCTGGGCGCCGCATTTATGCACCGACAGCGGTTCTGGGCGCCGCATTCATGCACCAACAGTGGTTCTGGGAGCAGCATGAATGTACTGACAGTGGTTCTGGGAGCTGCATTCATGTACTGACAGTGGTTCTGGGAGTTGAATTCATGTACTGACAGTGGTTCTGGGTGCTGCATTCATGTACTGACAGTGGTTCTGGGTGCTGCATTCATGTACTGACAGTGGTTCTGGGTGCTGCATTCATGTACTGACAGTGGTTCTGGGTGCTGCATTCATGTACTGACAGTGGTTCTGGGTGCTGCATTCATGTACTGACAGTGGTTCTGGGAGCTGCATTCATGTACTGACAGTGGTTCTGGGTGCTGCATTCATGTACTGACAGTGGTTCTGGGTGCTGCATTCATGTACTGACAGTGGTTCTGGGTGCCGCATTCAAGTACTGACAGTGGTTCGGGGTGCCGCATTTATGTACTGACAGTGGTTCTGGGCGCCGCATTCATGCACTGACAGTGGTTCTGGGCGCCGCATTCATGCACTGACAGTGGTTCTGGGCGCCGCATTTATGCACTGACAGTGGTTCTGGGCGCCGCATTTATGCACCGACAGCGGTTCTGGGCGCCGCAATTATGCACCGACAGCAGTTCTGGGCGCCGCATTTATGCACCGACAGCGGTTCTGGGCGCCGCATTCATGCACCGACAGTGGTTCTGGGAGCAGCATGAATGTACTGACAGTGGTTCTGGGAGCTGCATTCATGTACTGACAGTGGTTCTGGGAGTTGAATTCATGTACTGACAGTGGTTCTGGGTGCTGCATTCATGTACTGACAGTGGTTCTGGGTGCTGCATTCATGTACTGACAGTGGTTCTGGGTGCTGCATTCATGTACTGACAGTGGTTCTGGGTGCTGCATTCATGTACTGACAGTGGTTCTGGGTGCTGCATTCATGTACTGACAGTGGTTCTGGGAGCTGCATTCATGTACTGACAGTGGTTCTGGGTGCTGCATTCATGTACTGACAGTGGTTCTGGGTGCTGCATTCATGTACTGACAGTGGTTCTGGGAGCTGCATTCATGTACTGACAGTGGTTCTGGGAGCTGCATTCATGTACTGACAGTGGTTCTGGGAGCTGAATTCATGTACTGACAGTGGTTCTGGGTGCTGCATGTATGTACTGACAGTGGTTCTGGGAGCTGCATGCATGTACTGATGATGTTGGTTCAGATCTTATTCACATTTAGCAATCCATATGTTAAAACTGAAAAATCCTCAAGGATTCTGGGCGCCGCATTCATGCACCGACAGTGGTTCTGGGAGCAGCATGAATGTACTGACAGTGGTTCTGGGTGCTGCATTCATGTACTGACAGTGGTTCTGGGTGCTGCATTCATGTACTGACAGTGGTTCTGGGAGCTGCATGAATGTACTGACAGTGGTTCTGGGTGCTGCATGAATGTACTGACAGCGGTTCTGGGAGCTGAATTCATGTACTGACAGTGGTTCTGGGAGCTGCATGCATGTACTGACAGTGGTTCTGGGTGCTGCATTCATGTACTGACAGTGGTTCTTTGTGCTGCATTCATGTACTGACAGTGGTTCTGGGAGCTGAATTCATGTTCTGACAGCGGTTCTGGGAGCTGAATTCATGTACTGACAGTGGTTCTTTGTGCTGCTTTCATGTACTGACAGTGGTTCTGGGTGCTGCATTCATGTACTGACAGTGGTTCTGGGAGCTGCATGTATGTACTGACAGTGGTTCTGGGAGCTGCATTCATGTACTGACAGTGGTTCTGGGAGCTGCATGTATGTACTGACAGTGGTTCTGGGAGCTGCATGCATGTACTGATGATGTTGGTTCAGATCTTATTCACATTTAGCAATCCATATGTTAAAACTGAAAAATCCTCAAGGATTTGGTGGGTTTCTGCTCCAAAAACTCAGTGTAGATTACGGTGTGTTTACACTTTGTTTTTGGAGCAGAAACTGTAAATCCTCTTAAAATACTGGTTTTGCTGGTGCATTAATGATGGTGGTTCTGGTGATGTATTCATGTAAGTACCCCATTAAATTCTTTTGCTGCTCTTGGGATTGGTTCGGTATGACAATGGCCCTTGGACTATAAAATGTTGCGCATCCCTGCTCTATCTGGTGGCATAAGATGGACAGCTTTGTTGTGGAGCCATGGACTTGTTTTGAATAACTTTGTTTATAAGATTCTGCAGAACATCCTTCATAAAGATTCGTTTTTCATGTGTTCAAATAGCTTTTAACATAAAAATTCATTGCATATCGTTAATATAGTCAAAGATTACCAACCATTCTCTGCATTCTTCAGAAGGTTCATAAAGATCCTGACAGTATGGCGACCAACATTAATTACTAAGATCAACATTTCAGAATTTACAGCACAGGGATAGTGACGACACAGGTGTACAAAACAACACCTACAGTGACAGCTAGGGTGCCCGTCACTAGACTGAGGTTAGCCTAATCCGTAGATTTTAGCTGGATTAGCCGACTAGCTAAAGGTGTGTTTAAAGTTGCTCCAACATTCATTTATCTCATATTGGGGCAAAAAATAATCAGGCATATTGAATGTCAATGCTTCACACAAGGCCACCTCCAGATTTTCACCACGCTGAGACCCTGCAATGTCTGAAGCCTGAAGTCATTCGTTGATTTGCACAAAGTTGGTAAATATAGTGGAAGTGTCGTTATCATCTATATATGCAGAATAGCAATGGAAATAGAAATTTCATGAATGCAATGGAGAAAATATTGTTTTGTGTGTTTTCTTGTGGATAGTGAGGACTGAAAGATCCTGAACACGCTATTTAGCACTGAGCTCTTAGGGGCGCATTTTTTTAACGGCATTTGAGAGGCACCTATACACATTAGATGGTCATCAGAGTCCGCCGAAATCCGCGGGTTTGCCCGTCTTATTTTATGCGTATGGTGTCTTCAGAATATCTCCCCATGTTCATGTGCACGAATGGAGCCTCTCAAGGGGAAAAAATATTGATTTATAGGGCCCCAAATAGCCCAAGAGTTATTATAAAAAGAGGGTTGGAAAGATAGGAGTCTTTTTTTTTTTTTTGCATGTCCTTACTGGACATACCCTCTAATTGCTGGATTGAATCCAACTTAAAGCCGATGTCTTTCGCGTACTGCCTGTGTAGCAACTCACATGGGAAAAATAGGTAAAGCTATAAAATGCAACTGACCCTGCCGGTTCCTGTATACAGACTAGAGATCCTGACCCCACAGTCCTTACTGGTTCCTGAGTGAGCTGTAATCACAGACTAGTCGATGGCAATTCAGACCTGTGGTGCCTGAAAGGCTCTCGAGCGCTTCACGTTCCCCCTAAAGAACCAGAGGGCAGAGCAGAGTGCAAATTACCTACAGAAGGGAAAGTGTGCTGAAAAAGAAGATTACAGAGTGAGAAGCTTAACCCCTTCACCCCCAAGGGTGGTTTGCACGTTAATGACCGGGCCAATTTTTACAATTCTGACCACTGTCTCTTTATGAGGTTATAACTCTGGAACGCTTCAACGGATCTTCGCAATTCTGAGACTGTTTTCTCGTGACATATTGTACTTCATGTTAGTGGTCAAATTTCTTCGATATAACTTGCGTTTATTTTTGAAAAAACGCAAATATGGCGAAAATTTTTAAAATTTTGCAATTTTCAAACTTTGAATTTTTATTCCCTTAAAACAGAGAAATATATCACACAAAATAGTTAAGAAATAACATTTCCCACATGTCTACTTTACATCAGCACAATTTTGGAACCAAAATTTTTTTTTGTTAGGAAGTTATAAGGGTTAAAAGTTGACCAGCGATTTCTCATTTTTACAGCAAAATTTACAAAGCCATTTTTTTAGGGACCACCTCACATTTGAAGTCACTTTGAGGGGTCTATATGGCAGAAAATACCCAAAAGTGACACCATTCTAAAAACTGCACCCTCAAGGTACTCAAAACCACATTCAAGAAGTTTATTAACCCTTCAGGTGCTTCACAGTAACTAAAGCAACGTGGAAGGAAAAAATGAATATTTTACTTTTTAGCCACAAAAATTATCTTTTACAAACTTTTTTTTTATTTTCACAAGGGTAAAAGGAGAAAATGGACAGATAAGGTTGTTATGCAATTTCTCCTGAGTACGCCAATACCCCATATGTGGGGGAAAACCACTGTTTGGGCACACGGCAGAGCTCGTAAGGGAAGGAGCGACGTTTGACTTTTTCAAACTAAAATTGGCTGGAATTTAGATTGGATGCCATGTCGCGTTTGGAGAGCCCCTGATGCGCCTAAACAGTGGAAACCCCCCACAAGTGACACCATTTTGGAAACTAGACCCCCTAAGGTACTTATCTAGATCTGTTGTGAGCACTTTGAACCCTCAAGTGTTTCACAAAAGTTTATAAAGCCTGGGTGTGAAAAAAAAAAAATCAATTTTCCACAAAAATGATTTTTTAGTCCCAAATTTTTGAATTTTCCCAAACAAATTGGACCCCAAAAGTTGTTGTCCAATTTGTCCTGAGTACGCTGATACCCCATATGTGGGGGGGGGAAACTGTTTGGGCGCACAGCAGGGCTTGGAAAGGAAGTAGTAACGTTTTGGAATGCAGACGTTAATGGGGGTCATGTTCCGTTTGCAGTGCCCCAGATGAGCCTAAACAGTGGAAACCCCCCACAAGTGACCCCATTTTGGAAACTAGACCCCCTAAGGAACTTATCTAGATCTTTGGTGAGCACTTTGAACCCCCAAGTGCTTCACACAAGTTTATAATGCCCGGGCATGAAAATAAAAAATCCTATTTTTTTCCCACAAAAATTATCTTTTAGTCACTAATTTTTTACTTTCCCAAGGGTAACAGGAGAAATTGGACCACAAAAGTTGTTGTCCAATTTGTCCTGAGTACGCTGATACCCGATATGTGGGGGGGAACCACTGTTTGGGCGCACGGCAGAGCTCGGAATGGAAGGAGCACCATTTGACTTTTTCCAACCAAAATTGGCTGGAATTGAGTTTGGATGCCATGTTGCATTTGGAGAGCCCCTGATGTGCCTAAACAGTGGAAACCCTACACAAATGACCCCATTTGGGAAACTAGACCCCCTAAGGAACTTATCTAGATTTTTGATGAGCAATTTGAACCCCCAAGTGCTTCACACAAGTTTATAACGTAGAGCCGTAAAATTTAAAAATCATATTTTTTCCACAAAAATGATCTTTTCACCCCAATTTTTATTTTTCCAAGGGTAACAAGACTCCAAAAGTTATTGTGCAATTTGTCCTGAGTGCGCTGATACCCCATATGTGGGGGTAAACCACTGTTTGGGTGCATGGCAGAGTTTGGAAGGGAAGGAGCGCTGTCTGACTTTTTCAACGCAGAATTGGCTGGACGCCATGTCGTGTTTGGAGAGCTCCTGATCTGCCTAAACAGTGGAAACCCCATAAATGACACCATTTTGGAAACTAGACCCTCAAGGAACTTATCTAGATGTGTGGTGAGAACTTTGAACCCCCAGGTGTTTCACTAAAGTTTATAACGTACAGCCGTAAAATAAAAAAATCTTTTTTTTCTTTTACAAAAATGATTTTTTCGCCCCCAATATTTTATTTTCACAAGGGTAACAGAAGAAATTGGAACCCAAAAGTTGTTGTCCAATTTTTCCTGAGTACACTGATACCCAATATGTGGGCGAAAACTACTGTATGGGCACACGTCGGGGCTCGGAAGGGAAGTAGTGACGTTTTGGATTGCAGACTTTGATGGAATGGTCTGGGTGCGTCATGTCGCATTTGGAGAGCCCCTGATGCGCCTAAACAGTGGAAACCCCCCACAAGTGACCCCATTTTGGAAAATAGACCCCACAAGGAACTTATCTAGATGTGTGGTGAGCATTTGAACCCCGAAGTGCTTCACAGAAGTTTATAACGCACAGCCGTAAAAATAAAAAATCTTTTTTTATTTTTTGCAAAAATGATTTTTTCGCCCCAATATTTTATTTTTACAAGGGTAACAGGAGAAATTGGACCCCAAAAGTTGTTGCCCAATTTGTCCTGAGTACGCTGATACCCAATATGTGGGAGAAAACTACTGTATGGGTACACGTTGGGGCTCGGAAGGGAAGTAGTGACGTTTTGGATTGCAGACTTTGATGGAATGGTCTGGGGGCGTCATGTCGCATTTGGAGAGCCCCTGATGCGCCTAAACAGTGGAAATCCCCAACAAGTGACCCCATTTTGGAAAATAGACCCCACAAGGAACTTATCTAGGTGTGTGGTGAGCGCTATGAAGCCCCAAGTGCTTCACAGAAGTTTATAATGTACAGCCGTAAAAACAAAAAAATAATTTTTTTTGTACAAAAATGATATTTTCGCCCCCAGTTTTTTATTTTCCCAAGGGTAACAGAAGAAATAGGACAAATTGCACAATAACTCTTGGGGTCCAGAGTACGCTGATACCCCATATGTGGGGATAAACTACTGTTTGGACGCATGGCAGAGCTCAGAAGTGAAGGAGCACCGTTTGACTTTTTCAACGCAGAATTGGCTGGAATTGAGATCAGACGCCATGTCACATTTGGAGAGCCCCTGATGTGCCTAAACAGCGAAAACCCCCCAATTCTAACTCCAACCCTAACCCCAACACACCCCTAACCCTAGTCCCAACCCTAACCACAAACCTAACCCTAACACACCCCTAATCCCAACCCTAACCCTAATCCTAACTTTAGCACCAACCCTAACCCTAACTTTAGCCGCAACCCTAACCCTAATGGGAAAATGGAAATAAATACATTTTTTTATTTTATTATTTTTCCCTAACTAAGGGGGTGATAAAGGGGGGTTTGATTTACTATTTATAGCGGGTTTTTATGATTGGCAGCTGTCACGCTAAAAGACGCTTTTTATTGCAAAAATAGTTTTTTGCATCGCCACATTTTGAGAGCTATAATTTTTGCATATTTTGGCCCACAGAGTCATGTGAGGTCTTACTTTTTGCGGTACGAGTTGACGTTTTTATTTGTACCATTTTTGAGCAGGTGACATTTTTTGATCGCTTTTTATTTCGATTTTTGGGAGGTTAGAATGAACAAAAATCAGCAATTCATGAATTTCTTTTGGGGGAGGCGTTTTTATTGTTCCGCGTGTGGTAAAATTGATAAAGCAGTTTTATTCTTCGGGTCAGTACGATTACGGCGATACCTCATTTATATCATTTTTTTATGTTTTGGCGCTTTTATAGAATAAAAACAATTTTATAGAAAAAATAATTATTTTTGCATCGCTTTATTCTGCGAGCTATAACTTTTTTATTTTTTCGCTGATGATGCTGTATGGCAGCTTGTTTTTTGCGGGACAAGATGACGTTTTCAGCGGTACCATGTTTATTTATATCGGTCTTTTTGATCGCGCGTTATTCCACGTTTTGTTTTTGCTTCGTTTTTTTTTTTTTTTTAAGGGGTTCACTAAAGGGGTTAACTAGTGGGACAGTTTTATAGGGGGGGTCGTTACGGACGCGGCGATACCAAATATGTGTACTTTTATTGTTTTGGTTTTTTTATTTACAGGAAGAAATGAATTTATTGGGGAATATTTTTTTTTTTATTATTTATTTTGGATTTTTTTTTATAACATGTTTATTTTTATTTTTTTAACTTTTTTACTTTGTCCCAGGGTGGGACATCACTGTATTTTATCAAATCGCTGGTGTGACAGTGTGCACAGCACACTGTCACACCAGCGATCGCTCAGGTAGTGCAGCAGGCTTCTCAGTGCCTGCTCTCAGCAGGCACTGAGGAAGCCGCCTCCCTCCAGGACCCCGGCGCCATCTTGGATCCGGGTCCTGGGAGGGAGGAAGCCCTCAGAACAGCGCGATCACATCGCGCTGGTCTGAGGGTCTCAGGGGGGCGCGCAGGGAGCCCCCACCCTGCGCGATCCTCCCCTGTGCCCCCAGTACACCGCGATCATGTTTGATCGTGGTGTGCTAGGGGTTAATGTGCCGGGAGCGGTCTGTGACCACTCCTGACACACAGTCACGGGTGTCAGCTGTGATAATCAGCTGACACCCGGCGGCGATTAGCTGCGCTCCTCTCAGGAGCGCAGCTGATCGCCTATGACGTACTATCCCGTCCATGTGCAGAATGGCACGGGTTTATGGACGGATAGTACGTCTAATGTCAGAGAGGGTTAAATCACAAAATAAAGATTAAATACGTACTGTAAGGTACTGCCACACTAAGCTATCCGCTAGCGATCTCGTTAGCGTTGCATACTAATGAGATCGCTAGCGGGATTGTTTCTATATCGCTAAATGCGGCCACATTAGCGATATAGTTAACGACGCTATCGCCGTTAGCGATCTTTAACGACTTTAGCGTACAAAAGTACCGCTAAATCGCTAAGAAAAGGTGCCACACAGCGATAAGATACTTACCCAGCGGGAGCGCCAGCGATGAAATAGGGTCCGGAACGATTCCAGCGACGAGCGAGATCACAGCAGGAAGCTCGTCGCTGGAAGCTGCCGCACTGAACAATATCGCTAACGGGATCGCTAAATAGTGACGTTTTTTAGCGATCCGTAGCGATATTGTTTAGTGTGGCATACCTTTAGAGTATAGGCCACCTACTCCTAAAAAGAAACAGAAGATAGGTGCAGAGTAAATAACAAAAAACATCAAAGAGAAACCCTAGCTGGTCTTTCCCTGACTGGTTTTAATCTACAGCAGTATGACCGGACATCCAAATGAGACTATCACCAGCAGGGGGGAAGAAAATAAAGCTACACCTGAAAGGTGATAGGGCAGACAAATGAGTAAATGAAAACACGTGTTACCCTAAACACCTGGAGAAAAGGTGTATCTGCTGCGGCTCAGTGGACAGGGAAGCCGACCACAAAGCACAGGCTCAAGGGTTCGAACGGAGATGCATAACACTCTCATTGAAGGACACTGTGAATCTTATTAGAAGTAACAATAACCTTCATTACTTGGGATCTCTTCCTTATGTTTAGTTCATTCAATACAGCACTTACCACTTTGCAGGATCATACTATGAACCATGATCTGTGATTGCCCATTAAATGCCAATTACCTGATATCCTAATAGAAGAATCTCGATTTAGACTAGATATCCCTCAGCAACCTCTGCACTCTGATCCATTGTACATGTCCTGTCACATATTAACAAGAAGCAGGACGGACGGAAAGTAAACAGGAACCTCGCAGCGACGGTGATGGGATAGCATCCTCCTTCCATTAACAAAGCCCACCCCAAACCCAAAAGCTTTCCATGCACAGTATGAAGCAGCCGCCTTCTGGTCACCACGAGTGTGAACGACCCCCTCATATGAGAGCGGGACAGTCAGAGTCACAGACGAAATAAGAAAGACGACCCAGATGCCGGAAACAGGGGATAGAAGACAGAGCCATCCGAAATGCAGATTCATTGCTCTTTTCACGGAAAACAATTGACGGGGCTTGCGGCTTTCATATTCTTTTAGGGCATGATAATCAGAGTCAGCTGACATTACAAGAGGATAGGCGAGACATGTTTCATAACCGATGGGCGCAACACTGGGACCCCCACAATCAATACAAGCCCACCCTATCTGCTAACTACATGACTACAGTGTGGAGAAGATTGAATGGAACTGACGGGAGCGCGCCGCGGACCACGGAACCGAAGGAGCACATGCTGAACCACTGCTCCATTTACATCCCTTGCAGACGACCATGTAACTTAGACGGGCGCGATCCCTCGTCCTGATACATAGCACTCGTCAAAAAAAAAAAAAGCCTCCTCACTGTGGTCATTTAAGAAGAAATAGGGGTTTAAGATCCTCGTTCTTCTAATTAGGGGAAGGGGTCAGACGAGGCGCCCCCCGAGTGATACTTCACGGGTGATACCCATCGTGCTCTGCTCCATAGCCAAGACACAAGGCTATGACTCGCCCTAGTGCTACAGATCTTTAAGTGGCCATTACTCATCCACTGGAGGACCATATCTGGCATCACCTGCTCTTATGTGGCCACTAGGAATATTACTGGGGGCTTCTATAGCTCTAGGAGAAATGAATCACTAGCATGGAATATATAGTAATTTCTTACTATAGGAAACATTTTTGACCCCTGTAACTTCCCTTTAATTAACTCTTGCACACCCTATAATGAAACTGGAGTGCGTGCGTTTACATGGAGGGAATCAAAGCAGAACGACTGCGGCGGCAAAGACATAATGGAGTGCACATGTACTACACGGACCAGACTGCCAAATGCCCTTTGTTCTTCACTTGCTCTGCTGTGCATGTGTTATATAAGCCACGATACAGAGGACGTGAGGCTCAGATGCAGATGGGTGTATACAAGGGTAGCAATGTAATTCAGGGTCCCTCATACTCAAGGCCACGTAGCAGCCTTAGGCTACTTTCACACATCAGTTTTTTTACGTCAGGCGCGATCCGGCGTGTTTTTTAAAAAAACGGATCCGGTAGCGGATGCGTTATTTTGTAATTGACTTTCATTAGCGCGGGATCGCGCCTGATGTCGTTGCGTTGCATCCGTTTTTGGCCGGATCCAGCGGAAATGTTCATTCCGGCGGCCGGACAAAACGGTCACTGCAACGTTTTTGTGTTTTCCGGACTCGCCTGAAGCGGCGCATCTGGCGTCCGGAAACAATAGAGGTCTATGGAACCGGACCAGTTCAAAAGTTCAGGTCGGATCCAGCAAAACAACTGATCCGTTCCATCAGTTTTTTCATTTCAGCGCCGGATCCGTCCTATCAGGTATTCGACGGATTATGTCTGACACAAAAAAAACTGATGTGTGAAAGCAGCCTTAAAGGGGCTTCTGGCTGCAGTTTGTTTTACAGCTGGTGCTGCCAGTTCAGGCAGTGCGCAGTTACTGGCTGAAGCGCTGTCAGCATATCAGCGCTTCAGACAATAATAGACGTCAGAGGCAGGGGTGGAGGCTCAGTGCTAGGCAAGCAAAACACAATTTTTAAATTTTTTTTTAAAGGGAATCTGTCAGCAGGTTTTTACTATTAAATCTGAGAGCAGCATAATGTAGGGGCAGAGACCCCGATTCCAGATATGTATCACTTATTAGGCTGTGTGCTGTCAATTTAATACAATCAGTGTCTTATCAGCAGGAAATCATCACGTCAGGACTAGGTGTCTTGTGCCAAGCAGTCCGGCTAATCTGTGTAACCCCGCCCCCACCACTGATTGGCAGTTTGCTCACACTATAGACAGGAAGCTGCCAATAAGTGGTGTGGGCAGGGTTATACACAGCTCAGAATTCAGAGCACTGATACATGCACAGCTGAGAACACAGGGGTTTTTATCAAAACTGCACCAAGAAGTCCAGTAAGTGACACATCACTGGAATCAGGGTCTCAGCCCCTACATCATGCTGCACTTAAATTCCATAGTAAAAACCTGCTGCCAATTCCCTTTAACAAAAACTCTGTTGTTAAGAAGAGATTTCCGAAGCCAGAGAACCCCTCTGAGTGGACTCTTACTGCTCTTGCCCAGGTCATGCTCACACGATCAGGATTTGCTTCAGACGGCGTTGTTTGTGGCCTAATTCGCAGCGTAAAATTGAGATCTCATGAAGTCTCATCCCCCACGAGGATTTTCTATACGCAGATATATCCACAATAAAGCCTAGATTTATAACAATGCTGCATTACACAACTGCTTATAATGCAATTCCCATCCCCCCTACATCCGTTCAGCGGCTTGATCATAGGGTCACTCACAGGACGCCCCTTTCCAATATCTTCCAGTGATATTCTGCTGTTGCTGCCGCCTCCATGTGATGATGAAGCACATAAACTGATCAGCTCCAGACAATCACATGGCGGCTGCATGCAGTGAACTCCTGCCAGGAGATTGAATGACTGAAACTATAGAGGCTCCTGGCAGGCAGAGGTGAAAAGGAAGCAGGGGGTGGGCGGCTGTGGAGCAGATCAATCTTTCCCTGCCGTCTCTAGTGGGGGATTTGGTTTCTTTCTGTGACTTTCCCACAAGAAGAACAACACTTTCACTAGCCCCCTGCAAGCTGCTCTACTGAATAATGTGCCAGGGGCAGCGGCTCAGGAAACGCTGCCCCCAAGACAAGGAAACCAGCTGCGGGCGCACAATATGGGGGGCGCTGAAGTCTAGGGGGGGGGGGAAATGGCATTTCCTCTGCCTTCATACACAAGTCATTTCAGAAAGCTGATCCCACACCTACGGCGGCGAACTACAGTGGTGGATGTCATCCCAGAAGCGACATCATATCTAGAAAATAACCCACACAACACCCTTTCTAACCCCTTAAAAAACCACCGGTGCCAGGTTTTTTATTGCGGATGGTATTTTACAAGGGTGCCTCCCCCCCCGCCTACTGTGGTTTACAGGAACCTCTGACGTGGCCGTTTAACCCTTTGATCGCTACAATAGAAAGTGATTGCGACATGATCAAATGGTAACAACCCCATCAATCAGGTCACAGAGTCTCAAGTGAAACCACTGGGGACCGGGTAGACTTAAGAAAGCCTTTTAGGGTACAGTCCCCATGGTGTGAGCCACTATCCCATCTGGTCTCCCCCTTTATGAGCAGAGAGCGGATGTAAAGAGAAGCCTCCATTAGGGCAAAGCGCAACACATCCATGTATTAGGATGCCAGGAAGGTGCCACCTCCAATAGTGCTCCCAACTAACAAGCATTGGTATATGGGGCACTCTCCATAGTACACGGGTAATCGACCACTCCTAAATGCAATAGCTGGAGACGCGAGCGGTGTCGAAAGGGCATTGCGTGCTATAGTGACCCTAGGGATGGTGGTCGCTCCTCACGTTGTGAGGTTTTTCTGATCGTATGTGGCTGCTATTTTTCATGGTACAATCCATATATTTAGAAAACGTCTGTAGGACCGACATATCACATGTATATTTGGATGGCTTGAATCTGTCACCAGGTTTTTCCCATCTAATCTGCGAGCAGCATGATGTAAGGGGCACACCCCGACTACAACAATGTGTCACTTATTCGGCTGCTTTGTGCAGTTTTGATAAAATCGCTGTTTCATTAGCAGGCGGAGGAATACTTTTGAAAACTTATAGATTTAGGGTGTCGGGTCTTCAACTAAAAAGGACTTTTTGCCCCCCCCCGGCTCTGGATGCACCCACTTAAGTTACCCCCCTGGCACCTTGTCTTATTAAATTTCATCTTGCAATAACAGATGATCAGTCCAGAAGCCGGACCCGCTTTTAGGCCCTAAATAATTCAGACTGGTGGAGCGCTGGAGTAAGATGTGCCTAATAGAGATGAGCGAATATGTTCGGAAACGATGACCGAATCCGAATTTGCCATATTCGTGCTGAATTTATGTTTGACGATCGTCTCCGAACATATCTGTTCATTTCTACTCTCATTGACTCCAATATATGGATATGTTCGGCGCATATCGCAAAAACAATATTCACCGGCGATCATAATCCGAAACCGAATATTGAAAAATTCGCTCAACTCTAGGCCTAAGGCCGGCGTCACACTTGCGAGTGTGATGCGAGTAAGTCGCACGACTTTCTCGCATCAACACTCGGCACGGCCGCCCGCTCTCGGACCCGAGTGTGCGGCTGCATGTATTTCTATGCATGTATTTCTATGCAGCCACACACTCGGGTCCGAGAACGGGCGGCCGTGCCGGGTGTTGATGCGAGAAAGTCGTGCGACTAACTCACATTACACTCGCAAGTGTGACGCCGGCCTAATTCACTATAAGGCGTGGACACCTTACAACTGCTGGCGCCAGGGACTGGAGGAAGTGACAATGAATGCGTCAGGCCGGCCGTTCCAGCTTCACTTACTTACCTAAAAGTCAGTGGAGCAGGCTGGGGTGGACTGGAGAAAAACCCCCCAAAGTCCCAACATCCTGGCCTTTTATATGAAACTTTTACAGAGAGCCAAATCCCAATATCACCTCGTGTACCGTCTCGTGCGTATGATCAGGACACTGAGGCGTTAGGAGGAAGAAGGGAGAGATCGTCTGACTCCTTATGGAAAGGCGTATAGAACAACTAACACTTGTCCAAGTCAATAACCCTCAGATGTGCCGGACATTAAAGCTCTGACGCGTCTCCGACTCCTGTCAGCGAGTGATCTGCACAGGACTAATAGTGGCAGCCATACTGAGTAAGTCACAAACTGAGCAAACAGCTGTCAAATCTCCTGTGCAGTCTGATGGGAGCCCTGACAGTGGTATGGATCACAGTCATCGGTGAAGCATGACAGCCCACCATCCTGCGATGACGTGCTCCATATTTCAAGTACATCCAACAGCTGGGCCATTTCATTTTTTTTTTTGCAGATGACACTTGCCCTGACTATTTATTTCAAAAGAGGAGGGGCTGAGGTGTAATGGGGGCGTGGCTTATTAGTCACACACATACAATATACCTATCAATGTCAGACGGATCAAATTGGTTCTAACAAAAGTAAACCAACCGGAAGAATCCATTAGTGGTGGTGGGCTTTTTTTTTTATTTGGGGATGGATGATAATTCCTGATCACATGGTATGACACAGGACCTTCTATGGATCAACTGAGCTACTCCGTAACCAGAGAACCCTATGGCGATCCACATTTGGTTCAGAAAACTGTAGAGTGGATCCAGGTCCCCCGACAAAGACTGGAAAACGTCCCCATATTGCATCATTTGGTCCAGAACTGGTTATTTATTCCGTCTGTTTTCTCACATCCCAGAGGGCAGGACCGTTCTCACAGAAGGAGATACAATGTGGCCAAACAATCCCATAGTGTCAATATTTTCCTTGTAGAGTTCACTTCCTGACACCGGATCCCTGACCCACAGAAATAAAGAACCTGAGATCACAGCCGCATCGGACAGAAGATCACATCTATTCCACATCACAAGGGCTCACGTTTTAGAAACCGCAGAAATCTAACTCCCAAAAAAAGCGCCACCAACCAGCCCAAAATGCAATATATTACACCTTCCAGGCACACGGAACGGCCGATCGCTCTGGATGGAGCATTTACCAGTACAGCTGTAGACTGGTTTTGTCGCAAACTGGGAATTGTAGACTCCGGAGAGGCAATTCTGTAGGATAAAGGTACTGTCACACTAAGCGAGATCGCTAGCGATATATCGCTTAAGCGACACCGATTTTATGACGCAGCAGCGACATCGTTAGCGATGTCGCTGTGTGTGACATGTAGCAGCGATGTGGCCCCTGCTGCGATGTCGCTGATCGTGCACGAACGTTCTGGACCGTTTTTTGATCGTTGGCGTCCCGCTGGTGAGCTGAATCGCTGAGTGTGACACCCTTTAGGAATGACGAGCGACCCCGTTGGCGACTCATGTCAGCGGCGCAGGCGGGTCTAGGTTTTAACGCCCCATAGCTCCGATTGTTGGCCACAACATCTAGTCCTTTGTGCGTTGTTGCGAGGATACTATCGTGTGTGGGGTTTTGCGATCATGTCAGAGTCGCTACAGCGCTTCATCTTTGCCATTTATACAGGACGTTTTTTGGGATCTTGAAAAAATTAATCCGGGGCAAACGCAATAGCGGCACAGACTGGATCGCAGTAGCTGCACAGCAGAAGGCTAGCAGGACGCAGTATGGAACGATGCTGGAAATTCGTATGAACCACTTGCGTCATCTTTTATGACGCGGATGTCCAATCACTAAGCGAGAGCTGTGACATATGACATACAGTGACCACCAATCTGTGCTGAGGGGCGTGGAGAAGGTTGCGCTCAATCTTTATACATACATGCTGTGTGACAGGTCCCAACGACCGCCGAGGTCGTTATACAGATCGCGGATGTGTCGTTTATGAGATCTTCCTGTTTGGAAGCTACTAGCGACCATATAGCGATCACACCAACGATCTCGCCAGGTCGTGTCGTTGTCGTGATCGCTGGTGCGATCGCTTAGTGTGACAGTACCTTTAATCTGCGGAACAGAACGACCTGAGTTATCAGTTTACTTCCCGCCATACACAGGTGACCCCACTGCATCGACGCCATCTCCCCTCCGACCCCCAATCTTTACTCACCTTATAGACTTTTCCGAAGGCCCCGTCGCCCAGCTCCCCGATGATCTCCCAGAACTCCTCGGGGTTCTGATCCCTCTTCACGTGCTCGTACTGCTTCTTCTTTTGTCCCCGCCGAGCTTAAAGATCTTACGAAAGTTAAAGAAAGACATTTCCTCTGTTTGTTTGTTTTTTCTGGGTGGCTGCTGCCCCCCAAACCGCAGCCCTGGACTTGTGGAGAAGAGTAGACGCCTCAGTGGGGGGCTGCTGGCTTCATGCCCCACCTAATGACAGGAAGGTGAGGGGGGTGATCAACTGGGGAATCCGGTATATCCTCCCCAATAACTCTGCAAATAGGGCAGCAGATCCTTTCTGAGAACAGTGGATCCTTTATTAGGGCAGTAGATCCTTTCTGACAACAGTGGATCCTTTATTAGGGAAGCAGATCCTTTCTGAGAACAGTGGATCCTTTCTGAGGGCAGTAGATCCTTTCTGAGAACAGTGGATCCTTTATTAGGGCAGTAGATCCTTTCTGACAACAGTGGATCCTTTATTAGGGCACTAGATCCTTTCTGACAACAGCAGATCCTTTTCGATCCCTTGTGATAGGAGAGTCGATTCTGTAAATCCCTTGGCATCTACACCAATAGATCTTCCTTGATCTTATGACAGATATGAGCAGATCCTGATTGATCCCCCCCGACGATAAAGGACTATATCCTCCCTGATATTAGGGCAGTAGATCCTTTCTGATGACAGTAAATCCCACTTGATCCCGGTGAGAACAGAGACACCAGGAGATCCAGCCCAGATCGGTTCCAGCTCCTTTGGAGATCCCAGATCGGCCCTGAATCGCTCGCTCCTATGCGATCCCGTCCACAGATAATGTCAGAGCAGGAGCAGCGCTCTATCAATGGACACCTGCTGGAAGTCCTATCCGAAGGCCGCGGGTTCCTCACACGTTCCTGTCAGGCCCAGCCCATCACAGGGACGCGGCCCCGGCCACAGAGGGAGGAGAGGGGAGTTACCCGAGCAAGGCGCAGCGCCCGGACCCCCGGATCCGAGCGGCCGAGCACAGACGACAGGCGGCCAGAGGTGAGACATAAGCCGCGCTGTCCGGCCTCTACACTTCCTCTACACTGGGCCCCGCTCTGCGCGTCCCCGCGGTACCTCACCACTGCCTCTGCCGGGGCGCGAACGTTTCCCTAGCAACAACCTTTTTTTTTTCAATCTTTATTAACAATGAATAACGCATACAATGGACGCCGTGTTTTATCGGATAGCGGTAGAATGTGACTGGATGGAACGGAGAGCGGTTTATCGTTTTCCGGCCTGGTCTGAACACGACAAGAGCTGCGGAGGACGCTCCTAGGCCGCGCTTCAGCCTGACTGCCAGTGCGCGCGCTCGTTTCCGTAGTAACAGGGTTTTTTAGAACTTTATTAACAATAATAGCCACAAACCAGTGACATGTCACATCAGAGCCTGAGTGTTTCCACACCGCCGGCGCCCACTTACCCACAGGCAGGGAGATTGCTGAGGCTGTGGCCGGGCACATGGCCTCACCATAGACAGGGCTGTGACTCACCCGTATGTCAGGGCCGGGGCTGCAGCCTAGGTTCCTCAGCCTGTAAGCAAAACTATCAGACCAGCCCCATATCCTGCAGAACTACATGTTCCAGATACTTTGCAAACTTCTGACTGGCTCCTGGACCGCAGTTCTGCAGGCACCGAGCTCCAGGACTTGTAGTTCTGTAGGCAGAGCGCCCGGGACTTGTAGTTCTGTAGGCACCGAGCCCGGACTTTGTTCTGTAGGCACCAGCGCCGGGACTCGTAGTTCTGCAGGCACCGAGCGCCGGGACTCGTAGTTCTGTAGGCACGAGCGCCCGGGACTCGTAGTTCTGCAGGCACCAAGCGCCCGGGACTCGTAGTTCTGCTGGCACTGAGTGCCGGGACTCGTAGTTCTGCAGGCACCGAGCGCCCGGGACTGTAGTTCTGCAGGCACGAGCGCCCGGGATTTCGTAGTTCTGAGGCACCGAGCGCCCGGGACTCGTAGTTCTGTAGGCACCGAGCGCCCGGGACTTGTAGTTCTGTAGGCACCGAGCGCCCGGGACTTTAGTTCTGTAGGCACCGAGCGCCCGGGACTTGTAGTTCTGTAGGCACCGAGCGCCCGGGACTCTGTTCTGTAGGCACCGAGCGCCCGGGACTTGTAGTTCTGTAGGCACCGAGCGCCCGGGACTTGTAGTTCTGTAGGCACCGAGCGCCCGGGACTGTAGTTCTGCAGGCACCGAGCGCCCGGGACTTGTAGTTCTGTAGGCACCGAGCGCCCGGGACTTGTAGTTCTGTAGGCACCGAGCGCCCGGGACTTGTAGTTCTGTAGGCACGAGCGCCCGGGACTTGTAGTTCTGTAGGCACCAAGCGCCCGGGACTCGTAGTTCTGCAGGCACCGAGCGCCCGGGACTGTAGTTCTGTAGCACAGCGCCGGACTGTATTCTGCAGCACAGCGCCCGGGACTCGTAGTTCTGTAGGCACCGAAGCGCCCGGGACTCGTAGTTCTGCAGGCACCGAGCGCCCGGGACTTGTAGTTCTGCAGGCACCGAGCGCCCGGGACTCGTAGTTCTGCTAGGCACCGAGCGCCCGGGACTCGTAGTTCTGCAGGCACCGAGCGCCCGGGACTCGTAGTTCTGCAGGCACCGAGCACCCGGGACTCGTAGTTCTGTAGGCACCGAGCGCCCGGGACTTGTAGTTCTGTAGGCACCGAGCGCCCGGGACTCGTAGTTCTGTAGGCACCGAGCGCCCGGGACTCGTAGTTCTGCAGGCACCGAGCGCCCGGGACTCGTAGTTCTGCAGGCACCGAGCGCCCGGGACTCGTAGTTCTGTAGGCACCGAGCGCCGGGACTCGTAGTTCTGCAGGCACCGAGCGCCCGGGACTCGTAGTTCTGAGGCACCGAGCGCCCGGGACTCGTAGTTCTGTAGGCACCGAGCGCCACCGGGACTTCGTAGTTCTGTAGGCACCGAGCGCCCGGGACTTCGTAGTTCTGTAGGCACCGAGCGCCCCGGGACTTGTAGTTCTGTAGGCACCGAGCGCCCGGGAGACATTGTAGTTCTGTAGGCACCGAGCGCCCGGGACTTGTAGTTCTGTAGGCACCGAGCGCCCGGGACTCTGTAGTTCTGTAGGCACCGAGCGCCCGGGACTCGGTTTGTAGGCACCAAGCGCCGGGACTCGTAGTTCTGCAGGCACCAAGCGCCCGGGACTCGTAGTTCTGTAGGCACCGAGCGCCCGGACTCGTAGTTCTGCTGGCACCGAGCGCCAGGGACTCGTAGTTCTGCAGGCACCGAGCGCCCAGGACTTGTAGTTCTGCAGGCATCGAGCACCGGGACTCGTAGTTCTGTAGGCACCGAGCGCCGGGACTCGTAGTTCTGTAGGCACCGAGCGCCCGTGACTCGTAGTTCTGCAGGCACCGAGCGCCCGGGACTCTTAGTTCTGCAGGCACCGAGCGCCCGGGACTCGTAGTCCTGTAGGCACCGAGCGCCCGGTACTCGTTCTGCAGGCACCGAGCGCCCGGGACTCATAGTTCTGCAGGCACCGAGCATCAGGGACTCGTAGTTCTGCAGGCACCGAGCACCCGGGACTCATAGTTCTGCAGGCACCGAGCATCAGGGACTCGTAGTTCTGCAGGCACCGAGCACCCGGAACTCGTAGTTCTGCAGGCACTGAGCGCCCGGGACTCGTAGTTCTGCAGGCACCGAGCACCCGGGACTCACAGTTCTGCAGGCACCGAGCCGAGCGCCCAGGACTCGTAGTTCTGTAGGCACCGAGCACCCGGGACTCGTAGTTCTGTAGGCACCGATCATCAGGGACTCGTAGTTCTGCAGGCACTGAGCACCTGTTGTTCTGCAGACACTGAGCACCTGTTGTTCTGCAGGCACCAAGCACCTTTCGTTCTGCAAGCACCGAGCGCCCAGGACTCGTAGTTTTGCAGGCACTGAGCACCCAGGACTCGTAATTCTGCAGACACCGAGCACCCGGGATTCGTAGTTCTGCAGGCACCGAGCACCCGGGACTCGTAGTTCTGCAGGCACCGAGCATCCGGGACTCGTAGTTCTGCAGGCACCGAGCACCCGGCACTCTTAGTTCTGTAGGCACAGAGCGACCAGGAATCGTATTTCTGCGGTCACAGAGTGCCTGGGACTCTTAGTTCTGTAGGCACAGAGCGACCAGGAATCGTATTTCTGCGGTCACAGAGTGCCTGGGACTCTTAGTTCTGTAGGCACAGAGCGACCAGGAATCGTATTTCTGCGGTCACAGAGTGCCCGGGACTCTTAGTTCTGTAGGCACCGTGCATCAGGGACTCGTAGTTCTGTGGGCACCGAGCACCCGGGACTTGTAGTTCTGCAGATACCGAGCGCCTGGGACTTGTCATTCTGCAGGCACTAAATACATGAGACATAATTCTGTACGCAGTAAATTCTGTACGCAGTAAATCTGTGGAGCTGCATAGATTTTGGTCTCTCGGGCAGCACTAGGGCTCCATAATTGCCTCTGGTGCCAGTTTGAAAGGAGGTACAATTTTTTTGGGAAAAAAAAAACAATTGTCCTGTGTTCAAGTGGGTAATAATGTAATTACAGGTCACTTCCCATCTCAGACATTTATGGCATATTCTCAAAGTACCACATACCACCTATGCAGATTATTGGGGCCACCGCACTCATGGTGATTGACAGCACTGAATTATGTAAGTGAATGTTCATCAGCTGTTACTGCTGACGTCTCCTAACCCTGCTGTAAAGTGTTTACTGATGATATAGATGGCGCTGGGCAAAGGTCTGACAAATCCGCTCCGACAATGTGAGCCTGACCTGGGAAGTATAAGCTTGTGTATATAGGTAATGATCATTATCAGCAGGCTGTGTACATACGATGTGCTTGCTCAGCATTTCCAGCATCCTAGTCCAGGACTGCACTGTCCTTTCCATGTGGATTTCAGGTAAAAGCCCGCCATATTTATTAGATGACTGTCTGACATTCGTGAGGCCAGGAGCCATCTTGGCCGAATTGTCCGAGACTCGCGTAGACATTAGACTGTCAGCCAAACCCATCGTTGCCAGTAAGTTCGGTCAACATAAATCTAATATGTATATGAGGGCTAAAGTTTACAGCACCCCAATCTGTGATTTGAGGATCCTCTAGTGCAATAAGTAAAAAATGGTTTAATAGATGTCGCACTGTTTTTTAGATCGGTCGTTACCTTAAAACTCTACCAACTTATTGCCTTTAAATCCCCAGATGTGCAAATGACGCCTTTATCACGCCATATAATGATTTTACCACTTAGACCTGACCCTAGCATAACTACAGACCGCCGCCTGTGTGATCCATTCTGGCAGTGATCTCTCTTGGACCTCATTCACACGTCCGTTTTTTCACAGATAACACTCATACCTATGAAAGTCTATGGGGCTGTTCACATGTCAAATCAAAATCGGCAATGCAAGTCGACAGGCCTGTGAAAAAATCGGACTGCCCTCGGATGGCATCCACGTACGGCCCTGTGTCCATGCACTGCTGGATAGGAAAAGGTGGAGAAACTTTGTTTTTTTTTTATACGAAAACTAATGAAAATTGAACCAAATTAGGATGACACTCCAAAGAAAATCGCTGATAAAACATGGCCCGTTTTCCTTGTACGTGAAAAAAACGAATGTGTGAATGACATCCGTTTTCCTCAGATAGCCCTTGAAATGCCATCTGTGTGCTGCCTGTTTTTCACAGACTGCTAGATAGGAAAAATTAGAAAAACTTGATGTTGCAGATTTTTTGCCCCTAGTAAGTAAATTACTTTACCTCCTTTTTTTGTGGTTTTTTTTTTTATGTCATGTTTTAAATAAAACTTTTTTAGACTTCCTGTTACTTACCTTTAACCAAGCCTCATGTGCTGATTACATGCTTTTTATTGCATTTCCGCAGCTGAGACGCGCTTAAACGGATGTGCGTCTTCTACTTGCAGATTTTCAACATCTAACTTAATTTTGAGGGGAAAATCTGCACATAAAACTCAGCGAACCTGCAAGAGAAATTGACATTGGAGATTTGAAACATGAACCGCAGGTCACTTTACCTAGAGTTAAAGGGAACCTGTCAGCAGGATTGTGCAGAGTAAGGGCCCCGTCATACATAGCGACACACCAGCGATCCCGACAACGATATGCACTTGTCAGGATCGCTGGTGTGTCGCTACATGATCGCTGCTGATCTGCCAAACAGGCAGCGATCAGCACAGCGACACTGCGGGTAACGTCGCTGAGTTACCCGCAGTGTACGTTAGATACCAGCCCGCTGGTGCAGGGAGCTGGTAACCAAGGTACACATCGGGTTTCCAGGCGCTGCGCGGCACCTGGTAACCCGATGTGTACGTTGGTTACCAGCTCCCCTGCAGCAGCGCGCTAGTATCCAACGTACACATCGGGTTTCCAGGCGCAGGGGCGCCTGGAAACCCGATGTGTACCTTGGTTACCAGCTGATCACTGGTCTCCTGCCTGCCACAGGCAGCGATGCGTGCTGGTCAGCGGGTGATCAACGATCAAAAAAATGTCCAGGACATTCAGCAACGATCAGCGATACCCAGCGGGGGGCTGATCGTCGCTGAATGTCACACACAGCGATATCGCTGGGGAGATCGCTGTTGCATCACAAAACTAGTGACTCAGCAGCGATCTCACTAGCGAAATCGCTGTGTGTGACGGGGGCTTAACCTACAGACAGTGTCAGATCGGCGCCGTTATACTGATTACAATGATACCTGGTGATAAAATCCGTCTAGTGATTGTTGTTTAATCTTTATTTTAAGTTTTTAGTTAATGATATGCTCGTGCTCTGGGGTGGTCTGTGTGGGGGGTGTTCTTATGGTGCTTTGATTAGGTATTCATCATTATGGCTAGTGTTATGTTTTGGTAGCTGAGGAGAATAAGCAAAAATGGCAATACACCAGAGAGGCTGGAACCTATAGCCGTGGAGCGTTCCTACGTTGATCCTAGACGCCTCGTCACAGCCTGAGAGATAACTACACCTAAAGGCAGAAAGATGAAAGCTATCTGCCTGTCACGCTGTATAGCAGATATATATATGTGATGACAATAATCTATATCAAAAGGGCAACATACTATATAACATGCGCATAGCTATATGATAACATAGATTTACCTGACAGAAAGTCCAGTGGGTCAGAACGGAATCCGTTATACGCTGTCTCCGGCTAGAGGGTGACCGGGGTCTAAGCTGACCCTAACTGGGGTCCTAACTAATCCCTCAACCTGGAGGTACTGTTAAAGGTACAGAGGTCCAGGCCACCAGCGTAACACCTGTCTCCTATCAATCCCTGCCAACTGTATTCTAGTCCTAAGAAGGACCCTGAATACCACCAAAGGGAATGACCAGGTAATGGTTAATGAACAGAAAGACAAACAAGAAAGATAAGAAATAAAGTAAATAAAGTCTTACATACAACACTCACACACAGTAGGAACACCTTAGGTCTCAGAGATAAACTATAAGCTGTAAGAGTAAAAACAACTAAGGAGCTCTTAGCTTAAGTATTCCCAGAACCGATCCAGTCTGCTAAACTATATGAATGCTTTCACCGGCATCAAACACCCAGACTGGCAGGAATATAAAGGAAACTAATTAGAACATAATCCAAAGCAGCCGGGCGAGGCTGGACCTAGTCTTAGCAAAGAGCTAGGTAAAATTAACTCTCTCATTACCAAACACAAAGAAACAGCAGCTCAGCTGTGAGAAGTCAGAATGTGCAATCGCGACGATCTTCGTGGCGATGCACCCATGACAGTACCCCCCCTTCTACGAGGGGCCTCCGGACCCTCATGACCAGGTCTGTCCGGGTAAATTGTGTGAAAGGTCCGAACCAATCGATCTGCGTTATCATCAGACGCAGGGACCCACGTCCTCTCCTCAGGACCATACCCCTCCAATGAACTTCCACGTTATCATTGACTACCACTGAAGGAGGAGGTAGAGGTGACGGTATGACTGGTGCCACATACTTTTTAAGTAATGACTTGTGAAACACATTATGAATTTTAAATGTAGGAGGGAGGTCCAGACGAAATGCCACAGGATTAATTATGGAACTGATCCTGTATGGCCCGATGAATCTGGGACCCAACCTCCAGGAGGGAACTTTAAGTTTTATATTCCTGGTAGACAACCACACCAGATCGTTCACCCTCAGATCTAGACCAGAAACTCTCCTCCTATCAGCCATCCGTTTGTAAGGGTTCTCCGTAACCTTCAGTCTTAAGCGATCTGGAACTATCAGTCTCCCTGGAAGTCCCACAGGGGCGTCCCCCTGAGCCCCCAATACCTCCCCCTCAAGCTCAGAGCATACAGCTGACACTACAACTCCCTCCTGAGGAATAGGAACCGGATCATCCGTCTTCCCGACCCCTGGGAAAGTACGAGATAAGGCATCAGGAAGCAACTTTATTGAGAAGTCATATGTGCGATGAGGAGGTAACTCTTTACACCCCTCCTCTGAGAACTTCTCCCAAAAGTCCTCCAGAAAAGGAGGCAAAGTCCTAGGCACAACCGCACCGATGACCGTGCTCATGCAGTTATTCTTGCAAAATTCACCCCACTGGCTTATCTTTCTGGATTGCCAATCAATCACTGGGTTATGTTTAGCCAACCAAGGAAGTCCCAACACAATAGGAGCAGGCAGACCCTCCAACACATAACAAGACAATTGCTCTTTATGTATTGCCCCTACTCGAAGATCTATGTTATGAACAGCTTGTACCAAGCTACCTTGACCAAGAGGTCTAGAATCAATAGAGAGTATAGGGACCGGTTTGGCCAATACACTCAGTTGCATACCATGCACCTGATGCGAATAGCGAGGGTCATAGCAGCCTCCAGTGATGGAGGAGAATCATACTGAGCTAACACATCCTTTAATTTGTCAGACAACCCTTGACAAAACTGGCTCCTAAGAGCTGGGTCATTCCACTGAGTATCTGTTGCCCATCTACGGAACTCAGAAGAATATTCCTCCGCTGGACGATTTCCTTGCCGTATTTTACGTAACCTTGTTTCAGCAAGGGAGACTCGATCCGGATCATCATATACCAGACCCAGGGCAGTAAAAAATCGATCCACTGACTGGAGATCTGGGGAGCCTGGAGGAATAGAGAACGCCCAAGATTGAGGATCCCCTTGTAAGAGCGAGATAACAATTCCCACCCTCTGCTCTTCACTCCCAGATGACCGAGGCCGCAGCCGAAAGTACAATTTACATGCCTCCCGGAAAGTAAAAAATTTGTCCCGCCCACCAGTGAACCTGTCCGGGAGAGCAACCTTAGGTTCAGATCTGGTTTGCTCCGGGGGGGACAAAACCTTGGACTTAATGTCTGCCAACTCCATGGACAATCCCTGCAACTGCCGGGCCAGCTGGGCTACTGGATCCATGATAGCTGGGGAGAATCTTTAGTATAGGCCGGTGAAAATGTCACGCTGTATAGCAGATATATATATGTGATGACAATAATCTATATCAAAAGGGCAACATACTATATAACATGCGCATAGCTATATGATAACATAGATTTACCTGACAGAAAGTCCAGTGGGTCAGAACGGAATCCGTTATACGCTGTCTCCGGCTAGAGGGTGACCGGGGTCTAAGCTGACCCTAACTGGGGTCCTAACTAATCCCTCAACCTGGAGGTACTGTTAAAGGTACAGAGGTCCAGGCCACCAGCGTAAACCCTGTCTCCTATCAATCCCTGCCAACTGTATTCTAGTCCTAAGAAGGACCCTGAATACCACCAAAGGGAATGACCAGGTAATGGTTAATGAACAGAAAGACAAACAAGAAAGATAAGAAATAAAGTAAATAAAGTCTTACATACAACACTCACACACAGTAGGAACACCTTAGGTCTCAGAGATAAACTATAAGCTGTAAGAGTAAAAAACAACTAAGGAGCTCTTAGCTTAAGTATTCCCAGAACCGATCCAGTCTGCTAAACTATATGAATGCTTTCACCGGCATCAAACACCCAGACTGGCAGGAATATAAAGGAAACTAATTAGAACATAATCCAAAGCAGCCGGGCGAGGCTGGACCTAGTCTTAGCAAAGAGCTAGGTAAAATTAACTCTCTCATTACCAAACACAAAGAAACAGCAGCTCAGCTGTGAGAAGTCAGAATGTGCAATCGCGACGATCTTCGTGGCGATGCACCCATGACACTGCCCCGGAGCAGATCCCCAAAGAAAATAGGAAGCCCCCAAACATGTAATAGCTTTTAGAAAAGAAGAAGCACGGACACAGACAGAAAATAGAATGAGCAAACGCTGGGGCCCAATCTGTCTAGACAGAAAAGTACAGGAAAGGATACTCACTGCAATCCAAAAAAAACCCTAAAAATACCAACTCTTCTGATTGCAAAAATACCTGAGATCACACGATCTCTACCACCTAATCAGAACTCTGGTGTAACAAAACTAAGCTGCAGCCACTGAAAAAACAGGAAAAACAAATGAACAAACAACAGTGGCTCCAGATAAAGTGAGAGGAGCACAAGCCCCCGGAGGGACCTGGCTGACCTCCACAGAAGTGCAGGGAACAATGCAAACAGCAAGCACAAAAATAAAAGCAGAAAATATCTTATCTGATAGCAGAAGATGCAGGCAAGACTCAGCAAACTTCCAATGAACCAGGAACCACAATTGAGACAAGAACAATTGATCACCGGCAACCATCATGGGAGGGGAAACCCCCCTTATATCAGACCAGTCCGCGATCCCAGATTGCCATTCCTCGCTGAAAGGTTCAGTACTGTCTGTAACCACCAGAGGGAGCCTCTGCTCAGAAACCATCTCTAGCACATTCATATCAGTACCCCCCCCTTGAGGAGGGGTCACCGAACCCTCACTTGTGCAACCAGGCCGATCAGGATGAGCTCGGTGATAGGCACGGATCAGTCTCCTAGCATGGATGTCCGAAGCAAACACCCAAGAATTGTCTGACCATAACCTCTCCACTTAACCAAATACTGGAGTTTCTGTCTAGAAAAACGAGAATCCAATATTTTCTCAACCACATACTCCAGATTGCCCTCAACCAAAACAGGGTCAGGAGGCGCAGCCATAGGAACCACTGGCTCGACAAACCTCTTCAATAAGGACTTGCGGAACACGTTATGGATCTTAAATGTCCCTGGAAGAAGCAAACGGAAGGAAACAGGATTAAGAATCTCCATGATCTTATAAGGTCCAATGAACCTGGGCTTAAACTTTGGAGATGCAACCCTCATAGGGATATTTCTTGAGGACAACCAAACCAAGTCCCCCACTTTAAACCGAGGACCATCAGTCCTATGCCGGTTGGCAAACCGTTGGGCCTTCTCCTGAGAGAGAGACAACCTCTCCACTACCTGGTCTCAAATCTGCTGCATTCGCTCCACAACAGAGTCAACACCCTGACAGACAGAAGCCTCCGCCTGTCCCGAAGAAAATCGAGGGTGAAACCCAAAATTGCAGAAAAATGGAGACATCGAGGTGGCAGAGCTAGCCCTATTATTAAGAGCAAACTCAGCCAAAGGCAAAAAAGAGACCCAGTCATCTTGATCAGCAGACACAAAACATCTCAAATAAGTCTCCAAGGTCTGGTTTCTTCTCTCGGTTTGTCCATTGGTCTGAGGATGAAAAGCAAGGAGAAAGATATTTGAATACCAAGTTTAGAACAAAATGTCCTCCAAAATCTGGAAACAAACTGGACTCCTCTGTCAGACACAATGTTCCCTGGAATGCCATGTAACCGAACCAAGTACTGAAGGAACAAAGGCACCAATTCGGAGTAGGAAGGCAACTTAGGTAATGGCACAAGATGTATCATCTTGGAAAACCTATCACAGATTACCCAGATAATGGTCATTCTCTGAGAAACAGGGAGGTCGGAAATAAAATCCATAGAGATATGGGTCCATGGCCTCTTGGGCACAGGTAATGGTATTAAAAAACCACAGAGCGAGAGCAAGGCTTGGAGCGAGAGCAAGTCCCACAGGACTGCACAAAATTCCCTGACGTCACGAGACAAAGTAGACAACCAAAAGGACCGACTCACCAAGTCTCTGGTACCAAAAATCCGGGATGACCAGCCAACGCGGAACAATGAATCTCAGACATCACACTCTTCTTCCACTGGTCTGGGACAAACAATTTCCCAATAGGGCAGTGCTCAGGTTTATCCTCCTGACACCCTTCCAGAGCCAGTCTCAAATTGGGCGAGATGGCGGAAGAACTACACCTCTTTCAAAATGACAGTAGGATCAGATAACTCAGGAAGTCCGCAAAGAAACTCCTCGAGAGGGCATCCGCCTGAACATTCTTAGTGCCAGGAAGAAAAGAAACCACAAAATTAAAACGTGTGAAAAACAAGGCCCACCTGGCCTGTCTAGGATTAAGTCACTTGGCTGATTCGAGATAAACCAGATTCTTATGGTCCGTGAGGACCACCACCTGATGTTTGGCTCCTTCCAGCCAATGTCTCCACTCTTCAAAGGCCCACTTCATGGCCAATAACTCCCGATTACCCACATCATAATTACGTTCAGTTGGAGAAAATCTTCGAGAGAAAAAGGCACAAGGGTTACTCTTAGAGGTCTCTGGATCTCTTTTGGACAAAACGGCACCTGCCCCAATTTCAGAGGCATCAACCTCCACCTGAAACGGTGGAGAAACATCAGGCTGCCGAAGAACAGGAGCAAAGTGAATCTCTGCTTAAATTCCTGAAACGCAGAGACTGCCTAAGGAGGCCAATTCACCACAACAGAACCGTTTTTGGTCAAATCAGTCAATGGTTTAACAATACCGGAGAAATTACCAATAAATTTACGATAAAAATTGGCAAAACCCAAAAATCTCTGAAGAGCCTTTAATGAAGTAGGTTGGACCCAATCACAGATGGCCTGAACCTTGACCGGGTCCATTTCAATAACAGACGGAGACAAAATGAATCCCAGAAATGAGACCTTCTGTACGCAAAAAGACACTTTGATCCTTTCACATACAGTGCATTCTCTCTCAAAATCTGCAACACAGTCCGAACATGTTTCACATGAGAGTCCCAGTCATTGGAAAAAATCAAGATATCATCCAAATAAACAATCAGAAATTTTATCCACAAAATCCCTGAAAATATCATTCATGAAGGATTGGAAGACGGAAGGAGCATTAGTGAGCCCAAAGGGCATCACTAGGTACTCAAAAGGCCCCTCTGGGGTATTAAACGCCGTCTTCCATTCATCCCCGTGCTTAATGCGAATAAGGTTATACGCCCCCCTGAGGTCAAGCTTGGTAAACCAACTAGCACTTTTCACCCTGGAAAACAGGTCAGAAATCAAGGGTAACGGATATTGATACTTCACAGTGATCTTATTCAAGAGACGATAAAAAAATACACGGCCTCAATGAACCATCCTTTTTGGCCACAAAGAAAAAACGGCACCCAAGGGTGAAGAGGATGGTCTGATATGACCTTTCTCCAATGACTCCTTGATATAAGATCGCATAGCATCGTGTTCAGGTACAGACAAGTTAAAAAGGCGACCTTTAGGAAATTTACCACCAGGCACTAATTCAATAGCGCAATCATAGCTCCTGTGAGGGGGCAAGGATGCAGATTTACTTTCACTAAATACATCCAAAAAATCAGTCAAAAAGTCAGGAACATCCTGAGACTGGAAGAGGCAGAAAAAACAGGAGTGTCAGTATTAACACATTGGCAGCCCCAACTGGTCACAGACACAGATTTCCAATCCAAAACAGGATTATGAGACTAACCAAGGGAAACCTAGTACAATAATGTCATGCAGATTATACATCACCAAAATTTGCAACTCTCCTGATGATCTGGTTCAACCCTCATTATCACCTGAGTAGAAAACTGGGGTTTATTCTCCGCCAAAGGGGTAGAATCAATGCCCAGTAGGGGAATAGACTTCTGCAGGGGTATCATGGGAAACCCACAATGTTTGGCAAAGTCAAAATCCATCAGGTTAATAGCTGCTCCTGAATCAACAAAAGCCTGAGCAGAAAATGTGGACAGGGAGCAAATCAGGGTAACAGTCAACAGAAATTTAGTCTGAAACACTACCCAAGACAACTGAGCGTGCAAAACGTCTTCCCGCTTAGGGCAGACTGAAATAGCATGAGAGGCGTCACCACAGAAAACATAACCCATTGCGCTTTCGAAACTCATTACGCTGTGCCCCAAAAGTCACTCTATCACACTGCATGGCTCAGAAACTGGCTCACAAGGCAACACTATCTCACGCATACCTCTGCGCTCACGCAAACGACTGTCCAATTTGAATAGCCAATGACATTAGAATCATTGAGACCAGAGGGAGCAGGGAATCCCATCATGACATCCTTTACATTCTCTGACAGCCCCTTCCGAAAAAGGGCTGCCAAAGCATCATCATTCCATTTGGTCAGGACTGCCCACTTTCGGAATTTCTGACAGTACAACTCAGCGTCTTCAAGACCCTGTTTTAATGCCAACA
>JARQOD010000003.1:568518403-568614269 GCA_033576555.1 Oophaga sylvatica
AGATATCGTGTCAGGTAAATCTATTCTATATTTACATGCTGATGTTGCTATACTAGTTGTTGTATAGAGTGTTGTTCCTGTATTAATAGTTTACTGACATTGTATACATATCATTAGACAGCGTGACAGTTACAAGTCCATTCCAGAGATGCTGATGTTCCTTAGCGATAAATACGTTTGTCCCACTATGTACCACCTCTCCATTCTTGCTTCCAGGGATATAGCATTTTTTATTGGTTTGTTTAAACCTGTGGATTTAGGGTTCCCATTGAAATTTAATCCGCATCAAAAAGGTGCATTTCTGCCACAGAAATCGACATGCGACAGATTTAAACAAAAAAACAATTCTATACAGTTTCCGACCCAAAAGAACATTGCAGCATGGGGATGAGATCGAATTAAAGCTCGTCCACGTTGCTGCTACTCTGATATTTTTCACGTAAAATCTGCACCAAATATGCAACGTGTGAACCAGAAACTCTCCGAGGTGAAACTTTTTATCGGTGCGGACTGCATCGCTTGTTGTTTGCCTTCGTAGAAATGACCTTCACATTGATAAAACAGTGTCCGGATCCATCCTACTAAGCAAATCATCGGGATGTTTGCACGTCGCTTTATGTTTCTTTAGTCAAAGAAGTTCCCTGATGAAGTTTATGTGCTCGCTAGTGTTTGTCTCGATTCAAGAAGCGAGGTCAGTGCTGGAAGCTCAAGCTGGAATACACAGAGGAATGGCTTATTAGCACGTGGGGACACAGGATCTTACGGTGGGGACACAAGCGTACTTTATGCACTTGGTTGGACTCCAAAATCCAGAGAACAACCTGTCCCATTTTTCTAGCTGATTATATTCCATTTTCAAGTTCCCAATTCATGCCGAGTAGCAATGCAACATTACATCTGATAACTGTCAGCTGCAATCTTTGCAAAAAATCCCAATTTTGTTAGGTTTGGTTGGCGAGTTGCATGTGACTTTACCTCCATGGATTTATCTGCAAGTCGTTCGTGAGTCATTGCAATGTTTTATTTTTAATTTTTTTTACAGCCATATTGCGGCAAGACACAGACAAGTGGCAGCAATGTCTTCGCTTACGTGACCTGTCCGAGATTGCTGCCGCACATATTGTCGCCTCAGTGTTACGATAACACCT
Organism: Oophaga sylvatica; assembly: GCA_033576555.1. Taxonomy (NCBI): domain Eukaryota; kingdom Metazoa; phylum Chordata; class Amphibia; order Anura; family Dendrobatidae; genus Oophaga; species Oophaga sylvatica. Next base: position 568,519,552 of record JARQOD010000003.1, read on the forward strand.
TCATAATATACCGCGCTCCCAGATTCACCATCCGTAGGATCATGGGGAGTGCTTCTAAGATCCACGATTACTTTTTTTTTTCTCTTTTTTTTACAAATTAGGTCTGAAGTTCTGCTGCCCTACATACGGTTGGGCAATTTGCACCACGTTTCAGTCTGTTCCATGGGACCATAAGTTTCTTGGACATACTGAGAGCCCATATAGTCCGAAATGGTGCACATTCTTGTGCCAGTGTCTAGAGAACACCAGATAAATAGTGCACTAAACTATAGGACTGTGGGTCCCCAAACCGTAGAAGCCACTGCAGACCACTAGGCTCCTGTGCCGATAATAAACGTCCATATTCTGTACCGAAGAATGATGCCGCCCCTGCTGGCAGCAGTCAGCACGAATAGTCATGTCTGACATCTGGTTTAACTACTTTTGCTGAAATTATTTATTTATTTTACTCACTTATATGGCTCCATTATTTCCACAGCGCTTTACAGACATTATCATCACTGTCCCCATTGGGGCTCAGAATCTACATTCCCTATCAGTATGTCTCTGCAGTGTAGGAGGAAACCCACACAAACATGGGGAGAACATACATACTCCTTCCAGATGTTGTCTTTGGTGGGATTTGAACCCAGGACCCCAGCGCTGCTAACCACTGAGCCAGCGTTCTTTACTGTAAGGGTAGAGGAACATGACCATTTTCACTCCCGCTGAGATAAACAGTCTGATTGTGCTGATCAGAGTTTGATCAGGTTTTGTCTGTGGTGGAGAGTGTAAAACTGAAAAATAAATAAATCAGTTCTCCACCTCCTCCATTCTGTCAGTCCGTGAAAATCAGACCAGACTCCGAGTACGTTTGAATGTTTTTCACGGACACATAGATCTGCATTGTTTATTTTTTTTTCCATGGACAGCTAGATCCAAGTAAAAAAAACTCGGCCGTGTGCACAGCGCCGTAGAGTATTGTGGATATGACTTCTATCAAAGACACGTATAGCTCTTGTCCCGAGATAAGCAGTCATGTGCAAAAGCCCTTAAAGGTAGCACCGAACGACTGAGGCTGCTCCTCTGTATGCGGGAGACGGGGGTGTATGGTACGATCTGCCATGTCACTTAGACTTTCTTACAATATAATGTTATTTGTAAATTAATTTTGCCCATTTTTTCTCAGAAAAATCACAAAAGTTCCCAGCAGCCCCCAAAAGAGCGAGAAGATTTTGACTATAATGGCTTATGCTCCACTTTAACTGATTTTATGATCTATATCTGTATATCCATCACTGTCCATACGGATGGAAATCATAAAATCATAACACTTGAAAAACTGGAAAATGTAAAAAAAATATTACAAATATATAATATATGTATATAAAAAATTTTGTTTACAATTTTCCTAGTTTTTTTTTTTTTTAACTGAAGCCCTATATTATTTTTTTTTTATTTTTAAAAAACGGCAACTTATCATATTTCCATTGATATAAATAAAAAAAAACCTAACAGGAGATGACTTCAATGCTGCCCTCCAGGGGTATGTGTGACATTTTACCCCCCCAAGCGCTCCTCTTATAGAGCCCCAGCCCTTCTCCTCCGTATCTGTGTCAGTGATGAGCTTCTGTCCCTTTTTTCGCCAGTAATAAATTCCCATAGGGTCAATGCAATTGTTCTTCTGTTGTTTGAGCCAATGATATACCTGCATCCGCCATGTCTGCGGTACGGCATGCCTCGGGGCTCAAAATTGTTTGTATATGTAAAAAACACACTGGCGCTAACTACCCGCTAAGATACTAAGATGTAATTAAGGGCTGCTGGAGTTAAAGCCGGATGCTGTGCTAACGGCTCACTAATACCCCAGAGAGGGAGTATGACGATAGAAGACAAAACTATAATAACTGCCTGCGCCCTTACATAGATAGAAATAGCCCCCACAGAAAAAGCCCCTAAAACAGTTTTTCAGCCACGGTGATAGATATGTAGTGCTGACATACAAATGAAGGTGAAATACACTTACTGTACACTTACCTTCGAAACGCGTTGGAACTCTTTTTGACCCTCCCTGCCTTCCGTACCTTGGTACGGCGGTGACGTCACCAATTTTTGTCCTGCTCCCGACTTGTCCATCTCATACTCACGGTGCCTCGTGGCCAGAGGACGCCGTGTTAACTTCCGGACTTTGTGTATCCCGGCTCAACAGAAGGATTCCAACTACAGGGAGGACGCTCCCTGATTCGCTACGACCAGTCTGACAGCCTTGGGCTCACGATCCAACCATCGCTAGTATCGAACCAGGACTTTTATATTTCCATCTTACCCTCCGCTACGGTGACAGTAAGTGTATTTCACCTTCATTTGTATGTCAGCACTACATATCTATCACCGTGGCTGAAAAACTGTTTTAGGGGCTTTTTCTGTGGGGGCTATTTCTATCTATGTAAGGGCGCAGGCAGTTATTATAGTTATGCCTCGGGGCTCATTTTGATTCGTGGCATTAAAAGTTGTATGAGACCGAAATAATTAATTGAGTCCTATCTGCTAGAACTATAATTACACCAGGCCATTGCAAAAGTCTCAGACCCTTAGAAATCAATGTGATTATCAGTGTAATTGAGAAAATAGGCCGATCCAATGATCAGCTTGTAGAAAACAGCGCCGGACGGGGTCACAGCGCCGTACTGGTCTGTGTTATGTCTGCCATCGGGCGGAAGACTTACTACTTATCCTTCATCCATTCCATTGGTTTTTAGAGGATCAGAAAAGTACATCTGAAGCCAAGGATCTGGATGGATTAATGCAAGAGCTGTACAGACACGAGAGCAGGAAAGCCAAGATGGAGATTGGTGATGTGATCAGAGTTCGGGGTTATGTCAAGGTCTTTAGAAACCAGAGAGAGGTGGTCGCCTCAACATTTTGTAAGTAAAATCATATTTGTAGAAAAAAATATATATGATACCGGTGTAGGGGACCAGAAAAGATTCACATTCCCAAATGATCCATTTTACCTAGTGTCAGATAACACCCAACCAACAGTGGCCATACAGCTTCTCCCCACCGAATTCCATAGACACGCACATCCGGGGGAACATGCATGTATGACAAGAGGAGACTAATCCAATTGATCTCAATGCAAGGATCAAATGTTGAAGTTCGCCATATCCAGTCCTTTCCTCTCCCATCATCTGTTGGAGAGTTTGGGAAGACCCCCATAAACAATGTATGGTCCTATGATCCCACTGAAATCAATGTGTTCAGGGGCTTTAGATGTTTACCTGCCACCATGAGTGGAGGAGAATGCTTAATCTCCAGTGGTGCCCATGAAATGTGAGATAAACATTTGGGTGTGAGCAGTCGCCATCGCACTTGGCAAAGGCCGGTCTTGTGCCCCTAACCCAGTTATAAAATTCCTCCTGAGTGCCTCTGTAAGTGATGATGATGCCAGTTCAGATTGGCGCTCCTCTGAGATCCAGGGCACGCGGTAAGAAGTCCGGGGCGTGTGAACTACTCCTCGGCTCTAGTGATGGCGCTAGCACTTTTTTCTTTTGCTAGGTTTAGGTGGGGGTGAGCAGTGATCTGACACTGCCTGTTCGGGAAAGTGAGGAAGAGCAGGATGGGACAAGTAAAAATTAATTTTCCTCCAGTTAGTCCCAATAGCTGCTATTTTGCCAGTGGGTCAGATTGAAATGTAGTGCATATGGTTAAATTATTTTTCTAGTTTTGTGACTGCTGCATTAGAAGGTGGGACTGGGACGGGCAGGATGTGCAGATCACTATGCAAAATAAAAGAAAAAAATAAAATCCCTTATTAATAATAAACTAAAACTTACCACTGTGTGATTGAGCAGAAACAAACTTTCCCTTGCTATCTGCTGCGGTTATGGATCCAGAGGAGAACATTTCTCATTTGATCTGCCCCTAATTTTGGAGAAACTTCCCAAGATAAGAACTTGCATCTTAAATTTTGCACAATTTTGCATCAAAAATTTTTTTAAAATTTTCACTGCAGGTAAGATGAATTCACGTGTATGGATTTCCATAAAAGTAACAGATATTGATATTCCAAATGCGAAAATACATTTAGATTATCAACCTCAAAGGTTGAAAAGATGAAATTAATATTGGGCTACTTAACGAGAGAGAACAAAATCTCGAACAAGTCAATTTCAAGCCACCAGATTTATAAGGAGCCTGTTAATAAATTTAGTGCAATTCCCTGAACCACCCCCTCCAATTTTTTTAAATAAATGGAGCAGTCACAGTAAATGTGTATAAAGAACTACATAAAAATGTCGACAGCAGCTGTCTCTCCACCATGCTTTACACTGCAGCTCTATGTGAAAGCACAAGTTGCCCATCACAACCAGGATAGTATCGCTATAAAGTCTAATCAATAAAATTACCAATGAGAAGAACCATTAACGCCGGGGTTTTATAATGAAATCCATTATTGTTTTAGATAAAGTGGATGACCCCACTCTGGATGTGCAGATCACCCGGATGCTGGACCTCCCGCACCTGTACAGAAATGTCTATGATAAGCCCTTTGTTGTCCCCGATCACCTGACGGATCCATCGCATGGACACTCGTAAGTTTTCTGACCTCTAAGTAGGATTTTGCCTTTCTGCGAGTCCTCTCGGCCGCCTCCAAGCGTCATTACCCTCAATTGGGTTTTCAGATCCCAGTATAAGATTCATATGGCTAAAAAATAAATTGTCACCCACCGCACCTGTACTGCTGGTTACAGGGTCTCTCTCCGGTGTCTGTGGTGCGTGGATGGTTAAAATCGTGCACTGGAAAATGGTCTAAAGTGTGATAGAGCCACTCCGGATTAGGAGAGACCTTATACACAATCACCATTAAAATACGCACTGCAGGGAATTGTGCAGTGGGGTCCAACATTGAAAGCTAGATGTGATGATCACTGGACGTGATGTGTGATAATTGCCAGATGGTGTGTTATGATCGTTAGACGTGTTGATCGCTAGACGTGATGATCGCTAGACGTGTTGATCGCTAGACGTGATGATCACTAGATGTGATGATTGCTAGACGTGTTGATCGCTAGATGTGTTGATCGCTAGATGTGTTGATCGCTAGATGTGTTGATCGCTAGACGTGTTGATCGCTAGATGTGTTGATCGCTAGATGTGTTGATCGCTAGACGTGTTGATCACTAGACGTGATGATCGCTAGATGTGATGATTGCCAGGTGATGTGTGATGATCGCTATATTTGATGATTGGTAGGTGATCTCTGATGATCACTAGAAATGATGATCGCTATATGTAATGATCACTAGGCAGTTGGGTGATGATCACTAGATGTTATGTATGGTGATTGCCAGCTGGTGTGTGATGATCACTAGATGTGATGATGGCTAGACGTGATGATCGCTAGACGTGTTGTTCGCTAGATGTGATGATCGCTAGACGTGATGATCGCTAGACGTGATGATCGCTAGACATGATGATCGCTAGACGTGTTGTTCGCTAGATGTGATGATCGCTAGACGTGATGATCGCTAGACGTGTTGTTCGCTAGATGTGATGATCTAACGATGCGCTAGACGTGTTGATCGCTAGACATGATGATCGCTAGACTGTGTTCGCTAGATGTATGATCGCTAGACGTTGATCGGGTTGTTCGCTAGATGTGATGATGGCTAGACGTGTTGTTCGCTAGATGTGATGATCGCTAGACGTGTGATCCTAGACTAGATCGCTGACTGATGATCTCTAGATGTGATGATCGCTAGATGTTGATGATCGCTGACGTTTTCCTAGATGTGATGATCGCTAGACGTGTTCGCTAGACGTGATGATCGCTAGACGTGTTGATCGCTAGACGTGATGATCGCTAGACGTGTTGTTGCTAGATGTGATGATCGCTAGACGTGATGATCTCTAGATGTGATGATCGCTAGACGTGATGATCGCTAGACGTGTTGTTCGCTAGATGTGATGATCGCTAGACGTGATGATCTCTAGATGTGATGATCGCTAGACGTGTTGTTCGCTAGATGTGATGATCGCTAGACGTGATGATCTCTAGATGTGATGATCTCTAGATGTGATGATCGCTAGACGTGATGATCGCTAGACGTGTTGTTCGCTAGATGTGATGATCGCTAGACGTGTTGATCGCTAGACGTGATGATCGCTAGACGTGTTGTTCGCTAGATGTGATGATCGCTAGACGTGATGATCTCTAGATGTGATGATCGCTAGACGTGATGATCGCTAGACGTGTTGTTCGCTAGATGTGATGATCGCTAGACGTGTTGATCGCTAGACGGGATGATCGCTAGACGTGTTGATCGCTAGATGTGATGATCGCTAGACGTGTTGATCGCTAGATGTGATGATCGCTAGACGTGTTGATCGCTAGATGTGATGATCGCTAGATGTGTTGATCGCTAGATGTGTTGATCGCTAGACGTGTTGATCGCTAGATGTGATGATCGCTAGATGTGTTGATCGCTAGATGTGTTGATCGCTAGATGTGTTGATCGCTAGATGTGTTGATCGCTAGATGTGTTGATCGCTAGACGTGTTGATCGCTAGACGTGTGATAGATATTGCTAGACGTGTTGATCGCTAGACATGATGTGTAACGATGGTTAGATATGATCACTACGTGGTGTGTGATGATCGCTAGATGTGATGTGTGATAATTGCCAGATGGTGTGTTATGATCGTTAGACGTGATGATCGCTAGACGTGTTGATCGCTAGATGTGATGATTGCTAGATGTGATGATCGCTAGACGTGTTGATCGCTAGACGTGATGATCGCTAGACGTGTTGATCGCTAGACGGGATGATCGCTAGACGTGTTGATCGCTAGACGTGTTGATCGCTAGATGTGTTGATTGCTAGATGTGTTGATTGCTAGATGTGTTGATCGCTAGACGTGTTGATCGCTAGACGTGATGATCGCTAGACGTGTTGATCGCTAGACGGGATGATCGCTAAGACGTGTTGATCGCTAGATGTGTTGATTGCTAGATGTGTTGATCGCTAGATGTGATGATCGCTAGATGTGATGATCGCTAGATGTGATGATCGCTAGATGTGTTGATCGCTAGACGGGATGATCGCTAGACGTGTTGATCGCTAGATGTGTTGATCGCTGGATGTGTTGATTGCTAGATGTGTTGATCGCTAGATGTGTTGATCGCTAGACGTGAAGATTGCTAGACGTGTTGATCGCTAGACATGATGTGTAACGATGGTTAGATATGATCACTACGTGGTGTGTGATGATCGCTAGATGTGATGTGTGATAATTGCCAGATGGTGTGTTATGATCGTTAGACGTGATGATCGCTAGACGTGTTGATCGCTAGATGTGATGATTGCTAGATGTGATGATCGCTAGACGTGTTGATCGCTAGACGTGTTGATCGCTAGACGTGTTGATCGCTAGACGTGTTGATCGCTAGTGTGATCGCTAGACGTGATGATCGCTAGATGTGATGATCGCTAGATGTGATGATTGCCGGGTGATGTGTGATGATCGCTATATTTGATGATTGGTAGGTGATTTCTGATGATCACTAGAAATGATGATCGCTAGATGTAATGATCACTAGGCAGTTGGGTGATGATCACTAGATGTTATGTATGGTGATTGCCAGCTGGTGTGTGATGATCACTAGATGTGATGATATCAGATGTAATGGTTGCCAGAGGATGTGTGATGATTACTAAATGTGATGATCGCTGGATGTGACGATCACTTTGTATGATGATCACCAGGTAATGTTTGATGATCACTTGAAGTGATGATCGCCAGGTGGTTTCATTGTGAAAAAAGGATTTTCCTCCTCACTGTTGTCTCCTCTTATTACACCAGACACGAGGATGTGTTGTCACATTCTGGTATCGTTTTACAGCTGAGTGAAAAAATAAAGGAGTTTCTGGATGAAAATCAAATTTCTAATTTTTACCAACGCGAATTGGAAAGTGTGCCATCCTTACTGTCCACTGCCACCAAACCCAGCCAAAAGACCGAGGTGAGGGGCCGGTATATGCCTGTCATATGTACCCACACTGTGTGCTATTCCTCTATAACTCCTCCTGGTAATATATGAATAAATGGACCGGGTATTGCCTTTCCCCATGTCAATAACGTCTGTCTGTACACCGGCTGACAGTGTAAAACTGCAGAGACTCAACATCCAGTAACCAAGAAGATTAACAGAAGAACGTCACGTTCTAAGAAAAGAGGCCGAAGAATTATTTCATTGATGTGACAAGACAAATAATGGGAGAACCAGTTGTTAATATATAATCTGTCAAAAAGACACGTATTGGAAGTAAGAAGCTGTATAATGGGGCTGTTAGATAAATACTGAATTTTTATGATTATTTTTAGCTGTTATAAGAAAAACACAGCAGAGAATGTTACCGCAGGTAATGGCGGCTGACTCTTTTCATATAAGGAAGAATTGCCGTTATTATGATTATTATTATTGTTTTTCATCATTCTGGATTTTGTATAATTTGTTGGTGACCTCTATTATCAGGAGGGTTCGAGCGTTACATCCAAAGACATCCACAATGTATTCAAAGAAGCCATACATCTACTTCTGGAAAAAGGCATGGTGTACCTGAAAGGCCACCAGACACACGTGTACCAGGTCAGAGGCCGGGCTAATGATGAGCCGCAGTGCCCTTTTTTTTATATTGTGCTTGACTTATGATTTGGTCGTCATGGTGGATGACTGTAATCAATACATTGGTGATAGGATGATCCATGAAGGAGCAGAATTAAAGGGAATGCGTTACAGAGGACCTTACTCGAGATCAAAAGTGACCAGTTTACCTTCCCCTTTAAAAAATAAAATCCATCATACGGTCCCAGAAATATGTTTTTTTTTATTTGGCATTAAGTTTTATGGTTATTCCAGGGGGGCGTGGCTCACGTGATCCTCTGGGGCGTGTCCTTAGGCTTCTCTGCTTTATTATCCTATGGGCACCGCCCTCTTGGTAAAGACCATAAAAATCAGCACTAAATAAATAAGGCCCATATCTCGAGAACCGCATGGCAGATTTAAAAAGCAAAAAATAAAACAAAACCTGAATACTTCAGGGAGGAGCTGGAATAAAATAAGGGCAAAAACTGTCCACTTTTCAGCTGGTGGCATAGCGTCTTTAAACAGTGTTTACCAAGTGCACAGTGTTATCTATATGCACTATTGCTTTTTACTTACAGCAGAGTAAATGTTCATTTTGTTTCTATCTTTGGTTTTGTCCGTTTAATGGCCAGTGTGAACACGCTCCTACCCATTGCATATATACCAACTTATATTCCATTGTATTTCTTTCTGTGAAACTTGTCCTGAAGGTCTGATCAGAGGCATCTGGCCGCATGATATCTCTACCCGATCTCTAGGATGAGCATTTCTGTCCCAGTCTTAAATGATGGAGTCTTCTTCAATTGCAACAGAAAACAAATACTTTTCCATTGATAGCAGGACTGAATGTGACATGGAAATAATGCCTTTACATATGTTACTGGTGACCTTATTAGTTTATAAAAGTTTCAGTCTGAAATCTTCATTTCTCATTTTCAGACGCCCCAATATGCAGGTTGCAGTCTGATCCAAGTTTCAGATTTTTCTTTTGTGGGAGTGTCTGTGCCAGTAATATAGGCTGGGTGTGAGCTCTGTGTGGGCGCTAGTTGAGCACAGCTTCTATCCTGAAACGTATCACCTCTTCATGTGCATTCCTCCTTTTCTTTTAAACTGATTTTTCTGCTTTCCCTAGGACTGTACGTTTTCTTCCCTCTACCCACTGCAGACATCGGTGTATAACCCTTATGGTGTGCACAATTTGGGCCTTCTCTTCTTTCATTGTCTATGGGCCTGCCAAAAACTCACAAATTAAATTCTCTATACTTGTTCGGTTCCCAGTAGCTGGACCCACTATGGATACAGATAACTTAGTATCTTGGTTATAATCGTTTATGTAATAAAATATGTTGATTTTAGACTCTCCAGCTTTTGCCTACCTATACTAGTATATCCACTCCATTCATTGTCTATGGGACTACCAGAAATAGCGTCAGTCCTATAGACAATGAATTGGGCATATGCTGATCATGTGCACTTGGCTGGTTTCCAGAATGCCAATCACTGGGTCGCTGGGGGTCCGGCTACTGTAAGCTATGTCTAGTACAACACTGAGGGGCTCTTAGCAGGTGCTGCTGCCCCTCAATCTGCTGATCATGGGGTTCTCAGACAACCAATGATTAAACTCCTGATTTCAAAAGCAAATAATTTAAACTCTGACATTGTCAATATTTTGATATATTTTTTGTATATTTTTATTGTTAAATATGACAATCTTATTACTCTATGTAATAAAATTTACATTTCATGCAGGTAACTGATCAGGACAATGAATTACATAAGCTAGCGCTGAGCATCATCCAGGAGGATTGCCGGAGGCAGAGACGTAAGTGACAATTTCTGCGCAATTTTCGGAGTCGTGTCTGAGTCTTTTTTGCTGAGATGTTTACCCAGAAAGAGGCGGCTGCCATTGTCATAAATAGATGTCGTCGCCACCTGCTGGTTATTAGTAGTTATTACAGAGCAAATCGGAGGTGGAATATTTCTTGTATTAATGTAGAAGGAGCTCAAGTGTTTTGTCTTTTAGCCCTAAAGACAACCTGTCATCAGCATTAACCCCTATTTCTACAATATCATGCAAAAAAAAAAAATGATATTTAAAGATTTTTTTGTTTTCTGAAATCTGGTTTTCGCTAAATAAAATGAATGGAAAAAATGTTTCCCAAGAGGTTAGAAAAGCTATTTGTGGGGACACTGCAGCTTTTTTTGTATTGTTCAGTCTTTTCCCTGTCAATGGGGCATCCATGGGAATCCGAGTTGCAGGATAAACTTCCCCTTGCTGCTTTACCATGCCTGGCAGATCGTGTGATTGTTGGGTCCATCAATAGAGTTGTCGATTTCTATTTATGCGTAACACTTACTGAGTGTTCTGTTGCTGGTGAAGAAGAAGACAGAAGCGGTAATAAACTGCTTCTGTCTTCTTCTTAGGGTTACCGGCTGATAGCCAGAGACCTGACCTCCTATTAGGATGCAAAAGCAGGAGTGTTAATGCAGATACATTACAGCACGCTCGGGAACCATTCAAAAGACAGCGGGCGGTTGGAAAGGGGTTAAAAGGGTCATCCCACCAATAAAATATTTCACATAACCACAGGGTAGGTGATAAACGTATATTCTATGGGTGTCCAACCATTGGGACCCCAACCAATAATGAGAAGTTGGGTCCTAAAAAATTGTGTGAATGAAGCGTTAGTGAGCATGTGCGACCATCTTCTATTGATAAAGCAGTGGTCGCACATGCTCACTAATGCTTCATTCGCACACAGGATTTTTGGCCCCTGCTGTTGAGATCAGTGTGGGGGTGGGGATTTTGTATGTGTGTCTCTTGAATGATTAATATGTAATCTCCTTTTTCCTTAGATGCTGATAAAGGCTGCCATTTTCTCCACATACTGAACTGCGTGCGACAGACCTTTGGTTCCTGCATCTGTCAAACCGTACTGCAGCGCGTCGTTGATGCTCTCGAAAGGAACAGCGACATTATTAGCACCATGGAAAAATATTACACGTCCTTCTGATGAAGGAGACATAATGCCATGCAGGGGGGTTAACCAGAGTCTGATGGACTCAGAGGACGCACATCCAGTTGAAGTTTGCGCTGACGTCCCCAGCACAGGCCCAGCCGCGACCTCTGCGACCGTGAACATTGCGCCACTGATGCCATGTACCAGAGTGGGAAATTCGGCTTTCATCCAACCAGGCACTTGTCGGATTGGACATAGCTGATTTCTCATATAATGGAAGTCCTTATATCAGTTTTTTTTTTGTCTGTTTTCTTCAGAAATTGCACTGCTCTTATACAGGTGCAGTCCTGGTAACGGAGGCCGGCGGTAATCACTGCAGTAACAATGCGCCGCAGGACCAGATAGTGAAGGCGGCGCTTGTTCTAAAAAACTTTTTTGTAATCATGGATAACCATAGTCTATCTGTAATGATTATATTTAATGTGCACTTTTTATTTTTTTATACAACAGGAATATTATAATAAATTTCCATTTAATAGATAAAAATGACCACTATTTATATATCTATATCTCTGTTTTTATGTTTCCTGACACTTTAGGTAACTATGTTAAATAAGGTAATACTGCAAAATAAGTGAAAATAGACTTATAAAATTATTTTATTACAAATTTTTCATGAAAATCTTCTTTTGAACTGAAATGAGCTCACTAACACTCACTAAAATCATTTTTCAGCTGCAGATGGAAGGAAGAGAGCCACAGTATTCATTACTGATGGGTAGGCGGAGCCCCAGATCAGGATGTCACCTCAGATCAAAAGAGTGCTGACTGGCTGGCCCCTCCAGCTCGGGCTCCTCCTACTCAGCTCCAGTCTAAGATTTGAGGTCCAGAGGATGGTTGCTGCTAATGCAGCTCCTCAGAAGATTTTATTATTTTATATTCGGACAGGAGACTTGGATCACTAGTTGGTCTAGAGGTCTCAGGGGTACCAGCGCTGCTGTACCCCAACCTCTCCCTTGGCGGATCTGTACTTACTCAAAGTCCCTGCAGAATCCTTGCCGGCCCTGGGGGATGAGGAGAGCTTCCCTGGCGGGACGCAAACCACACGTGCGGTCACTGCGTTCCTCGCCCTGGGGGGAAGCATGGGCACAGCGCCAGAAACCCCTGAGGGTCCCTGTGGCGCCTTGGCTGGTGAGTACTCCACACAAAATTTTACTATTAATGTGTGAGTGCTTTAGCGTCTGATGGCAGCGCTATTACATGTATATCAGTATGCTTCAGCGCTGCGGTGACAGCGCTATTACATGTTTATCAGTGTATTTCACCAGCCTCTCCCTTGGCGGATCTGTAATTACATAATGGTCCCTGCAGAATCCTTGCCGGCCCTGGGGGATGAGGAGAGTTTTCCCTGGCGGGGGCGCAAACCACACGCTGGGTCACTGCGCTTCCCGCCCTGGGGGGAAGCATGGGCATAGCGCCAGAAACCCCTGGGGGTCCCTGTGGCGCTGAGCTGATGAGTTTTTCCACACAATTTTTATTATAATAATGTGTGAGTGCTTCAGCGCTGCGGTGACAGCGCTACTACTTGTATGTCAGTATGCTTCAGCGCTGCTGTGACAGCGCTGTTACATTGTAGATGTGGTGATCTTTTGTCCGCAGGCAGATAGCTGCAGGACAGAGAGGGAGCAGGAGCGGGGGAGTTCGCGCTCAATATTTGAGCTAGCAGGGGGCGTGGCCTATCTATTCCCGGTCTTTTGAGCAGGAAGACGCGCGCTCTGGCGTTTCTCCTGCGACTCCCTCACTGTGGCGGCCATTACACAGGCTCCTGGGCTCCTCAGACCGCTCCTCTCCTCATAAGACACCACGGCCAGCTGGGTGAGTGCTGATTCCTCACCCCGCAGCGCAGCGATCGCTATCCTGCAGCTGCAGTCTCATTAGAGACATAAAATTGGCTGGAACTCACACTTCGTATATATATATTGTGGTGAGTTTGCAATATTAACCCTTCTGAGGGTTATTTCTACCAGAAAAATTTTTTGACTGAATACCGCTGGGGTAACCCTGCCTGGTGGAGCGTTAACCCTTCAGCATATAAAAAAAAAAAAAAAAAAAAAAGAAAGAAAAACCGCATAGTTTTTTGCTGGTATTACCGCTTTGACCTGTTCATACAGGTGAGACATGTCTGAACAGAGTTCAGATGCCGCGGATCACGTCCCAGTGCCATTGCGGCAATCAGATACGCAGACCTCCACAGCGTCTAGCGCTGCGGTCGACAGCGGTGAAAAATTGGACGATATCGCTCGATCGATCAACAACTTGTCTGACCTTTTAGGTCAATATGTGTCTGCTAATTCCTCTCAGAGGAAGCGACGCAGGCCGTTACTGGCCTCTACACGGAGCGAGTCAGACGTATCTGATATTGGGCAGAGTTCCCCATTAAATTCGGATGGAGAAATATCCGATTCAGATGCGGACGAGCCGCAGGGGCGTTCCTCTATGGCGAAGCGTACGGAGGCATTAATTGAAGCCATGAGAGATATATTACAGTTACCGGAGGAGGTAACTAGTCGTCCTGGTAAATCAGCACGCATGTTCCAGGAGTCCCGTGCTTCGCGTACAACATTGCCAGCTCTGGATGAGCTTAATAGTGTAATAGAGGAGGAACGTCTGTGTCCAGATAAGCGTTTTCATGGAACGCATTTCTTTGATACACTTTATCCTTGCTCTGCGGAGTTAAAGGCTAATTGGACTTCTGCTCCTGAAGTGGATGTGTCTTTATCTCAGCTTAGTAAATCCTCACTACTCCCTATTAAGGGAAAAGCGAGCTTACAGGAGCCTTTGGATAGAAAAGCAGATTGGCGGCAAAAGCAAGCTATGAGGCTGCGGGTCATGGATTCCGAGCAGTGCTAGGATCCATGTGTGCTGCTAGAGCTTCTCTAAGCTGGTTGGCACGTCTGAAGACGGAGTTGCACAATGAATCTCCGTTATCTGAGATACGGGAAACTTGTGAATGGTTAGAAACGGCAGCCTGTTATATCTTCGATGCCGGTCTGGATACGGCATCTCTGCTGGCCAAAGCGCAAGCTTCAGCGGTCACAGTCAGAAGAGCTTTATGGCTCAGACAGTGGGCCGGGGACGCAGTTTCCAAACAAGGGTTGTTGGCCTTACCTTACAAGGGTGGCCATCTTTTTGGATCCGACCTCACAGAGCTGATTTCCAAGGCGAAGGAATCAGCATTACCACAGCGTAGGGCCATGGCCTCGGTGTCCAGTAAGCCTGGTGTCTATAGTGGTCGGCGGTCCTTTCGGGGCCGAGGACGATCTAGTCACTCCTCGTGGGGATCGGGTCGTCCTTCCTTCTCAGGAAAGAAATCCTCTCAGAAAACTCGTACTCCCTGGAAGCAGAGTTTCCGCCAGGACAAGCGGGAACTTGACAAGAAGCCCGCAAAGTCTAATTGACGCCAGGGGTCCACTCGAGGATTCTCGAGTGGGGGGTCGCCTGCTTCTTTTCAAAGCGACTTGGATGGCTCGCGTTCCAGATTCCTGGGCAACGCGGATTGTGTCGGCAGGCTATTTCATAGAGTTTGCTTCTCGACCCCCAAATGTTTTTGTCAGTCTCGCGTTCCGTCGGAACCCGAGCTTGTTGTCGCTCTACAGCGAGAGGTCGAATCTCTGCTACAAAAGGGTGTAGTGATACCGGTTCCGTCAGAGGACCGAGGGAAAGGTTTTTATTCCAACCTTTTTATAGTTCCCAAAAAGGAGAACAAATTTCGCCCGATTCTGGATCTCAAGCGATTAAACCGGCATGTCCATGCCCGGAAATTTCGCATGGAGTCGCTTCGCTCCGTTGTGGCAGCTCTGTCACAGAACGATTTTCTGGTGTCAATCGACATTCGCGACGCCTATTTGCATATTCCCATCGGAAAGGCTCATCAGCGCTTTCTTCGATTTGCCATAGGTCAGAATCATTACCAGTTCGTGGCTCTGCCGTTCGGCTTAGCCTCAGCGCCAAGGGTCTTTACAAAAATTCTGGCGCCCCTCATGGCAATCCTTCGAAGACAGGGGATTACGATTCTCCCTTATCTGGACGATCTTTTGATCGTGGCTTCCTCGGAGGAGGAGGCGTTGACGGCTCGGGATTTGTCTCTTCAGTTTCTGAAGGACTTCGGTTGGCTGGTCAATTGGGAGAAGTCGTCCCTGGAACCATCGAGGACAATCCTCTTTTTGGGAATGCATCTCGACACGTTTCGGTCGGTAGTTTCCCTACCACCAGACAAACAGTCATGTCTTCTTCGACATGTACGGATTATGAGATCCTCAACGGCAATGTCTCTACGGAAGTGTATGCGTCTTCTAGGACTGATGGTGGCGTCCATGGAGGCAATTCCTTTTGCCCAGTTCCACTCCAGGACTCTCCAAAGGTTCATCTTGAGTCGATGGAATCAGTCGCAATCGCTGGATTGCAGTGTCACCATTTCTCGCGCGGTGCGGGATTCTCTAGAATGGTGGTTACGTCCAGGGGCATTCTCCCTGGGGAAGTCTTTCCTCCCCCCGAAGTGGTCAGTCATAACCACCGATGCCAGCCTGACGGGCTGGGGGGGTGTTTGGAACAATCTCTGGATTCAGGGGGTATGGTCATCGGAAGAGTCTGTGCTTCCGATCAACATTCTGGAATTGAGGGCGATTTTCCTTTGCCTCCAACATTGGACGGTCCTTTTGAGCGGTCTGCCAGTCCGAGTGCAGACAGACAATGCGACGGCTGTCGCGTATATCAATCACCAAGGTGGGACAAGGAGTTCCAGACTCATGGTAGAGGTGTCCCGAATTCTGATTTGGGCAGAGGCCAATGTACCAGCCATTTCGGCGATTCACATTCCAGGGGTTCAGAATGTTACAGCGGACTTTCTCAGTCGCAGAAGGATGGATTCCGGGGAATGGAGCCTCCATCCGGATGTGTTTGCACTACTGTGCTCTCGCTGGGGAACCCCCCAAGTGGATTTGATGGCATCCAGGTCCAATGCCAAGTTACCGACATTCATGTCCAGGTACAAGGATCCGAAGGCGGTGGCGGTGGATGCTCTAGTGGCTCAGTGGGATCAGTTCGAGCTGATCTATGTATTCCCGCCGATATCCTTACTTCCTCTAGTACTGCGTCGGATCAGACTAGAGAGAATTCCAGCTATTTTGATAGCTCCAGACTGGCCAAGAAGGGTGTGGTTCTCGACAATAATGTCGCTGTTGGCGGCACCTCCTTTTCCACTCCCTCTTCAACCGGACTTGTTGACTCAGGGGCCCGTTTGTCATCCGGACTTGATGTCCCTGCGTTTGACGGCGTGGCTCTTGAGACCGAAATCTTGACCCGTAGAGGTTTCTCAGCCGAGGTCATTGCTACCCTTCGTGCTGCAAGATGTCCGGCTACTACTAGGATTTACCACAAAATTTGGGAAACCTTCTTTTCGTGGTGTTTGGGGTCCTCTCGGAACCCGAGAAAATTTTCCATTCCCAACCTGTTGGCTTTTCTGCAGCATGGGCTAGACAAGGGTTTGGCAGTCAGCACTCTGAAAGGTCAGATTTCTGCTCTGTCCTTATTGTTCCGGAGAACCATTGCTTCAAACAGAGACGTGCTCTCCTTTTTCCGAGGTATATCTCGTAAGTTTCCGCCGCGGAAGGCACCCGTGTCTCCTTGGCGGCTCAACCTTGTTTTGGAGGCTCTTCAGCATAAACCTTTTGAGCCTATGGTTTCTGCTAGCCTTTCTTTCCTTTCTTGGAAGGTGGCTTTCCTTGTTGCAGTCACTTCCTTGAGGAGAGTTTCTGAGTTGGCAGCTCTTTCTTGTTCGCCTCCTTTTCTGGAGTTTTTTCCGGATCGTGTAGTGCTTTCGCACTCGGGGTGATTTTTTGCCAAAAGTGGTATCACAATTTCATGTTAACCAGGATATTGTGTTGCCTTCACTCTGTCCGGATCCGAAGAATGCGAAAGAGCGAGATTTACACACATTGGATTTAGTGCGGGCCTTGAAGTTTTATCTTTCTATTACTCAAGGTTTTCGTAAGACGGACTCCCTGTTTGTGGTTCCAGCAGGTCGTCGGCGTGGTCAACGAGCTTCCAAGGATTCTATAGCTCGTTGGATCCGGTCAGCTATTTTGGAAGCTTACCGTCTTCGGGGTGAATCTTGCCCGATTAAGATTCGAGCCCATTCTACGAGAGCTGTGGCCTCATCGTGGGCTTTTCATCAAGGTGCCTCGGCAGTGCAGCTCTGCCGAGCGGCAACTTGGCGCTCTGTCCACACGTTTACAAAGTTTTATAAAGTGGACGTCAGTGCTTCCGCTGATGCAGCCCTCGGACGTAGGGTCCTGCAGGCAGCTGTAGTTTGAAGTTCTGGATGAACTTGTGTTTAGCGCTGGTTGCGCTTTGTTGTTAAGGTTGTTGGGTTTCTGCCTTTTGTTGGTTTTTCCCACCCTTATTTTTGAACTGCTTTGGGACGTCCCATCAGTAATGAATACTGTGGCTCTCTTCCTTCCATCTGCAGCTGAAACACGGATTTTGGTAAGAACTTACCTGTAAAATCCTTTTCAGCGAAGGAAGGAAGAGAGACACAGCACCCTCCCAAGGCAGAAGTATGTTGATGTTTTCAGATGCAGCGCGACCCTTATCTGATAGCGATTATCTGGGCTGAGGTCAGCGCGCTAAGGCTCTGTTCCAGCATCGCCAGCTCATCGCAGTAGTCCGGTTCCGTGAGTAGTACCTGGAACTCTGTGGTTTTTGGCTTTCTTTGCATGCATAACCTGTATCCTTGTGTTTTTTCTCTGAAGTTCCTTCAGAAGGGGTTATGTTGCTCCGCTGGTGATCTTGGCTCTTTTCCTAAAAGCTTTGGTACGACTGGAGCTGAGTAGGAGGAGCCCGAGCTGGAGGGGCCAGCCAGTCAGCACTCTTTTGATCTGAGGTGACATCCTGATCTGGGGCTCCGCCTACCCATCAGTAATGAATACTGTGTCTCTCTTCCTTCCTTCGCTGAAAAGGATTTTACAGGTAAGTTCTTACCAAAATCCGTGTTTTTTCCCTGTGAGGCTCCTCTTGGAACATTTATGCTTGTGAGTTGCATCTGGAATGTCTCTCTGAAGCATCCAACAGTAGTCTGCCATCATTGTAATGCTCCATTTTCCTTGGTATCTACTTTCCATCATTTTAGTGTCCTGGTGGAATCGTTCACCTTGCTCTGCAGTCACAGCTCCCAAATTTTCAGGAAAGTTCTCAAGGTGGGAATGGAGGAAATGCACTTTCAAACTCATCAGGCAACCTAAAGCTTGAAATGCTTTCAGCATTCGTCCGATGATCTTTTTGTAGTCAGGATCTTTTTTTATTGCCAAAAAATTTCTCTTCAACCTCTTTAAATGCAATCCACCCTTCTTTTTGAGGATCCGTCATGGTATTGACAAGCTCTTTATCAGCTATAAACCTTCTTATGTCTGGTTCGACGAACACACCTTCCTTCAATTTTGCCTCCGAGAGGCCTGGAAGCTTGGTGACCAAGTATTTGAAGCATTCCTCATCTCTTGGAAGTGATTTTACGATTTGCTTCATCAATCCCAATTTCTCCTTCGCCTCATTGGGGACACACAGACCGTGGGTGTTATGCTGCTGCCACTAGGAGGACACTAAGCAATACATTAAGCACAAAAGATTAACTCCTCCTCCTGCAGTATACACCTCCTGTTGGCTCAATCCTGAACCAGTTCTTGCTTAGTGTCTGTAGGAGGCACTAGGGTCTGCTCTCAGACCCCACTTTTTTTCTCATTTTTTATTTTATTTTACTTCACGCACGGATGGGCGACGGACTTGTACGAAAAGTCACGATCTCCCAAAAACCAGCAACAGGCGGCATCGTGCGAGTGTCGCCTCCACGTACCCCTCCTGCCACGCTACCATGGGGCGACAGATCCCTGGAATGGGCCGCTCTCCCCATGAGATATCCCACGAGGTAGATGACGGATTCGCGTGGCACCTTTGATTGAATATCCCGCTCACCTCTCCTGAAGCGGTGGCGTTCTGATGCATGAAAGATCCCTCTCCACCCCCCTAATGAAAGGGGATGGTGGATTGAGGAAGTACGGCCATAAATGCTGTAGTCCTGCGGTCTCCATCTTCGGGCCCCCCCGCAGTGAGTATATCAGGAGGGCGATTTTGCCTCATGTCGCCGCGACCGCTTTGGCGTCGCATCGCGGCCGCAGCTGTGTTGCGCCGCGTCTTTGCGCCGCACCACTAGCGCTACAATCGCGCCGCGCCGCTAGCGCTATATTCGCGCCACGGCCTTAAATATACTCCCCGGCTTCGGCTCCGGGTAGGCCGCAAAAAATTTAGGCCCCGGCTTCGGGCCGGCATAGGCCGCATTTTCTAAATTTAGTCCCCCGCTTCAGGCCGGGATAGGCCTCAAGGGAAGGGGCGGGCCGAACGGCTCTGCCCATCTCTAACGCTATTGGCCAGCGTTAGATTACATGGGTGCAACCTTTCCCTTTTAAATGGTACAATCTCTACAACCTCTGCTTGCTGGGATCTGACTTTTACTACTGTGCAACCTTTCCCTTTTAAATGGTACAATCTCTACAACCTCTGCTTGCTGGGATCTGACTTTTACTACTGTGCAACCTTTCCCTTTTAAATGGTACAATCTCTACAACCTCTGCTTGCTGGGATCTGACTTTTACTACTGTGCAACCTTTCCCTTTTAAATGTGCCTGCTGAATGTTTGCTAAATTAATTTGTTGCATTGTATTCAATACTTACTGCTGTATAGCCATGCTGGGGCCAGTAGAGATGCTATCAGGTGCAAGGTGTTACCAGCATATGGATGCAGCCAGGCCCTGTGCCTTTGATTGTCTATCCTCCCCTGGTGTGCTGGGCAGCTGCTAATTTATCCCAAAGCAGCTACCACAACTCCTCCCACCTGATCCTCTACTCAGTCCTATATATTCAGTAGCAGTCTAAGGGGGGCACGCGTGTGGGGTCAGGCACGCACACGCAGCAGAAGTACCACTGCAGCAAAAGTACAGTGAAGCTGCAGTTATTTCAACGGCAGTTAGTCACGGCAGGAGTCAGGACCCCACACTATGTCTTTTTTGGGTATGTCTGCTGAGTAAGCACTTCTAATTTCTTGTACCTGGCTTTTCTATTTACCCATCTCACTCTTTCACCATGTTTACATATGCCTTCACAGTGTTTGCTCCGTTAATCCTCTCTCTCCTTCGCTATCCCCAAACCCCAGCACCCTCTAATCAAATAATCATCTCCCCTTCCCTCCTTCCTCCCCACCTGTCCTCCTCTGCTGACCTGCTCCTCAACCTCAAATCTGTCCTAATAAAACACAAAACAAGCTTCCCTCTCTCCTTCTCCCACATGCTCTCCCTTTCTCTGCTCCTCCTCACTGCTGGTGACATATCTCCCAATCCTGGACCTCCACAGTTCATACCCACCATTAGTACTCCTTCCTACCGCTCCCTATCTAATAGGAACTACCGCAATCTTTCCAACGTAAAACCTGTGCCATTGACACCCACCCACCTGCTCCCTCTCTCTGGAGCACTCTGGAATGCCCGCTCCATCTGCAATAAGCTTCATGTGATTCATGACCTATTTCTCGCAATCTTGCTTTCCTCGCCCTCACAGAAACATGGCTGACACCCTCTGACACCGCCTCCCCTGCTGCGCTGTGTTACGGTGGCCTCTAATTCACCCACACTCCTCGCCCTGGAAACAGACATGGTGGAGGAGTGGGTGTTCTCCTTTCCTCTAACTGCAACTTTAACCCAATCCCACCTCTTCCCTCCCTAATCCTCCCTTCCTTTGAAGTCCACTCTGTCCGCATCTACTCTCCCTCCAACCTCCAAGTGGCCGTCATATACCGACCTCCAGGCCCGACCACTGCCTTCATCGACCAATTCACTACCTGGCTTCTTCACTTTCTCTCCACTGACATCCCCACCATCATCATGGGTGACTTCAACATCCCCACTGATACCCTTCAGTCAGCAGCCTCCAAACTTCTGTCCCTTACTTCATCCTTTGGACTTACTCAGTGGTCCTCCTCAGCCACCCACACGGATGGTCATACATTAGACTTGGTCTTCACCCGCCTCTGCTCTCTATCTAACTTCACCACCTCCCCTCTCCCCCTATCTGACCACCACCTACTCACTTTCTCATCCCTGTCCTCCGCTCCTGTCACCCATGTCCAGCAACACGTGCACCCCCGCAGACACCTTGCACACTTAGACATCCACACACTCTCTGACTCTATTCTTTCACTGGCATCAATATCCTCACTCCACGATACAGACAGTGCCACTGCTTTCTACAATGCCACTCTCACATCGGCTATTGACACGGTCGCCCCTCTCGTTCATGGCAGAGTGCGACGTACCAACAGACAACCCTGGCACAATAACACCACTAAAAAGCTCCGGCAAGTGTCCAGGATTACAGAGCGGCGTTGGAAAAAAACAAATTCGCAAGACGACTTCACTGCATTCAAACAAGCAACACTCTCTTTCAAATCTGCCCTCACCTCTGCTAAACAGGCCTACTTCACAACCCTCGTATCTTCCCTATCCTACAACCCCAAACAGTTATTCAAAACTTTTAACTCCCTCCTCCGCCCACCACTGCCCCCTCCTACCTCCCTCATCTCTGCTGAGGACTTTGCCACACACTTCAAAAATAAGATCGACCAAACAAGGCAAGTCTTCATTGTTCAACCACCTCAACCACTTTGTATACCAGACCAATGCCCCAACCCCATAACCTCCCTCTCCAACATAACTGAAGGGGAGCTTAATTGTCTTCTCTCCAAATCGCACCTCACAACCTGTGCACTTGACCCCATCCCAACCCACCTCCTCCCCAACCTCACCACCACTATTATTCCATCCCTAACCCACCTCTTCAACCTATCACTAACTTCCGGTACCTTCCCTTCTGCTTTCAAGCATGCCACAATCGCGCCTATCCTTAAAAAGCCAACCCTCGACCCAACCGCTATGTCCAGCTATCGCCCAATATCACTGCTCCCATTCGCTTCCAAACTCCTGGAGCTGCATGTCCACGCTGAGCTTTCCTACCACTTCTCTTCTAACTTGCTCTTTGACATTCTACAATCTGGTTTCCGCCCCCATCACTCCACTGAGACAGCCCTGACCAAAATTACTAATGACCTACTCACAGCCAAAGCAAACGGACAATACTCTATACTCCTGCTTCTTGACCTGTCCTCTGCTTTTGACACAGTTGACCACTGCCTTCTACTACAGATTCTTTCCTCCTTTGGCGTCAAAGACCTCGCCCTATCCTGGATCTCCTCATACCTTTCCAACCGCACATTCAGCGTCTCCCACTCCCACACTACCTCCTCGTCCCACCCTCTCTCTGTTGGAGTCCCCCAAGGCTCTGTTCTAGGACCCCTACTCTTCTCAATCTATACACTTGGCCTGGGGCAACTCATAAAGTCCCACGGATTCCAGTACCACCTTTATGCTGATGACACTCAGATCTACCTCTCTGGCCCAGACATCACCTCTCTGCTATCCAGAATCCCGGACTGTCTATCAGCCATATCCTCCTTCTTCTCCTCCCGCTTCCTCAAACTCAATGTGGACAAATCTGAACTCATAATCTTTCCCCCATCCCACAGATCTTCCTTACCTGACCTATCTATCACAATTAATGACATCACGCTTTCCCCCGTACCAGAAGTCTGCTGCCTCGGAGTAACCCTTGACTCTGCCCTGTCCTTCAAACCGCACATCCAAGCTCTTTCTACCTCCTGTCGCCTTCAGCTCAAAAATATTTCAAGAATCCGTCCTTTCCTCAACCCTCAATCTACTAAAATGATTGTGCACGCCCTCATCATCTCCCGCCTCGACTACTGCAACACCCTTTTCTCTGGCCTCCCTGCTAACACCCTCGCACCTCTCCAGTCCATCCTTAACTCTGCTGCACGACTAATTCACCTCTCTCCTCGCTACTCCTCCGCTTCTCCCCTCTGCAAATCTCTTCACTGGCTCCCATTCCCTCAGCGTATCCAGTTCAAATTACTAATACTGACCTACAAGGCCATCTATAATCTGTCTCCTCCTTATATCTCTGAACTAATCTCCCGATATCTTCCCTCACGTAATCTCCGATCCTCCCAAGACATCCTTCTCTCCTCCACACTTATTCGCTCCTCACCCAACCGCCTCCAAGACTTCTCCCGAATATCCCCCATCCTCTGGAATTCTTTGCCCCAACACGTCCGACTATCAAACACATTCGGATCCTTCAGACGGAACCTGAAAACCCATCTCTTCAGGAAAGCCTACAGCCTGCAATGACCCTGCTACCTCCTCACCACTACCGGAGATATTGCCTCAACCAACACCGGAACTGCTGCAACCCCCCGACCTACTGTCTCCTGCCTCACAATCCTGTAGAATGTAAGCCCGAAAGGGCAGGGTCCTCTCCCCTCTGTATCAGTCTGTCATTGTTAGTTTGTTTACTGTGATACCTGTAATTTGTATGTAACCCCTTCTCATGTACAGCACCATGGAATCAATGGTGCTATAGAAATAAATAATAATAATAATAATAATGGGTCTCTCTCCTGGGTCCTCCCCCTCTCCTCCCACTGCCTCTGGCGCTTCTCGTACCACACGAGAAGCGCTGCTATAATCTCGGGCGCCATCTTTTTTGTGGAGCAGTGCTGGCAGACGCTGTTCTCCTTCCCTGCAAGGACCTGGGTAAATGCACGCTGCGACTAGGTCGGCACAGCGATTAACCCTTCTACTGCAGCAGGCTCCAAAAATTGCAGAAAATATGTCGCAATCAAAGGACGCTAAAAAGGCTAAAAACTACACTGTAGTATATGCCGCCTGCATTGCATGCAACGCTTCACTGCCGTCAAAGCATGGTTCCCAATTCTGTACATCATGTGCCCAAGAGCCCACTGCTTCTGCCGCTCAGGAGCCCCCTACTACCGTTCAGGAGTCTCTGCCTATTCCTGATCCCATTGAGCCAGGTCCTTCAGGATGGCCAGAATTTCTGGCGCATTCCATGGATTCTCTGACTAGGGCCTTGGATACTTTCCGCGGCTCCGCTTCTTCCCAGGGCGTCCCTTTTCCAGAAAGGGGCCCGTTAGCCTTCAGAGAGACCTCATCCGACAGGGGCCGACCCTCGGCGTCCGCAAAGCGGTCGTCCAGAAAACGCCGCCATAATGCGTCTCCTAATCCATCCAGCGGTTCGGCATCGGCGAGCTCAGGCTCTCGCTCCCCCTCGCCCAGATATCGTAGTGATCATGATTCGGAATACAAGTCGGACATTGGTGATGACCCCAACTCGCCAGAATTTCAGGAATCGTTAGATTCTCTCATTGAGGCAATTAATAAAATCCTCAAACTAGATGAAGAACCCGGGTCTCAACCAAATCACCCTATCTCTTTCAAAAGAGCTAAACGTACTCACAAGGTGTTTAGTAATCACCCTGAATTTACGGAAATTGTCCAGGGACAGAGGGAACGTCCAGACAAACGTTTTTCAGGGCTGAAGTCTCTGAAAGCTCGTTACCCATTTTCAGCAACTGTAGCGAAAGAGTGGACTGAATCTCCAGTGGTAGATCCTCCAGTATCTCGCTTAGCTTCAAAAACCCTGCTCTCTGTGTCAGATAGTTCATCCATTAGGAACCCGTCTGACAAACAAATTGACAACCTCGCAAAATCAATTTTTGAGGCGGCTGGAGCCTCTCTCTCTCCCTCCTTTGCGGCCACCTGGGTAGCAAGGGCCATGGTGGCTTGGGTTGAAGACCTAGTTAAAACAACTAGCGATATCTCCCTTTCACCCGAGGCACGTAATCTGGCCTATCAGATTACTCGGGCAGGTGACTACATGGTTCATGCGTCCCTAGATGCAGCTAATTGCGCTGCACTCACAGCAGCCAATGCTATCGCTATTCGGAGGTCCCTCTGGCTCCGAGAGTGGCGTGCAGATGCTGCTTCAAAGAGAACTTTGACTTTGCTGCCTTATCTTTCAGGACGTCTTTTTGGAGACCGTCTTGATCAAATTATTTCTGACGCCACTGGGGGCAAGAGCAAATTTCTTCCGCAGCGCAGAATCAATCGACCTTTTCGGTATCAATACCAAGGTCGTTCCCGGCCATTTCGTAGCTCCTTTAATTGGTCCTCCACCTCGACCTCGTCTCGAGCACCCCGTCCATCTCGCAGAGATAGGGGCTCGCAACCATCGTCCAGGTCCTCTCAGCCCTGGAGAAACAGATTTTCTCAGGCGGGAAATAGGAGCTCCTCTTCTCGCAAACAGTCTTCCCAATGACTCCTTACCAAGGACGGGGGTCCCAAACAAGGTAGGCGGCCGCCTACTCTTGTTTCGCGAGGTCTGGGGGTCGGTCATTCAGGACCGGTGGGTCCTCGATCTGGTACACTCCGGCTACAAGATCGAATTCTTGTCCCTCCCCCAACACGTTTCTTTCAGTCACGTCCCCCCAAGTCCAAGGATCTCATAGTTCCCTTCCTTCAGGCTCTGGACATACTTCGTTCCAGCGGCGTCATCGTCCCAGTCCCTCACAGGGAAAGATTCAAAGGGTTTTACTCAAACCTCTTTGTGGTTCCCAAGAAGGACGGCTCCTTGCGTCCTATTCTAGACCTCAAATTACTAAACAAGTTCATCAGAATCCGTCATTTCAGGATGGAATCCCTCCGTTCTGTGGTCGCATCTCTAGAAAGGAAAGAATACTTGGCGTCTATAGACATCAAGGATGCGTATCTACACATTCCAATTTTCAGAGGTCATCAAAAGTTTCTGCGTTTTGCTGTCGGAGAGGATCATTTTCAATTTGCCGCTCTGCCTTTCGGTCTCGCAACCGCCCCCAGAGTGTTCACAAAGGTCATGGCGGCCGCCATGTCAATTTTACACTCTCGGGGTGTGGTAGTCCTCCCGTATCTGGATGACCTACTCATCAAAGGTCCGTCTTTTCAGGCCTGCGCAGAAAGTGTCGAGATCACTATCGACACCCTTTCTCGCTTGGGCTGGCTAATCAATTTGGACAAGTCTCTTCCCATTCCTTCTCAGAAGATGCCTTTTCTGGGAATGATTCTGGACACCTTCCAAGGGTTGATATCTCTCCCTCCAGAGAAGATCAACTCTCTGAGACGGGAGTACTCCTGTTGTTTCTAGGCCACTCGCACTCTCTGCGGAGCGCGATGCAGGTCCTGGGGAAAATGGTAGCGTCCATCGAGGCAGTACCATTCGCTCAGTTCCAACTTCGTCCTCTTCAACAGGAGCTAATATCGCTTTGGGACAGGAACCCTGCATCTTTAGGTCGCCGCTTCCGTCTGTCTCCCACAGTCAGAAGCTGTTATGTTTCGGTAGCTGAGGAGTGCAGGTAAAAAAGGAAATACACCAGAGCAGTTGGAATCTATGAGATTGCAGTACCCTGACTAACCACCACAACTAGAGGCAGCCGTGGAGCGTTCCTACGTTGGTCCTAGACGCCTCGTCACAGCCTGAGAAACTAACTACACCTAAAGATAGATATAGGAAAGCTATCTGCCCCGGAGCAGATCCCCAAAGATAATAGAAAGCCCCCAAACATGTAATGGCGGTTAGACAAGATGAAATACTGACACAGAAAGAAAATAGTATGAGCAAACGCTGGGGCCCAAACTAACTAAATAGAAAAGGATAGGAAGGGTACTTACTGCAATCCCAGAAAACCCTGAAAAGCGCCAACTCTACTAATTTCAAAAATACCTGAGATCACACGACCTCTACCACCTAAATTAGTTCTCTGGTGTAACAAAATCAAAACAGCAGCCACTGAAAAACTGGAAAAAGCAAAAGTACAAACATCAGTGGCTGAACAAAACTGAGAGGGCAGAAGCCCCCGGAGGGGACCCTGAAGGCCCCCACAGAAGTGCAGGACAAAATGCAAAAATATAGCACAAACACAAAAGAAGAAAAAGTCTTATCTGTTAGCAGGAGATGCAGACACGACACAGCAGGCTACAAGGGAAACTGGAATAAAGGATTCAGACCAGAACAATTGATCACCGGCAACCCTGATGGGAAAGTGACTCCCTTATATAAGACCAGTCAGTAACACCTGATTCCCAGTCCTCACAATCTTCACTGAACAGACCAGCACCACTTGTAACCACCAGAGGGAGTCTCTGCTCAGAACTCATCTCAAACCCATTCACAACAGTACCCCCCCCTTGAGGAGGGGTCACCGAACCCTCATTTGAGCAACCAGGTCGGTCAGGATGAGTTCTATGATACGCACGGATGAGTCTCCTAGCATGGATGTCCGAAGCAAACACCCAAGAATTGTCTTCCTGACCATAACCTCTCCACTTAACCAAATACTGGAGTTTCCGTCTAGAAAAACGAGAATCTAATATTTTCTCAACCACATACTCCAGATTGCCCTCAACCAAAACAGGGTCAGGAGGCACAGCAGCAGGAACCACTGGCTCAACAAACCTCTTCAACAAGGACTTGTGGAACACGTTATGGATCTTAAATGTCCCTGGAAGAAGCAAACGAAAAGAAACAGGATTAAGAATCTCAATCTCAATGAACCTAGGCTTAAATTTAGGAGATGCTACTCTCATAGGAATATTCTTTGAGGACAACCAGACCAAGTCCCCCACTTTAAACCGAGGACCATCAGTCCTATGCCGGTTAGCAAACCGCTGGGCCTTCTCCTGAGAGAGGACAACCTCTCCACTACCTGGTCCCAAATCTGTTGCATACGCTCCACAACAGAGTCAACACCTGGACAGACAGAAGCCTCCGTCTGTCCTGAAGAAAATCGAGGGTGAAACCCAGAATTACAGAAAAACGGAGACATCAAAGTGGCAGAGCTAGCTCTATTATTAAGAGCAAACTCAGCCAAAGGTAAAAAAGAGACCCAGTCATCCTGATCAGCAGACACAAAGCATCTAAGATAAGTCTCCAATGTCTGGTTTGTTCTCTCAGTTCGACCATTGGTCTGAGGATGAAATGCCGAGGAGAAAGACAATTGAACACCCAGTTTAGAACAAAAAGTCCTCCAAAATCTGGAAACAAACTGGACTCCTCTGTCAGACACAATGTTCTCAGGAATGCCGTGTAAACGAACCACGTGCTGAAGGAACAACGGCACCAAATCAGAGGAGGAAGGCAACTTAGGTAATGGCACAAGATGTATCATTTTGGAAAACCTATCACAAATTACCCAGATGGTGGTCATTCTCTGAGAAACAGGAAGGTCGGAAATGAAATCCATAGAGATATGGGTCCATGGTCTCTTGGGCACAGGCAATGGCATCAACAAACCACTAGAGCGAGAGCAAGGCTTGGAGCGAGAGCAAGTCCCGCAGGACTGCACAAATTCCCTGACATCACGAGACAAGGTAGGCCACCAAAAGGACCGACTAACCAAGTCTCTGGTACCAAAAATTCCGGGATGCCCAGCCAATGCGGAACAATGAATCTCAGACATCACACTCTTTTTCCACTGGTCCGGGACAAACAAATTTCCAACAGGGCAGCACTCGGGCCTATCCTCCTGACACCCCTCCAGAGCAAGTCTCAAATTGGGCGAGATGGCGGAAAGAACTACACCCTCTTTCAAAATAACAGAAGGATCAGATAACTCAGGAGAGTCCGCAAGGAAACTCCTCGAGAGGGCATCCACCTTAACATTCTTAGTGCCAGGAAGAAAGGAAACCACAAAATTAAAACGTGTGAAAAACAAGGCCCACCTGGCCTGTCTAGGATTGAGTCGCTTGGCAGATTCCAGATAGACCAGATTCTTATGGTCCGTAAGGACCACCACCTGATGTTTGGCTCCCTCCAGCCAATGTCTCCACTCTTCAAAAGCCCACTTCATGGCCAATAACTCCCGATTACCCACGTCATAATTACGTTCAGTAGGAGAAAATTTTCGAGAGAAAAAGGCACAAGGGTTACTTTTAGAGGTCTCTGGATCTTTTTGGGACAAAACGGCACCTGCCCCAATTTCAGAGGCATCAACCTCCACCTGAAATGGCAGAGAAACATCAGGCTGCCGTAGAACAGGAGCAGAAGTGAATCTCTGCTTAAGTTCCTGAAACGCAGAGACTGCCTCAGGAGGCCATTTCACCACATCAGAACCCTTTCTGGTCAGATCAGTTAATGGTTTAACAATAACCGAGAAATTACCAATAAATTTACGATAAAAATTGGCAAAACCCAAAAATCTCTGAAGAGCCTTTAATGAAGTAGGTTGGACCCAATCACAGATGGCCTGAACCTTGACCGGGTCCATTTCAATAACAGATGGGGACAAAATGAATCCCAGAAATGAGATCCTCTGTACGCCAAAAAGACACTTTGATCCCTTCACATACAGAGCATTCTCTCTCAAAATTTGGAACACAGTTCGAACATGTTTCACATGAGAGTCCCAGTCATTAGAAAAAATCAAGATATCATCCAAATAAACAATCAGAAATTTGTCCACAAAATCCCTGAAAATGTCATTCATGAAGGACTGGAAGACGGAAGGAGCATTAGTGAGCCCAAAGGGCATCACTAGGTACTCAAAATGCCCTTCAGGGTATTGAATGCCGTCTTCCATTCATCCCCGTGCTTAATGCGAATAAGGTTATACGCCCCCCTGAGGTCAAGCTTGGTAAACCAAGTAGCGTTTTTCACCCTGGAAAACAGGTCAGAAATCAAGGGTAACGGGTATTGATATTTCACAGTAATATTGTTCAAGAGACGATAATCAATACACGGCCTTAATGAACCATCTTTTTTGGCCACAAAGAAAAAACCGGCACCTAAGGGTGAAGAGGATGGTCTGATATGACCCTTCTCCAATGATTCCTTGATATAAGACCGCATAGCGTCATGTTCAGGTACAGACAAGTTAAAAAGGCGACCTTTAGGGAATTTACTACCCGGCACTAATTCAATAGCGCAGTCATAGCTCCTATGGGGAAGCAAGGATGCAGATTTACTTTCGCTAAACACATCAGAAAAATCAATCAAAAAGTCAGGAACATCCTGAACCTGGGGGAGGCAGAAAAAACAGGAGTGTTGGTATTAACACATTGGCAGCCCCAACTGGTTACAGACACAGATTTCCAATCCAAAACAGGATTATGAGACTATAACCAAGGGAAACCCAGCACGATAATGTCATGCAGATTATACAGAACCAAAAATTTGCAGCACTCCTGGTGATCAGGTTCAACCCTCATTATCACCTGAGTAGAAAACTGGGGTTTATTCTCAGCCAAAGGGGTAGAATTGATCCCCAGTAGGGGAATAGACTTCTGTAGGGGTATCAAGGGAAACCCACAACGTTTAGCAAAATCATAATCCATCAGGTTAATAGCTGCTCCAGAATCAACGAAAGCCTGAGCAGAAAATGAGGACAGAGAGCATATCAGAGTGACAGTTAATAAAAACTTAGTCTGAACACTACCCAAGACAACTGAGCGTGCAAAACGTCTTCCCCGCTTAGGGCAGACTGAAATAGCATGAGAGGCATCACCACAGTAGAAACATAAACCATTGCGCTTTCGAAACTCATGACGCTGTGCCCCAGACACCACTCTATCACACTGCATGGGTTCAGAAGCTGGTTCACAAGGCAACACCATTCCACGCATACTTCTCCGCTCACGCAAACGTCTGTCAATTTGAATCGCTAATGACATAGAATCATTGAGACCAGAGGGGACAGGGAATCCCACCATAACATCCTTTACATTATCTGACAGACCCTTCCGGAAAAGGGCTGTCAAAGCATCGTCATTCCATTTGGTCAGGACTGCCCACCTACGGAATCTCTGACAGTATAACTCAGCGTCATCAAGCCCCTGATTTAATGCTAACAAGGCTTTTTCAGCTTGATCAGTGACATTAGGCTCATCGTACAATAACCCCAAAGCCTGAAAAAATGCATCAACATCACTCAAAACAGGATCCCCAGGTGTCAGGGAAAAAGCCCAATCCTGAGGATCGCCGCGCAGGAGAGAGATGATAATTTGAACCTGCTGCGCTGCATTCCCTGAGGACTTAGATTTTAAGGCAAAAAACAATTTACAATTATTTTTGAAATTCTGAAACTTAGCTCGATCCCCCAAAAACAAATCTGGCATGGGGATCCTAGGTTCCACAACAGGCAACCCAGCAAGATATGCAGCAATACTCTGAACCTCAGTGGCAAGCTGATCCACACGGCCAGACAACCGTGCAAACTCCATTGAGAGACAAGATCCTCCCCAGCACCCAGAGATACAGAGGGAAAAAAAAAAAAAATGCAACAAATAGAAAAATATCTCTGACAACTCTGACAACCTTTTTTCTTTCACAATATTTTTTCCCTTCTGTGAGTACCATACAAATTTCAATTTTTAGGGCCGGTGATACTGTTATGTTTCGGTAGCTGAGGAGTGCAGGTAAAAAAGGAAATACACCAGAGCAGTTGGAATCTATGAGATTGCAGTACCCTGACTAACCACCACAACTAGAGGCAGCCGTGGAGCGTTCCTACGTTGGTCCTAGATGCCTCGTCACAGCCTGAGAAACTAACTACACCTAAAGATAGATATAGGAAAGCTATCTGCCCCGGAGCAGATCCCCAAAGATAATAGAAAGCCCCCAAACATGTAATGGCGGTTAGACAAGATGAAATACTGACACAGAAAGAAAATAGTATGAGCAAACGCTGGGGCCCAAACTAACTAAATAGAAAAGGATAGGAAGGGTACTTACTGCAATCCCAGAAAACCCTGAAAAGCGCCAACTCTACTAATTTCAAAAATACCTGAGATCACACGACCTCTACCACCTAAATTAGTTCTCTGGTGTAACAAAATCAAAACAGCAGCCACTGAAAAAACTGGAAAAAGCAGAAGTACAAACATCAGTGGCTGAACAAAACTGAGAGGGCAGAAGCCCCCGGAGGGGACCCTGAAGGCCCCCACAGAAGTGCAGGACAAAATGCAAAAATATAGCACAAACACAAAAGAAGAAAAAGTCTTATCTGTTAGCAGGAGATGCAGACACGACACAGCAGGCTACAAGGGAAACTGGAATAAAGGATTCAGACCAGAACAATTGATCACCGGCAAACCCTGATGGGAAAGTGACTCCCTTATATAAGACCAGTCAGTAACACCTGATTCCCAGTCCTCACAATCTTCACTGAACAGACCAGCACCACTTGTAACCACCAGAGGGAGTCTCTGCTCAGAACTCATCTCAAACCCATTCACAACAGAAGCTCCTTAAAATGGTGGACAAAGGCTTCATCACTGAATCAGGGAAAATCCTTTCTGCCGATCCATTGGCTGGTGGTGACCACCGATGCCAGTCTCCTCGGATGGGGAGCAGTGTTCCTCCATCACACGGCTCAAGGCCGATGGTCTCTATCAGAGGCCCGTCTTCCGATCAACATCCTGGAGATAAGAGCTATCAAGTTAGCTCTCGTGCAGTTCCATCATCTACTGGCCGGACGTCCCATCCGGATTCAGTCAGACAACGCCACGGCCGTGGCGTATATCAACCGCCAGGGGGGCACTCGGAGCAGAACAGCTATGCTCGAGGTATCGCACATCCTGCGCTGGGCCGAGGCAAACCGCTCCCACATCTCCGCGGTTCACATCCCGGGAGTGGACAATTGGGAGGCCGACTTCCTCAGTCGCCAAGGCTTAGACTCAGGGGAATGGTCCCTTCACCCGGAAATGTTTCAACTCATTTGCCAGCGTTGGGGAATTCCGGATGTGGATCTCATGGCATCCAGATTGAATGCCAAAATTCAGAC
Source organism: Oophaga sylvatica (assembly GCA_033576555.1). Lineage (NCBI taxonomy): Eukaryota > Metazoa > Chordata > Amphibia > Anura > Dendrobatidae > Oophaga > Oophaga sylvatica. Next base: position 568,552,979 of record JARQOD010000003.1, read on the forward strand.
TTTCATAAGTCGATCACGCGATCCATTAGCCATCGGCTCGGATGCGCTAGTCCTCCCTTGGAGTCAATTTCGCCTTCCTTACATCTTCCCACCTCTTCCGTTAATGTCATGTGTGCATCGCCACGAAGATCGTCGCGGTTGCACATTCTGACTTCTCACAGCTGAGTTGCTGTTTCTTTGTGTTTGGCAGTGAGGGAGTTAATTCTGTCTGTGCTCGGTTCTGGGACTGGGTGCAGTTTCTCCCGGCTGCAATTGATTATTTGTTGATTGGTTTCCTTTAAATTCCTGGTTGTCTGCTTGGGGAGTTGCCAGTGAAACCTTCATGCAGACCACAGATAGGAATGAATCTGTATAGACTTTAGTTGAGAGCTCCTTAGTTGTTCTAAGCTCAACTTGGTTAGAGTTTATTTCCCAGACCATTTATGTTCCTTTGTTGTTTGAGTGTGTATGCAAGCGAGTGTTATCCTGTCTGTCTTATATGTCTAATCTGTGTATTTAGCTAAGATCAGCCCATATCCCTTTGGTGGTAGTCAGGATCCTTCTTAGGACTGATTACAGGGTTCAGGGTCTGATAGGAGACAGGGTTAGGTTGGTGACTTGGACCTCTGAACCATTATCAGTACCTCCAAGGTGAGGGATTAGTTAGGACCCCAGTTTAGGGTCAGGTTAGATCCCGGTCCACCTCTTTCCTGTTTCAGCTCATCAAGTCCTCAAGATTAACCCTGAGTTCAGCAGATATCGTGTCAGGTAAATCTATTCTATACTTACATGCTGATGTTGCTATACTAGTTGTTGTATAGAGTGTTGTTCCTGTATTAATAGTTTACTGACATTGTATACATATCATTAGACAGCGTGACATTTTCACTGGCCATAAAAATTATCTCCAGTTACCATGGATCCAGTAGCCCAGCTGGCTCTGCAGTTGCAGGGATTATCCATGGAGCTGACGGACATTAAGTCCAAAGTTTTGTCTCCCCTGGAGCAAACCAGAGTTGAACCTAAGGTTGCTCTCCCGGACAGGTTCACTGGTGGGCGAGACAAATTTTTCACCTTCCGGGAGGCATGTAAATTGTATTTTCGGCTTCGGCCTCGATCATCAGGGAGTGAGGAGCAGAGAGTGGGAATTGTTATCTCACTTCTGCAAGGGGACCCTCAATCCTGGGCATTTTCCCTTCCTCCGGGATCCCCGGCTCTACTGTCTGTAGATCAATTTTTTACTGCCCTGGGATTGGTATATGATGACCCAGATCGGGTCTCTCTTGCTGAGACAAAATTACGTAAGATACAGCAGGGAGATCGTCCGGCAGAGGAATTTGCTTCTGAGTTTCGTAGATGGGCCACAGATACTCAGTGGAATGACCCAGCTCTTAGGAGCCAGTTTTGTCATGGGCTTTCTGATAAATTAAAAGACGTTTTGGCTCAGTATGAGTCTCCTCCTTCTCTGGAGGCTGCTATGGCCTTAGCTATCCGTACTGATAGACGGCTTCGGGAGAGGGGTGAGGTAACCCCACTCCCTGTTGTTTCTCCACCTACCACTAAAGTCCCTTATGTTGAGGTTCCCCTTGTCTGTTCGGATGAGCCTATGCAGTTGGGAGGGACATCATTTCGTAGGAGGGGATTGGCGGTACGCCGCAGGACTAGAAGATGTTTTTTCTGCGGGAAAGAGGGACATTTTGTTGGAGAATGTCCATCCCGTGCCTTGTTGAGCCAAAAGTCGCCGGAAAACTGTTAATCCCAGGTTGTGTGGTGGACGACAACCTGGGAGTATGTATTTCATCCGCCAGTTCTTCTCAGTTCCTTGTACCAGTGGAGGTGGTAGTTGGTACGAGAGTGGAGAGATTGTCTGTTCTTCTTGATAGTGGTTCCGGGGCTAATCTGGTTGACGCTCAGTTTGCTCAGGCTCAAGGTATGCATCTGAGTGTATTGGTCAATCCGATCCCTATATTCTCCATTGACGCCAGGCCTCTCGGCCAAGGTAGCTTTGTTCATGAGGTTCATAACATTGACCTTCGGGTAGGGGCAATACATAGGGAACAATTATCTTGTTATGTGTTGGAGGGTCTACCTACTCCCATTGTGTTGGGACTTCCTTGGTTGGTTAAACATAACCCTGTGATTAATTGGCAGTCCAGAGAAATAAGCCAATGGGGTGAGTTTTGCAAAAGCAACTGCATGAACACAGTCATCAGTGCGGTCGTGCCTAGTACATTGCCTCCTTTTTTGGAGGATTTTGGGATGTTTTCTCTGAGGAGGGGTGTCAGGAGTTGCCTCCTCATCGCGTGTATGACTGCTCTATTAATCTCCTTCCTGATGCTAAGTTGCCTAAAGCTAGGTTGTATAATCTTTCTGGTCCTGAGAGGCAGGCTATGAAAGATTATATTTCTGAAAGTCTGGCCAAAGGGCATATTAGACCTTCATCTTCCCCAGTAGCCGCGGGGTTCTTCTTTGTGAAGAAGAAAGATGGAGGCCTACGCCCTTGCTTGGATTTCCGCGAACTTAATCGGATTACTGTTCGAGATCCGTATCCACTCCCTCTTATTCCTGATCTCTTCAATCAAATTGTTGGCGCCAAATGGTTTTCTAAATTGGATCTCAGGGGGGCGTATAATCTGATTAGGATAAAAGAGGGGGATGAGTTGAAAACGGCGTTTAACACGCCGGAGGGACATTATGAGAACCTAGTCATGCCTTTTGGTCTGAATACTGCACCAGCAGTATTCCAACATTTTGTTAATGACATTTTTCGTCACCTTGTGGGGCTGTTTGTGGTTGTATATTTGGACGACATTTTAATTTACTCGCCAGATCTTGTGTCTCATCAGGAGCATGTGAGACAGGTGTTGCAGATCTTGCGAGACAATAAATTATACGCCAAACTGGAGAAGTGTGTATTTGCCGTACAGGAACTTCAGTTTTTGGGTTTTTTGGTGTCAGCCTCCGGTTTCTGTATGGACCCTGAAAAGGTGAGAGCAGTGCTTGAATGGGATCAGCCAGGGGATCTTAAGGCTCTGCAGCGTTTTTTGGGGTTTGCTAACTACTACCGGAAATTTATTTGTAATTTCTCATCTGTCGTCAAACCTCTCACTGACATGACAAGAAAAGGGACGGATTTTTCTAAATGGTCGGACAAAGCTTGCCAAGCCTTTTCCTCTTTGAAGAAATGTTTTGCTTCGGCACCCGTTCTCATCCAACCAGATGCATCTCAGCCGTTCATTGTGGAGGTGGATGCGTCTGACGTAGGGGTGGGTGCTATATTGTCCCAGGGTCCGTCCCCTGGTAAATGGCATCCGTGCGCTTTCTTTTCTAAGAAATTGTCGTCCGCCGAAAGGAATTATGATATCGGCAGTAGGGAACTTTTGGCCATTAAGTTAGCTTTTGAAGAATGGCATCACTTTTTGGAGGGGGCAGTCCACCCGGTTACCGTTATTACTGATCACAAGAACCTGTTGTATTTGGAATCCGCTAAGCGTCTGAATTCCAGACAAGCTCGATGGTCGTTGTTTTTTACCAGGTTTAATTTTGTCGTCACTTATCGCCCGGGGTCTAAGAATGTAAAGGCTGATGCCTTGTCTCGCAGTTTCCCAGGGGCCGGGAAAACGGATGACCCGAGTCCTATCCTTCAGGAGGGGGTGGTAGTGTCGGCTGTATTTTCTGAGCTTGAGGAGGAGGTGTTAGAGGCTCAGGGGGACGCCCCTGCAGGACCTCCAGGGAGACTGTTTGTCCCAAATCTGTTGAGACAAAAGGTTATTGAGGCACATCATAATTCTGCTCTAGCAGGACATCCAGGGAGTAAGGCTACTTTAGATCTCCTTTCTCGCCGGTTTTGGTGGCCTAATGCTAATAAAGATGTTATAACTTTTGTCGCGTCATGTGGGGTGTGTGCTCGCTCTAAAACCCCTCATACCCGTCCGTCTGGGACCCTTTTACCCTTGAAACTTCCGGAGCGTCCATGGACTCATTTATCTATGGACTTCATTACGGACCTTCCTCCGTCGTCAGGGAATACTGTCATACTGGTGGTTGTTGACAGGTTCAGTAAGATGGCACATTTCGTTGCTCTTCCTGCACTCCCTAATGCTAAAACTCTGGCGCAGGTGTTCATTAGGGAGATCGTTAGACTTCATGGGTTGCCTTCTGATGTGGTGTCAGATAGGGGGTCTCAGTTTGTGTCCAAATTTTGGAGGGCATTTTGTTTACGTCGGGGGATGCAATTGTCATTTTCCTCGGCTTTTCATCCGCAGACCAATGGTCAGACAGAGCGTCTGAATCAGAGCTTAGAGACATATCTCCGGTATTTTGTCTCAGAGAACCAAGAGGACTGGTCTTCTTTCTTGCCTCTGGCAGAGTTCGCTCTTAACAACAGGCGGAGCGAGTCCACTGGTAAGTCCCCGTTTTTTGGGGCATATGGTTTTCATCCCCAGTTTTGTACTTTCAATGGGGGGGGCCCTTCTGGGGTTCCTGAGGAGGAGCGTTTATTGTCGTCACTTGCTTCTGTGTGGAGAGGTGTATTGAATAATCTGAGTGCGATGGGGAACCGTTACAAACGTATGGCTGATAGGAGGAGAGTTTCTGGTCCAGATCTGAATGTGAACGATCTGGTATGGTTGTCTACCAGGAATATAAAACTTAAAGTGCCCTCCTGGAAACTGGGTCCCAGATTCATCAGGCCGTACAGGATCAGTTCCATAATTAATCCTGTGGCATTTCGTCTGGACCTCCCTCCTACGTTTAAAATTCATAATGTGTTCCACAAGTCATTACTTAAAAGGTATGTGGCACCAGTCATACCGTCACCTCTACCTCCTCCTCCTGTGTTGGTCAATGGTAACTTGGAATTTCAAGTATCAAAGATCATTGACTCACGTCTGAATCGCCGGTCCCTTCAGTACTTGGTGCATTGGAAGGGGTATGGTCCAGAGGAGAGGACGTGGGTCCCTGCGTCTGATGTTAACGCAGATCGTTTGGTTCGGACCTTCCACAGAACTCACCCGGGCAGGCCTGGCCCTGAGGGTCCGGAGGCCCCTCGTAGAAGGGGGGGTACTGTCATGTGTGCATTGCCACGAAGATCGTCGCGGTTGCACATTTTGACTTCTCACAGCTGAGCTGCTGTTTCTTTGTGTTTGGCAGCTAGGGAGTTAATTCTGTCTGTGCTCGGTGCTGGGACTGGGTGCAGTTTCTCCCGGCTGCAATTGATTATTTGTTGATTGGTTTCCTTTAAATTCCTGGTTGTCTGCTTGGGGAGTTGCCAGTGAAACCTTCATGCAGACCACAGATAGGAATGAATCTGTATAGACTTTAGTTGAGAGCTCCTTAGTTGTTCTAAGCTCAACTTGGTTAGAGTTTATTTCCCAGACCATTTATGTTCCTTTGGTGTTTGAGTGTGTATGCAAGCGAGTGTTATCCTGTCTGTCTTATATGTCTAATCTGTGTATTTAGCTAAGATCAGCCCATATCCCTTTGGTGGTAGTCAGGATCCTTCTTAGGACTGATTACAGGGTTCAGGGTCTGATAGGAGACAGGGTTAGGTTGGTGACTTGGACCTCTGAACCATTATCAGTACCTCCAAGGTGAGGGATTAGTTAGGACCCCAGTTTAGGGTCAGGTTAGATCCCGGTCCACCTCTTTCCTGTTTCAGCTCATCAAGTCCTCAAGATTAACCCTGAGTTCAGCAGATATCGTGTCAGGTAAATCTATTCTATACTTACATGCTGATGTTGCTATACTAGTTGTTGTATAGAGTGTTGTTCCTGTATTAATAGTTTACTGACATTGTATACATATCATTAGACAGCGTGATATTCCTATGCAGTTGGGAGGGACATCATTTCGTAGGAGGGGATTGGCGTACGCAGCAGGACTAGAAGGTGTTTCTTCTGCGGGAAAGAGGGACATTTTGTTGGGGGATGTCCATCCCGTGCCTTGTTGAGCAAAAAGTTGCCGGAAAACTGTTAATCCCAGGTTGTGTGGTGGACGACAACCTGGGAGTATGTATTTCGTCCGCTAGTTCTTCTCAGTTCCTTGTACCAGTGGAGATGGTGGTTGGTACGAGAGTGGAGAGATTTTCTGTTCTTCTTGATAGTGGGTCCGGGGCTAATCTGGTTGACGCTCAGTTTGCTCAGGCTCAAGGTATGCCTCTGAGTGTATTGGCCAAACCGATCCCTATATTCTCCATTGACGCCAGGCCTCTCGGCCAAGGTAGCTTTGTTCATGAGGTCCATAACATTGACATTCGGGTAGGGGCGATACATAGGGAACAATTATCTTGTTATGTGTTGGAGGGTCTACCTACTCCTATTGTGTTGGGACTTCCTTGGTTGGTTAAACATAACCCTGTGATTAATTGGCAGTCCATAGAGATAAGCCAATGGGGTGAGTTTTGCAAAAGTAACTGCATGAACACAGTCATCAGTGCGGTCGTGCCTAGTACATTGCCTCCTTTTTTGGAGGACTTTGGGGATGTGTTCTCTGAGGAGGGGTGTCAGGAGTTGCCTCCTCATCGCGTGTATGACTGCTCTATTAATTTACTTCCTGATGCTAAGTTACCTAAAGCTAGGTTATATAACCTTTCTGGTCCTGAGAGGCAGGCTATGAAAGACTATATTTCGGAAAGTCTGGCCAAAGGGCATATTAGACCTTCATCTTCCCCAGTGGCCGCGGGGTTCTTCTTTGTGAAGAAAAAAGATGGAGGCCTACGCCCTTGCTTGGATTTCCGGTAACTTAATCGGATTACTGTTCGAGATCCGTATCCTCTCCCTCTTATTCCTGATCTCTTCAATCAAATTGTTGGCGCCAAATGGTTCTCTAAATTGGATCTCAGGGGGGCGTATAATTTGATTAGGATAAAAGAGGGGGATGAGTGGAAAACGGCGTTTAACACGCCGGAGGGACATTATGAGAACCTTGTCATGCCTTTTGGTCTGACTACTGCACCAGCAGTATTCCAACATTTTGTTAATGACATTTTTCGTCACCTTGTGGGGCTGTTTGTGGTCGTATATTTGGATGACATTTTAATTTACTCGCCAGATCTTGTGTCTCACCAGGAGCATGTGAGACAGGTGTTGCAGATCTTGCGAGACAATAAACTATACGCCAAACTGGAAAAGTGTGTATTTGCCGTACAGGAACTTCAGTTTTTGGGTTTCTTGGTGTCAGCCTCCGGTTTCCGTATGGACCCTGAAAAAGTGAGAGCAGTGCTTGAATGGGATCAGCCAGAGGATCTTAAGGCTCTGCAGCGTTTTCTGGGGTTTGCTAACTACTACCGGAAATTTATTTGTAATTTCTCATCTGTTGTCAAACCTCTCACTGACATGACAAGAAAAGGGACGGATTTTTCTAAATGGTCGGACAAAGCTTGCCAAGCTTTTTCCTCTTTGAAAAAATGTTTGCTTCGGCACCCGTTCTCATCCAACCAGATGCATCACAGCCGTTCATTGTGGAGGTGGACGCGTCTGACGTAGGGGTGGGTGCAATATTGTCCCAGGGTCCGTCCCCTGGTAAATGGCATCCGTGCGCTTTCTTTTCTAAGAAGTTGTCGTCCGCCGAAAGGAATTATGATATCGGCAATAGGGAACTTTTGGCCATTAAGTTGGCTTTTGAAGAATGGCGTCACTTTTTGGAGGGGGCAGTCCACCCGGTCACCGTCATTACTGATCACAAAAACCTGCTGTATTTGGAATCTGCTAAGCGTCTGAATTCCAGACAAGCTCGATGGTCGTTGTTTTTTACCAGGTTTAATTTTGTCGTCACATATCGCCCTGGGTCTAAGAATGTTAAGGCTGATGCCTTGTCTCGCAGTTTCCCAGGGGCCGGGAAAACGGATGACCCGATTCCTATCCTTCAGGAGGGGGTGGTAGTGTCGGCTGTATGTTCTGAGCTTGAGGAGGAGGTATTGGAGGATCAGGGGGACGCCCCTGCAGGACCTTCAGGGAGACTGTTTGTCCCAAATCAGTTGAGACAAAAGGTTATTGAGGCACATCATAATTCTGCTTTAGCAGGACATCCAGGGAGTAAGGCTACTTTAGATCTCCTTTCTCGCCGGTTTTGGTGGCCTAACGTTAATAAAGATGTTATAACTTTTGTCGCGTCCTGTGGGGTTTGTGCTCGCTCTAAGACCCCGCATACCCGTCCGTCTGGGACCCTCTTACCCTTGAAACTTCCGGAGCGTCCATGGACTCATTTGTCTATGGACTTCGTTACGGATCTTCCTCCGTCGTCAGGGAAAACTGTCATACTGGTGGTTGTTGACAGGTTCAGTAAGATGGCACATTTCATTGCTCTTCCTGCCCTCCCTAATGCTAAAACTCTGGCGCAGGTGTTCATTGGGGAGATTGTGAGACTTCATGGGTTGCCTTCTGATGTGGTGTCAGATAGGGGGTCTCAGTTTGTGTCTAAATTTTGGAGGGCATTTTGTTTACGTCGGGGGATGCAATTGTCATTTTCCTCGGCTTTTCATCCGCAGACTAATGGTCAGACAGAGCGTCTGAATCAAAGCCTTGAGACTTATCTTCGGTGTTTTGTCTCAGAGAACCAGGAGGACTGGTCTTCTTTCTTGCCTCTGGCAGAGTTCGCTCTTAACAACAGGCGGAGCGAGTCCACTGGTAAATCCCCGTTTTTTGGGGCATATGGTTTTCATCCCCAGTTTTGTACTTTCAATGGGGGGGGCCCTTCTGGGGTTCTTGAGGAGGAGTGTTTCTCGTCGTCACTTGCTTCAGTGTGGAGAGGTGTATTGAATAATCTGAGTGCTATGGGGAACCGTTATAAACGTATGGCTGATAGGAGGAGAGTTTCTGGTCCAGATCTGAATGTGAACGATCTGGTATGGTTGTCTACCAGGAATATAAAACTTAAAGTTCCCTCCTGGAAACTGGGTCCCAGATTCATCGGGCCGTACAGGATCAGTTCCATAATTAATCCTGTGGCATTTCGTCTGGACCTCCCTCCTACGTTTAAAATCCACAATGTGTTCCACAAGTCATTACTTAAGAGGTACGTGGCACCAGTCATACCGTCACCTCTACCTCCTCCTCCAGTGGTGGTCAATGGTAACTTGGAGTTTCAAGTGTCAAAGATCATTGACTTACGTCTGAATCGCCGGTCCCTTCAGTACTTGGTGCATTGGAAGGGGTATGGTCCAGAGGAGAGGACGTGGGTTCCTGCGTCTGACATTAACGCAGATCGTTTGGTTCGGACCTTCCACAGAACTCACCCGGGCAGACCTGGCCCTGAGGGTCCGGAGGCCCCTCGTAGAAGGGGGGGTACTGTCATGTGTGCATCGCCACGAAGATCGTCGCGGTTGCACATTCTGACTTCTCACAGCTGAGTTGCTGTTTCTTTGTGTTTGGCAGTGAGGGAGTTAATTCTGTCTGTGCTCGGTTCTGGGACTGGGTGCAGTTTCTCCCGGCTGCAATTGATTATTTGTTGATTGGTTTCCTTTAAATCCCTGGTTGTCTGCTTTGGGAGTTGCCAGTGAAATTCTTCATGCAGACCACAGATAGGATTGAATCTGTATAGACTTAAGTTAAAGAGCTCCTTAGTTGTTTTAAGCTCAACTTGCTTAGAGTTTTATATCCCAGACCATTTATGTTCCTTCTGTGTTTGAGTGTGTATGCGAGTCTGTGTTTTCTCCAGTCTGTCTTATATGTCTAATCTGTGTATTTAGCAGAGATCAGCCCATATCCCTTTGGTGGTAATCAGGGTCCTTCTTAGGACTGATTACAGGGTTCAGGGACTGATAGGAGACAGGGTTAGGCTGGAGACTTGGACCTCTGAACCATTATCAGTACCTCCAAGGTGAGGGATTAGTTAGGACCCCAGTTTAGGGTCAGGTTAGATCCCGGTCCACCTCTTTCCTGTTTCAGCTCATCAAGTCCTCAAGATTAACCCTGGGTTCAGCAGATATCGTGTCAGGTAAATCTATTCTATACGTACATGCTGATGTTGCTATACTAGTTGTTGTATAGAGTGTTGTTTCTGTAAGAATAGTTTACTGACATCGTACACATATCATTAGACAGCGTGACAGTTAATCCCCAGGGTGATTCGGAAGATCAAAGCGGAAGGCGTTCCTCTCATTCTGGTCGCTCCGGACTGGCCTCGCCGTCCGTGGTATGCGGAACTAGTGCGTCTAGTCGCAGACGTTCCCTATAGATTACCAGATCGTCCGGACCTTCTTTCACAGGGTCCAATTTACCATCACAATTCGAAAGCGCTGAATTTGACGGTATGGCCATTGAAGCCTGGATCTTAAGTCAGGCTGGTTTCTCTAACAACGTGGTTTCAACAATGATCAATGCCAGGAAGCCGGCTTCCGCACGCATTTATCATCGAGTCTGGAAGAGATTTTTTTCCTGGTGTAAAGACAAGGGTCGTTCCCCTTTGTTTTTTTCTATCCCTTCCATTCTAGAGTTTCTTCAAACAGGAATGGATTCAGGGTTAGCTCTCTCCTCTCTCAAGGGACAGATTTCTGCGTTGTCCATCCTTTTCCAACGGCGGATCGCATCTAAGTCTCAGGTCAGGACCTTTATCCAGGGAGTGTCACGTCTTGTTCCGCCCTACAAGAGGCCTTTAGAGCCTTGGGACCTTAATTTGGTCCTCAGTGCCTTACAGGAATCACCCTTCGAACCTTTGTCTGAAGTGTCCTTATCGCTTCTCTCTTGGAAGGTTGTCTTGCTAGTGGCGATTACCTCTATCAGACGGGTATCGGAGTTGGCAGCCTTATCTTGTAAATCTCCTTTCCTTATTTTTCACCAGGACAAGGTAGTTCTTAGAACGTCTCCTTCTTTCACGCCTAAGGTCGTTTCGGATTTTCACATCAATGAGGAGATAGTTTTGCCTTCGTTCTGTCCGGCGCCGATTCACCGTACTGAAAAAGCTCTTCACACCCTGGATTTGGTGAGAGCTTTCCAAAGGTATATTTCAGGAACGGCACCTTTCCGAAAATCGGACGCTCTGTTTGTGCTTCCGGAAGGACGCAGACAGGGTCTTCCTGCTTCCAAGGCCACGTTAGCCAGATGGATTCACTCTGCGATCCAAGAGGCGTATCGTGTTAAAGGTCAGCCTATCCCGGCTGGGATTAAGGCACACTCCACTCGATCTGTGGGGGCCTCCTGGGCCATTCGGCACCAGGCTTCGGCACAACAAGTGTGCAAGGCTGCGACTTGGTCCAGTCTTCATACTTTCGTCAAGCATTATCAAATTCATGCTCAGGTTTCTTCAGATGCGGCACTTGGCAGGCAAATTCTGCAATCAGCTGTTGCGCATCTGTAACTTGACCGTTAACCAGTTAAGCGTTTTGTATGCATAAGTTTTCACGAGGCTCCATCTGTTGATGGCTTCCCACCCAGGGACTGCTTTGGGACGTCCCACGGTCTGTGTGTCCCCCAATGAGGCGAAGGAGAAAAGGAGATTTTTGTGTACTCACCGTAAAATCATTTTCTCCGAGACGCTCATTGGGGGACACAGCTCCCACCCTTGTTTAATTTGAAGCCTCGTTGTATATTTGTAAGTAGTTATTTGATTTGTGACATATTGCACTCTGTTATGAGCTCCTACTTTTTTGGCACCGAATTGGTTCAGGATTGAGCCAACAGGAGGTGTATACTGCAGGAGGAGGAGTTAATCTTTTGTGCTTAATGTATTGCTTAGTGTCCTCCTAGTGGCAGCAGCATAACACCCACGGTCTGTGTGTCCCCCAATGAGCGTCTCGGAGAAAAGGATTTTACGGTGAGTACACAAAAACCTCCTTTTTATGTTGAGAGGTGGTAGAAGAACTTTAAAGGGAAGTACCAAAGTTTCTCGGAGGACATTTTTTTCACTGACTGTGAGCACCATCGGCTGCCAACTCTTCTTGGTCCAGTGATTTTGTCGGTCTCGACTGTCCCACAGACTGTCATGTATAGTGTAGAGTTCCTATAGCGTCTTGTGCTTGGGTGCGAGGAAAACACAGGAGACATAGGTTGAAATGAAATGACTTGTATTACTTCATACAAGCATGCTGAAAAGTTCACACAGTTTGCAGGAACAGCGACAGGAGACACAGCAGGCCAGAGTAACTTCAAGCTCTACAATAACTCTCCAAAGCAGGTTCAGGATCTCTTCTCTGTACCGTAATTCCTCTGCAAACATGGATTCACCAAACAGCAGGTTTCCAGAGTCCAAAAGTGTTCCAAGGTTCCTCAGTAGGGAATAGCTGGAGTACAAGTCCAAGGCTTCCAGGAGTCAGGTCACAGACTGACTGAGGCTTGATTCAGGAGCACTGATTGTTCAGCTGAAGCTGCTTAAGAAGCAAGAGGGAAGAATCAGGGCGGGAACATGAAAACTGGAAACTCCATATTAACTGAGGGCAAGAGCTGCAGAAAGACAGAAAGCAAAATGGCCGACGGAAAACTGAGTTTCAAGGAACATGTCAACAGAGACAAAGAACCTTACACAGACACAGAAAACAAGGTATTTGGTATACCCAGCTTGTTTCCCGAGCAGCATGCACAAGAGCTTTAAATCCCCACACACTTAGAATCATAGAATGGTAGAGTTGGAAGGGACCTCCTGGGCCTTCTGGTCCAACCCCCTGCTCAAAGCAGGATTCTCTAAATCATCCCAGACAGATGTCTATCCAGCCTCTGTTTGAAGACTTCCATTGAAGGAGAACTCACCACCTCTTGTGGCAGCCTGTTCCACTCATTGATCACCCTAACTGTCAAAAAGTTTTTTCTAATATCTAATCTGTGTCTCCTCCCATTCCGTTTCATCCCATTGCTTCTAGTCTTTCCTTGTGCAAATGAGAATAAAGATGATCCTTCTACAATGTGACAGCCCTTGAGATATTTGTAGACAGCTATTAAGTCTCCTCTCAGTCTTCTTTTTTGCAAGCTAAACATTCCCAAATCCTGCAACCGTTCCTCATAGGACATGGTTTGCAGACCGGTCACCATTCTGGTGGCTCTTCTCTGAACTTGCTCCAGTTTGTTGATGTCTTTTTTAAAATGTGGTGCCCAAAACTGGACACAGTATTCCAGATGAGGTCTGACCAAAGAGGAGTAGAGGGCAATAATGACCTCACGTGATCTAGACTGTATGCTTCTGTTGATACATCCTAGAATTGCATTTGCCTTTTTTGCTGCTGCATCACACTGTTGACTCATGTTAAGTCTGTGATCAATTAGTATACCCAAGTCTTTTTCACATGTGCTGTTACTTAGCCCTATTCCTCCCATTTTGTATATGCTTTTTTCATTTTTATTGCCCAGATGTAGTACTTTGCATTTTTCCCTGTTAAAATCCATTCTGTTAGTTGCTGCCCACTGCTCCAGTTTATGTATATCTTTTTGAATCCTCTCTCTCTCTTCTCTAGTATTAGCTACCCCTCCTAGCTTTGTGTCATCAGCAAATTTGATCAGTTTACCCTCAATTCCTTCATCTAAATCATTGATAAAGATGTTGAACAATACAGGGCCCAAAACAGAGCCTTGTGGTACCCCACTTGAGACATTCTTCCAACTGGATGTGCAGCCATTTACAACCACTCTTTGGGTCCGATCACTAAGCCAGTTATGAATCCACCTAACAGTTGCCTTGTCCATTCCATACTTAGTCATTTTTTCAATAAGGATTGTGTGAGATACTTTGTCAAATGCTTTGCTGAAGTCAAGATATACTATATCTACAGCATTTCCCTGATCCACCCAGTCAGTGATTCTGTCATAGAAGGAAATTAAGTTAGTCTGACATGACTTATTAGTTACAAACCCATGCTGACTCTGTTTAATCACTTCATTCTTATCCAGGTACTTGCATACATGTTCTTTAATAATTTGTTCAAAGATCTTTCCTGGTATAGAAGTCAGACTCACCGGCCTGTAGTTCCCTGGGTCCACCTTCTTCCCCTTTTTGAAGATAGGAACAACATTTGCTCTTCTCCAGTCTTCTGGGACTTCTCCTGTTCTCCAAGACTTTTCAAAGATTATGGACAGTGGTTCAAGAATTTCTTCTGCTATCTCCTTCAGTACCCTGGGGTGTAATTCATCTGGACCTGGAGACTTGAATTCATTTATGTTAGCTAAGTGTTTCCTCACTGTCTTTCTGTTTATAGATATCCTGGATTCTTCTATTCCTTTAATAGGACAGTGAAGATCAGTTGATGTTACATTTCCTTTCTGAGAGAAAACAGATGCAAAATAGGAATTTAAAAGTTCAGCCTTCTCAACATCCTGACTTACCATTTCATCATTTTCATCCTGTAAAAATCCTATAGCATCTTTGACTTTTCTTTTACTTTTGACATATCCCCAAAATCCTTTTTTGTTGCTTTTGACGTCACTTGCAAGCCTTAATTCATTGTCAGCTTTAGATAATCTGATTTGTGCCCTGCAGGTTCTGCAGACGGCATTATATTCTTCTTTAGATATGCCTCCCTCTTTCCATTTGATAAACATTTCTTTCTTCCTTTTTAGCATGTGTTTAAGTTCTATGTTCATCCATCCTGGTTTCCTTAAATGCTTCCCATTCTTCCCTCTTTTCGGAATTGTTAACGATTGTGCTTTGAGAATCTCATTTTTCAAGATTTTCCATCCTTCCTGGACATTTTTGTCCTTAAGGATATCCAGCCATTGGATCCCTCCAATTCTCTTTCTGAGTTCCTTAAAATCTGCCTTTCTGAAATCTAACCTTGACGTCTGAGTCTTCACAGGTCTTCCTCCTCTTGTTATCCAAAATTCTAAAATAGCATGGTCACTACCTCCTAGAGTCCCAGCCACTCTTACCTCCTCCACCATTTCCTCCTGTTTATGAGGATTAGATCCAAGGTAGCAGATCCCCTTGTTTTCTCCATTACCTTTTGGAAGATAAAGTTGTCAGCAAGAGAGGATAAGAATTTCCTGGACCTGTTAGTTTTGCCCTAGAGAGATTCCCAACAAATGTCTGGATAGTTGAAATCTCCCATGACCACTATGTCATATTTTTTGGAGAACTTGGCCATTTGATGCATAAAGAGTTCATCCATATCTTCAGCTTGCACAGGCGGCCTGTAGTAAATGCCTACAATGGTGTCCTTTCCATTGTTCTGTCCTTGTATTCTTACCCAAACAGTTTCCACAGAACTCCCAGTCTCTGAAGCGTCAATCTCTGTGCAGATATACGCTTTTCTAACATACAATGCAACACCTCCTCCTCGTTTATCAAGTCTGTTTCTTGCAAATAAGTTGTATCCTTCTAGCCTTGTATTCCAATCATGTGTATCGTCCCACCAAGTCTCAGTGATTCCAATGACATCATATTTCTTCTCCTGCGTTAGTAGCTCCAGTTCTCCTTGTTTGTTGCCCATGCTTTGTGCATTCGTATAGAAACACTTTAGTTTGTGATTGGTTTCTCTTCCTTCAATATTTTTATTATGTAAATTTTTTTGTCTTTGTTCTTCCCCTTCACTTCTAATAGCAGAAATCTCAACAGTATTTGTCAAGTGTATGGCTTTTGCTGGCGTTTTGCTTCCCTTCCCACATTGTGCTTGCCAACCGTGGTCTTCATATTTAAGTTCCAAGTCCAATTCCAAGTTCTTGTAGGTTTCCTTCAAGTGTACGGAATGACCTACAGGGATGGAAGCGTATAAACCTCCATTGTGGAGTAAAACTGCTTTGAGACTTCTTTTTGAAGAATCTAAAAAGACGCCAACGCGCTGAATCATATTGGATTTTGAATTGACCCATCAAACCTTCGACATTAATGCAATAAATCAACTTTTCTTCCTCGGAAAAGTAAGGAATGAACTCCATTTCACGATGTCTGAATCTTGAAAAAACACTCCTGGTAACATTAAATTCCTGCTTTTGATCCTTTATCCGAGTAATTCAGCGGCATCTTTGGGAAGATTCAAGTCTTTTATAAATCCTTCATCTCCTCCTGGGAAAAAAATTTTGGTCTTGTATCATCTTCAAAGTCAGAACTTGATTTGTCATCTGGTTCAGGTATGATTCCACCTTCATCGACGCAAGGTATCTCTTCCAAGGTAGCAGGGGCCTTGGGTACTGGTACATCTGTGCCATGGGGGTTGGGACGAATTGCTGAGAATATTGGGGTATGAAATGCTTTCATTTGGAATTATACCCTTTCACACTGCATGGACAAAAGAAACAGTTGCTCTCGCCATACTATAGGAATCCCATAACGGAAATCTTTTTTCTTACCCTTGAACCAATTTGGGAGGTCTTCACCACACCGTTTGCACACTTTTTTCACAAAGTCTGTAATATTCAACTGTTGATTCAATGCTAATTTGGGGAAACACAGTTGATGAATGAAATTCCAATGCTAGTTTCTTGAAAGCATAAGGACCTTTCATTATGTCAGTAACCACCTGACTGCCAACAACTAATCACGCAGTTCCTATTGATGTTAATGGGGAAAGAAAATAAGCTGCCTGCCCTGGATTCACACCAGAGTTTGCAGAAGAACCTATAGGTTTGTGGCAGGTCCTAACATTTAGGATTTTTTTCAATATTTTTTTTTTCTTATCAAAACACCAAAATACATGGAAAATATATGAAAATAATCAAACAGCTTTTAGTCGCAGACTTGTGTCATCCTTTGTTTTTCTAAACTGTCCCATGATAAACTTTACATAAGTGATCAATATAAAATCCACCACACACTTTATAACAGATCAGGTGTTTTAATATGTCCCACAAATCATGTAAAACATTAACATATAAAAAATAAACATTGTGATATTTTGTGTAAAGATTATATATATATATATATATATATATAGTGGAACGGGTGAATACTCAATATCTGACTAGTTCTGTATCCAGATTTGCTGATGTTCTCATCGTCTTCTTTTCCCTGCTGTACTATTCAGCATTCTGCACTTCTTCTTCTAGAAAAATGAAAGGTCAATTGTTATAAAAATGCCAAAATAAAGAGTTAATGTTACAACTGCATTAATAGGAATGCCCTAATATTCCCAGAATTTTTATTATTTTACCCATAGAAATGATTCAATAATTATCTGCGGAGATGTCAGATTCTACACTGACCGATCAAACTCCGGTTCCTACAGGAATGCCCCTTTGGATAATGAGTGATGCCAGTATTAGTACATTAATACATTACTCTAAGGGCCTTTGGAGCATTTTCCCATAGTAAGTTCTCCACAGTTAGTGTTTGCATTGTTCGTCGCGTTGGTGTACTACGGTGCAGGCAGCTCCCCTCTTCCCTGGGTGCGGGAAGGGAAAAGACGGAGGGCTGATTCAGGACATAAGGCAAGGATGGCAGCCCCGGCATCTTCACCTTCAGAAGTATCCCGGGAAATAGGGCAAGTTAGGGTGCACCCTAGTGTTAGAGACAGGGAAGGAGCCTCTGGTCCCGGGTTACCTAACAGCTGTGTCCTGACAGTTGTGTTCAGAGTTTTTGAAACATTTGGAGGATTTTTCTTTAATGCACTGGATCAGATTGTCATCCATTTTTAGTCTTTGTGTCCATTTTACCATCAGTGTGCAAAAAAAATTAAATACTTTTTCCCAAATTATTACCCAGTAAATCTCATCATTTTTGACTGCCTCAAAAATAAAATTCTGTGTGCATATAGTTTTATTCCTCTCTTACAGTTTTTTTTAAGCTGATTTGCTAGGAGAAGAAATTTTAGAGGACCTTTCACAAGTTTTGCATGTTAAACTTTCAAAATCATGGAATAGTGGCTGCTGAGCTGAGTAAAACTTAGTTTTTATTTTTTAATTTCTCCGTTGCGAGAGTACCATTTATTATTTGGTCCAACTGGGTATTACCAGAGATTTGTCCCTGGGGGTGTGTACTTCTTCTATGGGTGAGGCAGACCAATCTTAAGCAGGCAGCGTCATGCAGGGGAGAAAAGAACACTCCTTTCTTTCCTCACTGATCTCATACAGCTGATGTGCAGAGATACAGCAGAGCTAAGTTTATGTATCATTACAAACATTTCCAGATCTCATCTCAATGCAGTCGGTGTTGGAGATGGAGAGAGCTGACAGCTCTGTGATATAAGATCTGGAAGTAATTGCAACAATACATAGCTCAGCTGCATCTCAACACAGTAGCTACAGAGTTATGTATCATTACAAACACTTTCAGATCTCATCTCACAGAGCTGTCGGCTATCACCATACCCTTACACTGACTGCTGTGAGATAAAATCTGGAAATGTTTGTAATCATACATAACTTAGCTGTGCTGTATGTCTACACAAATCCGAAAAACCCCAGATCAGCACCCACAAATAAAGTATACCGAGGGTGCAAAGGTGTGGATATAGAGTTCAGTGCACAACATGTAAAATCCTATCAAAGAACCACACTAAAAGAACCAATGAAGTAAAAGAGTAGAAAAAGTAGAGAAAGTAAAATACACTTGGTTACTTGAAGGATCACGGTGCCACCCATCCCAACGCGCGTTTCGGTGGCACCGTGGTCCTTCAGTTAACCAAGTATATTTTTCTTTTACTTTCTCTACTTTTTGGTCTTGGCTCTGCACTTTTTGTGACACTGCTCACTAACTTGTACCGTTGCTCCTGTTGTGTCTAATCCATTCTCACTTTACTTTTACGTACTATTAATACATTAGCATAATTTGTAGCACATTGTACTTGCGCTTTTGTAGCTGACCATTACACATATTTTTCTCTACTTGGTCTATGATTTTGTTTACCTGTTGGTTACCAGGTGCTACCTTTTTCTTTTAGTGGCTGACCCTTGTCTATTTGTCATTCTTATCATTGTTTGTTTAATTTGTGATTTTATTGTTATATGAATAAAGTTTTCTACTCTTTTACTTCATTGGTTCTTTCAGTGCGGTTCTTTAATAGGATTTTGTATGTCTACACAGTAGTTGCAGAGCTTAGTAAGGAGTGGAGGGTGTGTTCTTTTCCCACCTGTATGTTGTTGACTGTTTATGATTGGTCAACCACAAGCTGGGGAAGAAGTAAACACCCCAGAAACAAATCTCTGGTAACACTTTATAAACTTTATAAGCTAATATCTCCACAACGGAAAGGAGAAATTAAAAAAGAAATACTACGTTTCACTCTGCTCTGCAGTTACTATTCCAGGATGTGGTTAATTTAACATGCTTAAAATGGTGAAAGAGCCTTTTTAAGCAAAGTTCATCTTTGATTTGGTCACAATTACCAACAGTCAGAATGGGCTCACTGATGAATTCACAGTTTTAAATAAAAAAAAAAGGCACCAAACTTTTGATTCATTTTTTACTTGTTGCAGGTCCTATAATTCTGTGGAGATCAGTGAGGGTCAGAGCCAAACAGCCCAAAATTCATAATGAAACTCAATTGCAAAAATGCAGTCAGGTGTGCATATGTATATGTGTATGTATATATATATATATATATATATATATATATATATATATATTAAATATATATATATACAGCATTCGTGAAGAGTCAGAAATTCACTCTTCAGATTTCCATCTTATACACAATAATATCAATATTCATATTGGACACCAATGCCAGGCTGTAGAAAGCCCACCAACTATGGCACGCTTGTAGGTTTTTGGTACAGATGCTGCTAGAACCTCTGCACCTAAGATAGCTCTCCCTGTTTTAAAACCACTTCAGTTCAGATCTGCACTTCCTTACCATTTTTACTGCAGGGGTGGTAATATTTTGTCACAGCGATGTCATCTGGAAGAGAAGGAAACAATAGTTATACCAGAAACAGCTGTATAATAATATATCAGCCATAAAGATGGAGATACATGGAGAGAACATTGATGCAGCAATAAAGCGCTGTGCTTTCCTGCACCTACCACTAGGGGGAGCTTGCTGCATAGGGACTTATGCACCTGCTACTGAACTGTGTAAATCTGTCTGCAAAGAGCTCCCCCTAGTGGTGCCTGCAGTAAATGAGCTCATAATGTAAGACATGGCAAATATCAGATTAATCTGAGCGTTAGCAAATTACTGTGCCTGCAGATTGTATTGTATGGGTCTGTGTAATATTGCTCCTCTTCTCCCCATCATTGCACTTCAATACCACGTGCTGCCACAGACAACACCAGATGCAGAGAGGGAACCGTAATACTTAAGTAGCTAAACACCTGGCCGAGGTTGGTCAGTGGGTATTTTAGGAATTGGAATAAGAGTTTGGGACTAAGTCCATGGGGATAAGGAAAGGAGGCTATATTCTGGGGGGAAATGTTCTGGGGTTTGTATGTAGGAGGGGTCTGGTCTGGGGTCTGTACTACAGGCTGGATCTGACTTGGGGTCTGTATACAATAAGGGTCTGGTCTGGGGTCTTAATAAAGCTCCGGGTCTATATGTTTCTGTTAGGAGATCTGGTATGGGAGCATTATTTGGGAATGTGGACTTCTGGTTTGCATTTTTGTATTGTCCTTGATATCTTTTCTCAAAGGTATCATTTATGGTGTATACTCATTATCAGGGGATTGCGTGCACAGATCTCTCTATAGTGACCGTTACCTGTCTCGTAGTAGTCTATGATGGTAGCGGTGGCCGCCTGGAGGTTACTGACAGGAATGTCTCGTTCAACTGTGAATCTGAAGAACTTTACGACTTTACCAAGCTGACACAACAGAAAACAATGGTGGCAAGTTAGTACATGGTAATATTACATGTAATATTGCTCCAAATCTAGCGGCAATAAATACACTGGAATCTTAATGGGTAACTTAATCCCAAATCCTCTGTCCACACTATTAGATCCATTCTGCCAGGTTTCCTTTGCCTTTTCACTACCAAAAATAAAAGCAAGTAAAATGTCCTTCTTGAATCCTACGGCCACGTTCACACGTTCAGTATTTGTAAGCCAAAACAGGAAAAGTATAAAAGAAACACGTCACCACTTCTTTATTTTTCACCCTCTCCTGATTTTGGCTTACAAATTCTGATGTAAAATACTGACCAAATTCTGAACGTGTGAACATGGCCTAATACTGATAGCTAATTACGTTGTGTAGTGGTCGTGAATGGTACTGCAAGTTCTCGCTCATGCAAGTGAATAGGAAAGCGCCTGCAGTACCATTCACGACCACTACATAATGTTATATGTGGCGCCACTTCCTGTTCGCTGCTGCCTCTTTAAGCAGCCGATGATGGTTGTGGATCAGGAATCTGATCTGATATGGATTACTTATCCGAAGGTTAGGTCATTAATATTAAAGTCCCAGAAAACCTCTTTAAATTTGATGGACTTATTTTGAATTAAATTCATTATTACCATCATTACACCATTAATATACTGTATATG
The DNA here is from genome assembly GCA_033576555.1 of Oophaga sylvatica. Taxonomy (NCBI): domain Eukaryota; kingdom Metazoa; phylum Chordata; class Amphibia; order Anura; family Dendrobatidae; genus Oophaga; species Oophaga sylvatica. Next base: position 568,574,230 of record JARQOD010000003.1, read on the forward strand.
TGTGCGGCGTAGGCTCGGAAGTGGAGATAATGGTAGCCACATGGCACCTAAGGGTGTAATCGAAGGAATAGAAGTCTATCGCTCCATCGTCATACCCTGTGACCATAACGCTGGGTACCGATGGTTGCCCATTATAACCAGGAAGTAATTGGGACTACTAGGGCCGTAAACAAAATGCCTAATTCCAGATTTACTCACAACGTCAAGCTTCTCAGAAAGGCCCCAACTATCACTGATCTTTAATAGCAATAGTCTTTTCCTATTGGGCAAGGTGACCTTTTTGGCCCCTCTAGTCTCCAGGGCCGGGATGCGATTTCGACTCTTACAATCAGGGACGTAACTATAATGAGTGCAAGAACATGATGATTTGATGTCTACGCCTGGTGTTCACCCTGCACGCAGTGTTTGGGCAACAATGGTGAAAGTCCAGAGGACGAGAGAGGAGCTCACCTTCTCAAAGTACACGATCACCTTGTTGGGATGCGCCTCTGACCTGCTAACCAAATTGCTTCTACTTAGCTGGAAAACAAAAGAGTAAGTATCGATTACGTGATTTTATGTAAGGAAATCAATACATGATACACCATGATTATACCACGAGCGTTAGCTGTACCTGTTGGACAGAAGACTTGACCGGGTTGTATCCGGACGGGAGCTTGATTTCTACCAGTGCCATATTTGAGTGCTCTCTCTTACCAATGTAGCTGTGAGAACAGATTGTACTTTGGTTATTTTGCATGTTTTTTACATGGTAACATGTAAAAAAGTAATAAAAAAAATATAAATGGACCACAAAACTATAGCAAGTGCCCATGTGGCACACTACTGCTGGTGTCAACCTTGAATAAAACTTTCACTTTTTGTCAGGTGCTTAAAAAAGCACTTAGTCTGTCCTCAGGTGGCTCATGTCTGCCCTGCCACCTGGGAATGCTGGACTAAATCTACCTCGCTCTTGGTCTCAGTGAGAGCCAAGCCATCAAGCCTCCAATGATCAGTGTTTCATAACCTATCCTAACATTATGGTGTGAAACTTGGTGTCCTGTGAAATCTTGGCTGTGTCCACCATAAGGTCTCATATGGGGTACAGGAGGTATGGCCGCACCTCGCCAACCCACTACAGCAGGCGTCCCCAACCTGTAGCTCGTGTGCCACATGTGGCTCGCGGGCTCATGAATTGTGGCTCTCGGCGGTCTGTCAGCTTGGCGCATTAGCTCCAGATCTAGCAAACAGGTATGAAGAGCGCATCTGAAAATGGTGAATTTTGTGAGCAGCCCTGCACAGAAGAGCAGATCTAGATGCTCATATATTGGTCTTAGGAGTTTTGAGATAATTTAAGTATGGTACGCTGGAGACAAGATGATACCACCTGTCAGAGGAGGTGCTTGAAGCTTGATGTGACAGTGTGTTGGGACTGCTTGATGAGAGAGAACTGAATGGGGTTATTGTGGGAACCCCTGGATCTTGATATGCTGCTTTGGGGTGATTTTTGTGGAAAATGTTTGGTTACCATTTTGCCTGTAATGGGGGCTTTGGTTTCCACTATTGTGAGGGGGGCGGGAGCTGAATGTGGCTCGCAACCCTCTCTCAAGGCTGGATGTGGCTCGCGACCTTCTCTCAAGGCTGGATGTGGCTCGCGACCTTCTCTCAAGGCTGGATGTGGCTCGCGACCCTCTCTCAAGGCTGGATGTGGCTTGCCACCCTCTCTCAAGGCTGAATGTGGCTCACGACCCTCTCTCAAGGCTGGATGTAGCTCGCGACCCTCTCTCAGAGCTGGATGTGGCTCGCGACCCTCTCTCAGAGCTGAATGTGGCTCGCGACCCTCTCTCAGAGCTGAATGTGGATCTCAAGGTCAGAAAGGTTGGGGACCTCTGCACTACAGTTACACCTCTCCCTACAATCACAATTCCAGATTTTGTGTTAATACAGATTTTGGATTTCATCCCAATCAAAATTTGTCCTTCGATTTTGTGCAGCAAGCAAGAAAATTGTCTGCAAAAAGGTTTAAGGTCCCTTCTCTTAAAAGGTTTGGTTTTGTGCCCAATGGATCCCTTAGATCACCATAATATGGGTGTCTTTTTGCAACATCCATAACGCCTAGCCATAGATCACCAATAAATTCAGGAAGGTCAGGTGTTATAATGAGCAAAAAATATGTATTACGGTATGTATATAGGTATGTTTTGTTCCCACCCCAGGAAAGCACTAAATCGAGTAGAAATATCTACTTTTGGGCTTGGTTTACCTAAACCCTGCTTTCTTTTAGACTACGACATGCCCAAATTTATGACAGTTCTAGAAACTGGAAGACTATTGTATATTATGGTATGGTAATTGACACCAGTGATCATCCCCAACTGGTAGAGATCCATTCCATCCAAACTAAAGATAAGAGAATCATTTCACAGGACCGAGCCCAGCGGGAATGTTAGTGCTCCACCCGCCTACTATCTGCTGTAATCCACTTCTCCTCTTTTGATTAGCTGGCCTGGCAGGACATCATTGCTGTGACATGATGGACACACAAGGTCAGGCCAGCTAATCAAAAGAGGAGAAGTGGATGCTGTCAGGAAGGAGGCGGTTTGCATTTCTCCCGCTACTGAATACTGACCTTCTCCCTGGACAAGTATCCTGCAAATTTATTTACTCATTCCTAAGCCAAACTATTCTTCTTTGATACTGACGCCTACATTACTGTAATTCTATATACACATTTCATGTCTGTACATCTCACCTGACATTGACCAGGATGTCAAAAGATTGTAGAGACTTGACATTGCAGATGTCTGGCACGGTAGTTACTGTAATGTTAAATGGTGCATCACCCTCAGGATGTGGCACATTGTACTTCAGGTTTGTCTGAAACACAAAGCGTAAATCTGTTTAATATCATGCAATTATACTGACCCCAGACTGAACGAAGCACACGAAGCAGCAGTCCCACCCATTCTGACTAGATGATGGCTCATTTTGTTTTATTCAGGCAACGAGATCTTAAGGTATCCCCTGGTTACTGCCGACAAAAGAGATTATCCAAAATGAATATGGGTAAAGGTGCAGGAAACTGTACATGCTTGAAGAAGACCCCTATTTGGGTCAAAACGTTGGCATGTTAGTTAAGATTTAATTGAATCGCACGAAGCCGGGTACATGCTTTCACACCTTCTCGGCATGATTTGTTGTCCAGGATGGATTGTTGGATATTATGCATAGTGTTTAACAGGACCGCTGTTCTACCCTATTCAGAGCCAAATCACATTTGATGTGTATCAGGGGGGTCTTTCTTCTCAGTAGCAGTATCGTATAAAGTGTGGGTGACTCAAATTGGCCATCCAAATTAGATAATCGGTCCAGACGAATAAGGTGAAGAGGAGCAGTCCTACGACCCTGTGATGTCTTCTATTAAAGGGTCAATTCATAAATCGATAGTATTTGAAGATACAAGCACTTTTGCAATTTACTGCTTATTAAAATTTGCTGCCTTTCTTGAGATATTAACACTTTTGCTTACAGCTTATTGCCTAGGAGACCGACCACCGCTGCTGTCCTGCTTGTAAGCGCTGCACTGATTAGGAGGTAACAGCGCTCCTGCCCAGCTTTAAAGCAGAGCTGACAGGCACAATAGAAAAGTGCTTGTAAGTACTGTACTTTGCATGTTCTAACAGTGGTGGTCGGTCTCCGAGGTATCAAGCTGTAATCAAAAGAAAAATGTTAATTTCTAAAGAACAGCTGAAAAAATTTAATAAGCAGTAGATTGCAAAATTGCTTGTATTTTCAAGCTTTTTCTAACAATACCCATTTATGAAGATGGGAATATTAATCCTTTAAGATAAACAGGGTTGGACATGTTGGATTTTAACATGCCTGATCTTTCAACCGGGAACTAAGTGTGCCCAGATCTCTTCCAATCACTATTGCCAATTATGCTTGACCACAATAATTATTTTAACCAGCAGTACAGGCAGCAAAATTTACGTTCTGACACATGTAATCAATGTCAGCAGGAGCTCTGCCACATCATTTTGGAGCTACACTTTAAATATTTTTAGAGTCCCAAGTCCTATCTTTAGGAAGGGCATTTGGGGGAAACTGAGTGGACAAACCATGGTCCAGGGTAAAAGCCTCATTCACCCTTCCTATAATTTGGACTTCAATATTTCCATTATAACAAGAGGTATACATTAAAATAACCTTGGCCATACGCACCAATTTTGGCAGAACCGGACAACCATCTAATGTGTGTCAGGGTGTCCCGACAAATCCAAGAAAACACATATTGGGGGGTAAAAAGAATTGGGCATGTTGAATTTTAACATGCCTGATCCTTTGCGTTCTCAGGAGGGTCTTACCTGTAAATACACACAGCCGGATCCGCTGACAGTGGCGGTATATTCTCCAGGCACAGTGGATAAAGGAACCTTCTGCAGGAGGAGGCGGTTAGAGTCTTCGACGTTGAATTTTGCAACTTGAGCATTATCTAAGCTCAAAGTGACAATTCTGGGACCATCGTGACTGACAGCATGATAACCGTACAAAGAAAGTGCCTGTAGAGCAACGACTGTGTCCTGGCGACAAAAAACACAAAACATATTGAAAGCTGAGGCTGACCCGCACCCCATTCCCTTTATCCCTTGGGTGAACTTGATAGACGTTTATTTTATTTTCAACTATACTATTCATCTAAAATAATTTCCTACGGACCGCCTGACTCAGCGGCACAAGACGCGTTAGCCAATCCTGCTGAATGGCCGCTCAGTCTTATTCTCTATGTAGCTGGACTTGCAATACCTGACACAACCCGTACACAGTTGTGGTGCTGTTTTTGGAAAAGTTTTTCAAATCCTGGACAACCCCTTTAGTACTGTGTGCTACATTTGAAAGGACTGGGATAGGATGTAATTTCATTTGAGCACATGGTAGTGATCATAGTTGTGACGTCTACCTGGGTAGAAGAAAACCCTCCAGTGGGGTTCTGTTGCTCCATGAGCCAGGTGACAACTTTTGTGGCGGCAGTCAGGTCTTCGACCGCGACATCGGGTTTGGACAGCATGGCCAGCAGCACATAGGAGGTCATTTCAACCTCGATAGAGGCAGCTCTTCTATGAAGGGGTCTCCATTCTCCCGAATTATGTGATAATTCTGGGCGATGCCAATGGACTGTATTATCTGGAATATGAGGGATACAACATATTACGTATTGTTAATATTACAGAATATAGGAGCTTGGACGTGGCCAGTTCACAAATAAACGTTACTCCCTTACAGGCTACTCCCTATCTGTAACGTATCGGGAGTAGGGATGAGCGGACATGCTCGGATAAGGTGTTATCTGAGAATGCTCGGGTGCTAACCGAGTGTCTTTGGCGTGCTCGAAAAATAAGTTAGAGTCCCCGATGTTGCATGTCTCGTGGTTGTTCGACAGCCGCAACACATGTAGGGATTGCTTGTTTGTTATTTGTTAGGCAATCCCTGCATGTGTTGTGGCTGTCGAACATCAGCGAGACATGCAGCCTCGGTGGCTGGAACATATTTTTCGAGCACGCCAAAAACACTCAGCACCCGTGCATGCTCCGATAACACCTTATACGAGCACATTTGTCTCATCACGAAATGGGAGTTAAAAGAAATTGGAACTCCCCTTTAAGGGTTTGTTCACACTGCGTTTTTTGAAGTGTTTTGTTTTTGAAAATTGCGCCAAAAAATGGCTGAAAAATCACTCATAAAACTCAAATACTCTTTCTACAAACTTCTATCATTTCCTTTTCACATGTTCAGTCTTTCAAGCATTTATGTGCTTCAAGTTTCCAAAAACGGTAAGTAGTTAAAAGAAGTGAGCGGGACCACTCTTCGAGTATTTTCTCCTATGAAGTCGCTCCAAACTTTACAATAAAAGTCAATGGGAAAGCAAAGAAAAAAAATCTCGCAAAGATGTCTTGTTGAGTGGGTAATTCATAAGTTAATGGATTTAAAAAAAAAATTGAAAAAAATTTCCAGCAAAATAGCCTTTAAAAACACTAATAAAATGAAACGCTCACAAAAATGTTAACAGAAAAAGTTTTTGACTGGCAGAAAAAAAAATGCAGTGTGAACATACCCTAAAAGCCTGCATGGTGGCACTCTATGTCACCATATGGCTCTATTACAAAGGCATTCTCCCATAGAAGCAATTGGGTAGAACATCTTGCATATTAGACTTGTTGGCCAAACCAGATGATGTTGGTGGGACCAGCTGATGATCTAATGTGACCATGATGTTCACACAGTGTTTGATGCAAGGGAAAAAAAATATCGGGCAATTCCCAAGATGTTAAGTTAGAATGAAGGATAACTCTGGTCCGTTCTTTCTAGTGATCCAAGCGATGTGTAAGAAATCCTTCATCCTCTGGATATGGGATAACCCTTAAAATTTCCACATGCCAAACTTTGCCCTCTCCCCATTAGGAAAACATACACGTTCGGCCTCTGTACAGGAGGTTGAGTGGAACAACTGTCCTACCGGCATCTATAGACCCATCCTGACAAGTCTGTACAACCTGCTCCATAAAACACAGTTTCTTTACGAACTACAATCACGCACCTTTCCTAATGGCCTTTTCTTCCAGGGATTGAAGGAGACGAGAACGAAGCTCCATATTTCCAGCGAGAGTGAAGGCATAAGCCATTAATGCTTTTGTATATATGTTGTTTTCACCGTTCATTGCGCTCTCCAGGCAGAATAACGCATTTCGGACGACAATATTCTGCGGATAGAATCATTTAATTTACATGACTGATCTCCATATACCAATAATTTCTGATCCCCATCATTTACCCTTCACAGTTTATGGATTTGAAATGTCACTGAAAACTATTATTTCAGAAATCAATAACACACATGAAAATAAGCAACTTTGTAAAAAATCTTATCAGAGAAATTTGCTTCTCTCTCCTCCTGCACTGATCTTTCAATCTCAAGTCAAGGGTAAAATCTTTATTCAATGCATATAAACTTTCCCATTTCTGAGATACGAGATGACACTTAGCACTTTAAAATCCTATGGAGAGGGGAGGAGCTAGAGGAACACAGACACATTCTAGGGAGGAGCTAGAGAAACACAGAGACATTCTAGGGAGGAGCTAGAGGAACACACAGACATTCTAGGGAGGAGCTAGAGGAACACAGTCATTCTAGGGAGGAGCTAGAGGAACACACAGACATTCTAGGGAGGAGCTAGAGGAACACACAGACATTCTAGGGAGGAGCTAGAGGAACACAGAGGCATTCTAAGGAAGAGCTAGAGGAACACAGTCATTCTAGGGAGGAGCTAGAGGAACACAGATATTCTGCTGCAAGTCTCCTCAAACGATAGTTACAGTTCTCCATAGAACTTTATGAGCACCAATTGTCATCTCCTATCTCATTAATGGGAAAGTCTGTATTTACCAAAGACAGATTTTACCTGTGATTTGAGAATTTTGATAATCAAAAATCAGTCCAAGAGGAGAAAAGTATTTTGCTGTAGGTTTTCTACTGTAGTTGCCATGTGGATGTAGCCTAAACCCTCATATTTTCATATCTCTATTATTTGGAGGTATAGAGAGGGTTTTACTGGGTAACTAAACTGGAGGTAGAAAAATATTTAGACTTGAGAGTTCTCAGTGGTTGATACCTTTTAATGGCTAACTGAAAAGATGGTAACAAATTGCAAGCTTTCGAGACTACTCAGGTCTTAAATTGGAGGTATGAATTTTCAGCCTTTATGTGGAGCTGCACTGATTATGGCCTGCAGCGTTGGAGTTTATTAAAGATAGTAATATACACTGCTCAAAAACATAAAGGGAACACTTAAACAATTCAATGTAACTCCAAGTCAATCACACTTCTGTGAAATCGACCTGTCCATTTATGAAGCAACACTGATTTTGAATCAATTTCTCCTGCCGTTGTGCAAATGGAACAGACAACAGGTAAAAATGGCAATTAGGAAGACAACCACTATAAAGGAGTGTTTCTGCAGGGGGTGACCACAGACTATTTCTCTGTTCTCATCCATTTTGGCTGTTCTTTTGGTTACTTTTGCATTTTGTCATTGCTCTCACCCCCAGAGGTACTGTACAGTAGCATGAGATGATAACTTCAACCCACAGAAGTTGCTCATTTAGTGCAGTTCATCCAGGATGGCACATCATTACGAGCTGTGGCAAGAAAGGTAGCTGTGTCTGTCAGCGTAGTGTCCAGAGCAAGAAGCAGATACGAGGAGACAGGCCAGTACACCAGGAGATGTGGAGGGAGTCATAGAAGGGTAACAACCCAGCAGCAGGACCGCTACCTGTGCAAGGAAAAACAGAAGGAGCATTGCCAGAGTTCTGCAAAAATGACCTCCAGCGGGCCACTAACATCCATGTGTCTGCTCAAACTGTCATAAACAGACTTCATGAGCATGGTATGAGGGCCTGACGTCCACAGGTGGGTGTTGTACTTACAGCCCAACACCATGCAGCGCTATTGGCATTTGCCAGAGAACAATAAGATTGACAGATTCGACATTGGCGAATTGGCACATGTGACTGATGTGATAAGAGTTTGGAGACGTCATGGAGAACGTTCTGGTGCCTGTGACATCCTCTAGCATGACCAGTTTGGCAGTGGGTCAGTAATGGTGTGGGGAGGCATTTCTTTGGAGTGCCGCACAGTCCTCGATGTGCTAGCCAGAGGTACTCTGACTGCCATTAGGTACCAGGATGAGATCCTCAGACCCATTGTGAGACCGTATGCAGGTGCAGTGGGCCCTGGGCTCTTTCTGATGCATGACAATGCTAGGCCTCCTGTGGCTGAAATGTGTCAGCAGTTCCTGCATGATGAAGGCATTGATGCTATGGACTGGCTGCCCGGTCCCCAGACCAGAATTCAATCGAGCACATCTGGGACATCATGTCTCGTTCCATCCACCAACGCTTTAATCCAGGTCTAGGAGGAGATCCTTCAGTAGAACATCCGTTGCCCCATCAGTAGTGTGCCCAGGCATTGTAGGGAGGTCATACAGACATGTGGAGGCCACACACTACTGAGCATCATTTCCTTGTCTTGAAGCATTTCCACTGAAGTTGGATCAGTCTGTAATTTGATTTTCCACTTTGATTTTGAGTATCATTCCAAATTCAGACCTCCATGGGATATTAATTTTGATTTACATTGATCATTTTTATATTTTATTATTCTCAACGCTTTCCACTATGTAATTGTAAGGGCGGGCCCGGACTGTAGACATGACCTGGATTACCGACACATCCATGTCCAGCCATTCCCCTACATGAAACGGTGTTCTTCCCTCTGGCGTACCTGCATCTCCTGGTTCCACTTCCCCTGGGTGCTTCCCAGGCACAGTCCAGAACAACTTGAACACTTTCTTTACTGAACTCTTCACATGTTACATCCACAGTTGGCACAACAGGTATTACATTTGTTTCCTTTTCTCTCCCTGCCTTGCTGTCGCTTCTGTGCAGTACACGCCCGGACCAGACCATCCCAGACTGCTCCCCAGTTCCTTCCAAGCCTGACCTCGCCATAATGACATCTCCTCCAGCCTGCTTCGCCACAGAACTGAATTCATCAATCACTAGGTTTGGTGGCCCCCGATGAAGCATTTGGCCCGTCTGCACTGAACTTGAAGCTTCAGCTCCCCTCAGTTCCTTGGCACAGCCAACTTCTGCCCTGAAAGCATTAGCCCAGGCGGTAAGGCGCCACATCTTTGCTCTTCTGTCTAGGTCCACTGCGAGACTATGCAGAGGCCGTGGGTAATGTGGGTTGCTACACTTGGAACGTTGCATGGCTGCCGGTTGCCTGGGCCTAAGCCCTTGTGGACACTTGGGCACGCTGGCCCTGTCTAAGCCAACTTCCTAAAGACCTAACACTACTACCTGGAAGCCCCTCCTACACTTAACCCTATGAGAACTGTCTAGAAACTCTACCTAACCAGGCTCACTAGTATACCCCATCTAGTGGCCCGCAGCAGAACTACACTTACCCTGATATAGAAACTATGTACTAAAGTGCCCTCCTCTAATGCCCCAACAGGATGCACTTAGCTTTTCCTAAACTATACATATCTACGAAACAGCAAAACACATTATTATGCAAAGGAACACAAGAAATAAACATTATATATATATATATATATAATGGTAACACATGAAGAATGTGGCAGTACCATCACTATTAGTAGTAGTACATAGTATTATGTAGCAATACCTCCAAACGTTTATACTCATATAATAACTATTTACATGATGAAACATTATACACATTTAAGGGGTGGGGCGAAACAGATACTCCTTCACCCCCTTACATAATGAATAAAGCTTTGCAACTGGAATATTTCATTCAGTGATATCTACGATGTTGTATTTTAGTGTTCCCTCTATTTTATTGAGCAGTGTACTAAAGACCATGGTCTGTTTATAGAAAAGGTACATTTATAGTTTTTTTCCCTTACATACCTGAGAAAGGCCACCACAGATGAAAGACCACCTTGTGCACTTACCCTTGCTGATAATGGATATTCCATTAATGCTATGGTAATGTATGCAGCCAACGTAACTTCATCATTTACTCCACCCTACAGTAAAAAAAGCAAATTACACTTAGATCAACAACACAGATCCCCTGGCCGCATAGAGTACTCATATAATAGTTTTGATTGATGACATGGAAATGGTGGTGTTGTATCGTGAGGTCATGCTTTATAACACAGACTTTACCTCCGTGATGAGTTTATGGAGCTCCATCATTGATGGTACTTGTAGAGCTTTACTGTACAATCATGATATACTATATACTAATATTATATATACTAGATGCTATTGCATCGGGAGGGCGGTAATGTCATGATGGGGGCAGGCTTTGCATCATTGAGAATCTCTCCCCCATGTGCTCACCCACCTATCCACTCTCTCTTTCCCCATGTGCTGACTTCTCCCGTCTGTGCTCTCTTCTTTCACCTGTCTACCCCATGTGCTATCCCCCTTGTCTGCTGTCTCTCTCCTTCCTGTGCTGTGTTCTCCCCTCATGTGCTGTCCTGTTTGAGCTGTCTCCCCACTGTGCTCACTCTCACCCCTGTGCGCTTTCACTCTCCCCCATCTGTTGTCTTCTCCTCTCATGTCATCTCTTAATTGACCTGTGTACCCCATGTGCTCTCCCCAGTGTGTGTGTGTGTGTGTTGGTGGTGTGTACGACATATACAGTGTGTGTTTGTGTGTGTGTGTGTGTGTGGTGCGTACGACATATACAGTGTGTGTCTGTGTGTGTATGTTGCGTAAGGCATATACAGTGTGTGTGTGTGTGTGTGGGGTGCGATGGTGTTCCGCTGGTGGTACCGTGCAAGAGGCTGGTACCACCAGCAGTTTCCACATTGAGACACCCATCACTTGGGTGTCCCAATATGGCGGTCGGTGAACTTCCGCCGCTTGGAATTCTGGGATCCAGACACATCTGGACGGAACAGGATGTGAAGACATTATAAGGTAAGTATATATTAAGATACAGTATATATATATATATATATTACATACTCTCAGACCCCATCTACAATTCTCTATCTCCCATTTTCTTTTCTTGTGCTCACCTTCATCGCATTGTTAAAGAGATAACCAACATTTTGGAAGCAGCCATTTTCCTTCTGGTGCCGAGTAAGCCATTCAAGAGCACCGCTCGTGTGTGCAGGATCGATGAAAATTAAAGGCTGGGCTCTGGCAAATGACTTCATGACAAAGGCCGTCAGCCTGTGAACAGATATTGGATCAAATTAAGTGTACGCCAACCATGGCTGAGCAACATGAAGGCAAGGTGTAAATGCAACACGGGATGACAGAAAGTGGCGATGCAGGTGGCTCTGGCCCCCTGTCTTAAAGATTTTATCGGGGCGGACATATCATTGGTGCAACCTGTGCGGCCGCACAGGGGCCCAAGAAGTAAGGGGCCCATTTCTACCTCCAAAGCAGGTGGAATTGTACATTATGATGAGTTATTAGACTGCAAAGGGCCCATATATTGTCCTAGCACAGGGGCCTCTTCTGTCTGTGTCCCCCAGTGGATTTTCTTATTGATATTATTAAATGGGCCAATATTTAGTGGACTTGCTTTGCATCGTACAGTAACGTTACATAACAGCTGCATCACTGGCATCCTTATGGCTTCAGATATTGGGAGAAGAAAGTTGCACAGACAAATCATGTAGTGCACATCAGAGGTCAAGATATACAGTATAAATATGTAATGTTTATTGAAACAAGACTAACAAAGTCTTAAAAACATTTAAAAAGTACAAAAGTGTACAGACAATAGATAGGGGTATGGATAAAATAGCCAAACAGATAAACCCTGTACCAGGCACATACAGAAAACAAAAGATAGCAAACGTAATAATAATAAATAAACAGTAAGTGCAGCTAAATGCAAAAATCCCATATCAAAAGGATAAATGAAGGATTATGCAAAAAGGCAACCAACCATATAAAGTACTCCTATGGGGAGGAAGGGAAAGACTAATATGAGCGAATATGGCACAAAATGAAGAGCACAAAGAAAACCTACCACCATAGGATATAGCAAGATAGCAGCACAAAAGTGAATGTAATATGGTGAAGTAAAAGTTCCCCACGTGTATCAGGGCAGACTGCTGTAACTTCGTCAGGTGCACTGCCGAAACGTGCATCGGGGTGGATGCATCACAAAGGAGCTCCTGCTGTGCATCACGTATATATTCCATTTATACTTTGACCCCTTTCCTGAAATTATGCTGACTGTTTACTTTGCCCTATATAGGATTCTACCTATCTGATATCCTTACCATTTACATGTGACTATACTTACCAGGGATTATATCTACCCATTACCTGCATCATTTACATGACATTTTACCCACCTGGTATTACACCTATACATACCCCTATCATTCATGCGGGATTTTACTTAGCGGAGTGTGTTATCCCCCATATTTAATCAATTTTTATATTCAGTCATCTCCTTTGGTGCAGTTTACTCAATATTTGGTCACATTTGTATCTATATACATCTCATACACAATTTTGATGATCACATTTGATTCTATATTGATTTCTGAACCATGTAGTTTATCTCCTTTTTATTGTCTTCACACAAGTTTTACTATAATTTGCGCCCTCGTTTCCTTTTGTATGTCCACCACACTTTTTAACTTGAGCAATAAAAATGTATTTGTTTTATCATATCCTTTATTTGTTTTGTTTTTTTACTTAAAGGGGTATTTCCATCTCCAAGATCCTAGTCCAATATATATATAGTAGTTGCAATAATAATATTAGCAAGTACCTCCAAATAGAAATGTAGTATAGTTCTTCTGATTCGCTATGTCACTTACCCCAGGTGCAGGGCATTGCAACTAAGGACCACTAACAGCTAACTAACTCACTGTCAATATATGAGTGGTCGTAACCATGGATATCTAAGCTACTACAATGCCCTGCACATGGGGTAAGTGACCTGGCCAATCAGAAGAACTATACTACATTTCTAATTGGAGATATTTGCTAACACAGATGGGAGATCTTGGCGATGGGAATATCCCTTTAATCATAGGTTTCCTTGTGGTTCTTTTGTTAATCAGCACAGCATGAAGAGAAAATGGCAAATCAGTGCACAGTGCAGTGTAGACAGAGATGGAGCCTGACCAGGGGGAGGACAGCCGGCTGTGCACCCGCATCTCTCCATCTCAACTTCTGCATTTTTCAACAGGAGAGGCTGGACTGTGCCAATTGGTACTGGAGTCTGGTAAACCGGGGATGAACCAGGCATTGGAGAAGGACTGCCTCTACGGACCCTCTTAAAGGGGTTGTTCAGTGACAACAAGTTATCACCTCTCCGCAGAATGAGTGATTCCCTACTGATTGGTGGGCATTTGACCACTGGAACCCGTACCGATTGGCAAAATGGGGAACTTTTATGCTTGAAATTGAACAAGTCAAAAGCCTGACCACCGATCCATTCATTGTCTAGGAGGCAGCAGGTAAAAGCTCAGTGGCCCCATAAGGAATGAATGGAGCTGCGGTGGTGTGCATGCTTGACCATGGCTCCATTCAGGCATGGCACTGCAGAGCTCCATCCTCTGGCATCACTGGGGTCCCGTCCAACAGCAAGTTATCACAGATTCCGTTTATAGGAGATGACATGAAAAGATGGAAATAAACTTTTAAATTATATAGCGGTAGGTCCCCTCTTTCATGATGAGCAACCCAGCAAGTCCATGGATGTATGGAGAGACCATTGGTCTCAGTGGAAACTTTGCAACGTAGCATTTTTCCTGCAATACCGCTGGTTGTTGAGGTATCCAGAAGATGGACATCTTGTGATCAATCCTTTGATTGGGAGACCCTATATTTTTAACACCCCTGTCAATCCCCCCATCCATCCTTCTTATTCTTACCAGGTATTTCCCAAATTTCCTCCTCTATATCCTGGTCCAAATGCACTGAACGATCCATCACTGTGTTTATAAGCCAGCTGTTTTTGATACCCTGTATAAAAATATTCAACCTCAGTTTTAGAAGAAAAAATAAACAGTCAAGCGCGGAAGTTAGATTTAAAGAATAATATTTTTTGTTTTTTTTATAATTTTGTGCAGCATAGAAAAATATGAAAATGTGAAAGTCACTTGATTAAGAAAACCATCTTCATAACTATAAAAAAATACATTTAAGTGTTTCCCACACTCCTCTGTTTGCACAGTCTATTTGTCTGCTTTTAGCTGCATTGGTATCATTTGGAGTACAGATGATGGCAGTGATGGGTCAGCTCAGCCCCTGTGTCTCATTAACTCTGGGATAAGCTGCCCAGGAAACTGTTCTGATAACACTCAGAGGAGGAGACAGGGCTGACCCATCACTGCCATCATCTGTACTCCAAATGAATATTCTGATATCAATCCAGCTAAAGGAAGACAAACAGATTGAGGAAAAGCAGGAATTTAGAAGCCATTTACATACAATTTGTTTTACAAGAACTAAGACAAATAACCTAATAAAGTAATAGGTAAATTTTTATTATTTTCAAAATTATAATAAAAATATGATAAATGATTTACTATTTAAATGTTTATTCCCATCTCATAAGGTGATAGCACATTGCTAAATTATGCCATCTACTTATGATCAGCGAGAGTCTGACCTCTGGGATCCCCACAGATCTTAAAGGGAATCTGTCAGTAGGCTTTTGGCTATATAATCTAAGGACATATGAGGAAGGGGTTGAAATACAGATTTCAAGGATGTGTCACATGTCAGGCTGTGTGCTGTGGTTTACTTACAATGAAGGTTTTATCATCTGGTGATTATCATTACCAGGACTACAGCAGCACGTTCTTGTTGGTCCGACTCCGCCCCTCCTGTGATAAGCAGCTCACTGTCTATGGACTTTGTACAGACAGAGCCTGGTGTGGGCAGGGTTAGCTTTCTCAGCTTTGCTGCATTGCTAAATCTAAAAAAATATTTAGAGTTGAGAGTCCTCAGTGGTTGATACCTTTTAATGGCTAACTGAAAAGATGGTAACAAATTGCAAGCTTTCGAGACTACTCAGGTCTCTTCATCAGGCATAGACTAATACAACATCTGAAGAATCACATATTTATACACAAAATAGCACAGAAAAAATGCAATAGGTAGGACAAGTGACATGAAGCAGAACTGTCATTATGGCAGAGGGATTAACATAAATATGACTAGTTCATAGATAAGGAGTGAAGGTTTTATTACCCTCTGATTGGGGTCTGGTATTGTGTTGTGATGACCCTAAAAGGTCAGGGAGGCAGATTCCTTAATTGTTGTAGAACGACATAAAACTCTGGGATATATTCATCCCAGCACTAAGAGTGTCAAAGGTCATCATAAGTTTATATTCCCAGACTTTTCTATCCTTCTCAGATTTGAAGTTAGATTTTAATACAAGTAATTCCATATCTGTCATGCTATGACCGGGCATACAACAATTAAGGAATCTGCCTCCCTGACCTTTTAGGGTCATCACAACACAATACCAGACCCAATCAGAGGGTAATAAAACCTTCACTCCTTATCTATGAACTAGTCATATTTATGTTAATCCCTCTGCCATAATGACAGTTCTGCTTCATGTCACTTGTCCTACCTATTGCATTTTTCTGTGCTATTTTGTGTATAAATATGTGATTCTTCAGATGTTGTATTAGTCTATGCCTGATGAAGAGACCTGAGTAGTCTCGAAAGCTTGCAATTTGTTACCATCTTTTCAGTTAGCCATTAAAAGGTATCAACCACTGAGGACTCTCAAGTCTAAATATTTTTCTATCTACTGGCTAACACGGTACGAAGATACACATCTTTCCTATTGCTAAATCTAATAACTCTGATTCTTTCAGAACCACGGCACACAGTAAACTAAGTGATACGTCGTTGGATTCGGGGTCTCTTTGCCTACATCATGCTGCTCTCAGATGAGGTAGCAAAAACCTGCTGACAGATTCCCTTTAAGAATTAGCTTTGCAGCTCCTGCTTTTCCCTGTATGCCACTGCTCCTGGTCTCCTGACTGTACAGATAACTACAGCCGGCCATATTTACTTGTATGGGGCTGTGCTGCCGCGCCCCTGCATAGTGGGTGGCCAGGACATGCCTAGGGCTGCACAGCTGTACGAGCCCCTTGGCTCAATAATTCTCAGAGTCGGTAGTGGTCCCAGAGGTCAGTCTCCCACTTATCACTTACCAACGGCACATCCTAGCAATATGCCTAATTTTATGAGTGAATACCACTCTCTGAGCTTTAAGCTCATACCCCTTAAAATAAAGAGTAAAATAAAATCCATTTCATTTTGATTTTTTGGGGGGTACCAGTCTATGTGGAGCAGGGGTACTGTCCCAACTTTTGTGTGAGTTAATAATGAAGTGAAATTATTTAGACTTATAAAATGTATTAATGGATATCACAGAAATTTGCCATTTAGGATCGTAGAAGTGAAGGACAACCCACTGGCTATAGATTGGTATATTTAGACTACGCCCTGTGTAAAACTTAGGGGACCTTGTTACGGACATTATCTATCTATCTATCTATCTATCTATCTATCTATCTATCTATCTATCTGTGTCTGTTTACAATTCATCTCTATCTTCATCTCATTATTCATTTCTATTTATCACCTCTATTTATTTCATATCATAAAAGAGATAAAATAGATAGATAGATAGATAGATAGATATTAGATAGATAGATAGATAGATAATAGATGGATAATAGATATTAGATAATAGATAGATAGATAGATATTAGATAAATAGATATTAGATAATAGATAGATAATAGATATTGGATAATAGATATTAGATAATAGATAGATAGATAGATAGATAGATAGATAGATAGATAGATAGATAGATAGATAGATAGATAGATAGATAGAAGATATGGGATAGATAGATAGATAGATAGATAGATAGATAGATAGATAGATAGATAGATAGATAGATAGATAGATAGATGTATAAAGTGTCATAGATATTGGTGGAAGGTTTGACGGTTTGTAGCCCAGCATCCGGTAGGTTACAAGAGGCGAATGAGCCGCGTATCTCTTACCTGTGCTCAGGTAGCTCAGCGCTTTTGTTCTTATCTCTGGTGTAAGCTGATTCGTTTTATTGAGATACTCCAGAATATAGATATTAGGAGCAAACAGGGCCAGGTTTTGTTCTCCACATCCAGATGGCAGCTTGAGAAGGTTCCCCAAATTCTGCATTGAATTTCCCATGATATCCCCTAAAAGAAAAAACACATTTATCATTTCCATTGGGTTGCATCAACTGGGTGCAAATGGGTCGTGAAAAGACAATCATTTCATATGTAAGAATCAGAGATCAGTTGTGTCTAGTGTTGAGCGATACTTTCCGATATCATGAAATATCGGATCGGATTGGATCGGACCGATACCCAAAAAGTATCGGGTATCGCCGATTCCGATACCGGAAACCAATGCAAGTCAATGGGACAGAAATATCGGAACTAAAATAACCCCTTTCTTTCCTTGTAAACACTAGATATATACACATAGAATACATATATATATATATGTCTGTCTGGTTGAGAAAATAGTGCGGGAGCCCACGCATTTTTTTTCAACTAATTTACACCTTTAATTAACCCCTACATGTGTGAAATTTTGCACACATACACTCATGTAATTGTTAGTGAAGACCATATATCAAACAACATGAAATGACATGGTTAACTGTATGTAAACCATGTGTCATTTCATGTCGGGTCTGTAATTTCACAAAAGCCGCAATTGAATTAGCGGCTATTATACTATCTAGAAGTGTATGTACTATAAATATATATATATATATGTGTCACAATGACATGTATATATATATATACATCCAGACACAGCAGAGCTGCTTACCGGAGGAGATTCCCGGCGGTGACGTCATCTGGACTTCTTTACGGCCAGCTGTCGCGAGAGTATATCTGGCCGAGATTACCCAGTACCCGGCAGTCACGTGCAATTATCGCGAGAAGCTGCACGTTACCGCCAGGGAGAGGGTAATGGCTGGCCATCCACGACGTGACCACCGGGGATCTTCTGCAAGGTAAGTGCTGAGTCCTGACTCCTGACAGACCCGACCGACACTGACAGTGACACTTTCGGGAAGTTCCTGTGTCACGTACTTCCTTCTGTGACACAGGAACTCCCCATATACTTTACAGAAAATTCGATTCCGGTATCCGATATGCAAAAAATATCGGAACTAAGAATCGGAATTCCGATACCGCGAATATCGGCCGATACCCGATATTTGCGGTATCGGAATGCTCAACACTAGTTGTGTCTTTTGGAATATGATGACCAGAAATTCTCACCAACGTTCAACTCTACCGTGACTCAAATCTACACTGACCTAATGTTTGCTAATAGACATGAATAAAGTCCTATATTAGTGATTTTGTGCATCCTCCTTTTCTTCCTCTCAATGTCTGGTTGAAGAAGAGACATTACAGAATACTGCCTGGCGCATGGTCCTGTTCAACAGCTCCTTCTGCACTGCACTTCGTACAAGATGCGAATCTCTTCCCTTACTATACTTGGAGGTAATAGTACTATAATGACAAGAAGATTCTACATGCACTCTTGCAATATTTCATACACCTACAACTATGCCTCCCGACCAACCTATACACATGTTCAGCAGTGTTGTTTGTTTTCAATGGGAACATGGGAGTAAGACTTTTGTCACACACCTGCCAAAAAAAAAAGGATTGAACATATTGATATTCAACATGCCCGATCCTGCTTAATCCCATGTACATAATACAGTTGTCTGGTCCCACCCAAATTGATGTGTAATGTATATTGTGCCTTAAGTTTTGAAAAGTGTTTCCATATGTCATACCCTTACGTAGGGGTCTCTGTTCCTGATTTATGCTACTGGGGACAACAATGAAACGTACCAATAGCAGAGAAGAAAGCGCGAGGAGAACCTTCCACCACTTGTCCTGGAAGCTGTAGTGAGATCTGCTCAGAAGTCTCCAGCGCCTAAGTAAAAGATTTAGTAAAAGTTATATTATAGATCTTTTTATTACTTTAGAGATCACAGTGCAAAAGGTTATACAACTAGAGAACGCAGCTCTGAAATGCATCGTCACGATGGAGAGTTGACTGGACATATAAGACACTGATCCAACAGAGAAGAAGTAGAGCAGTGGCACATCCAGTGCCAGATTACCAATTAGGCATAGTAGTGAGGCCCGGCTGGCTGACATTGGAGGCCAACTGGTGCAACAAGGCTCCAATGTGAAAATTATAGTAAGCGGCAGTGAAATGATGTTTCAGCTGTTGTGGGGTACATTTGAGAATTCACAAGTGTTAGAGGAAGGGAATCTATGCGATCGGATGTGGCAACTCTGTGATTGGCCAGAATGGGGAATGGAGGAGCGGAAAGTGGCCGCAAGTTCTCACCAATTCTAGACCATAACAGAATATTCATGAACAGAAGTTTCGGGAACCCGAGGTCAACGTTAGTTAATGTCCTTTTCTGGGTTATTTAGCCAATATGTCTCAAGGACAATATCATTTACCCTCAGGTTTAACAACATATAAGCAGATAGGGTAACCTAATTTACCAGTTAAAACATAACCTTTAATCAATGGTATAAAAACAACCCTTCAGTGCAAGACATATAACATACATACATAAAGTGCTCGTGCTATGTGCATATTAAAAGAAAAATGGATCAATCTCACCCATTAAGATGAATGTCCTGTATGGTCCAGTTTGCATCTCATCTACCCAGTAACTGGGTGTGGACCCAAGACTGATAGGTGTACCAGCGCAGGAGTCTTGTTCATATAGACAATATTTGAATAGGGGTCTGAAAAAACTAGGGAGTAGTATATGGTTCAGACTAACATTCCCTGTCGTGCCCCTGCAAGACTCCTGTCCTCACAAGGACAGTACCCAAGTATGGTCTCAAACTAATGTACCTCCTGGACCATAAATTGTGTAATTGTTAATTTTTATTCTGTTAATAAAATGTAATTTGTACGTTAAAATTGTTGTTTGTAAATTTAATTTATTCGGAAATAATTTGCTGGGGAGGGAGACCAAGATTTCGACTACCCAAGGGTCTCCAGTACTTGCCACATATAAGTGGCCATCACTCAATTCTAATGAGTAGAGATGAGCGACTTTGCCTTTTTTCGGGTGAAGTTGGTTTCGGACCACCCGACTTTCGCAAAAGTCAAGTCGAATGAGATCGGCCGACTAGCGCAGCGGCAAAAGTCGGAGGTCGACAAAAAAATGAAACCTGACCCCAATGCAAGTCAATGGGAATAACAGCTGCCCCCCCCCCCCCCTTCGCCTCTTCCACCATACTTCCTCATGTTTGGGAAAATGTACCCAAAATACCAGCAGATATATGGTACTGTATCATAGTTGTATAAGTGTGGGATTAATCTTGTATATTTCCGGAGTCACGCCAGAGCTATCAGTAGGATTTAACAGATACAAAAAGCAGAAAGGGTACGTATAATTGGAAATTGTAAATCTCTGTATATATTTCCAGAGTCACACACAGATAGTCAGCATGTATTTGTACGTGAGACCAGCCGGTACACAGTAGTGTGTCAGGAGCGTACAGCTCTATACGGTGTGGGAAAAAATGAAGCTCGTAACTGTGCAGAAAAAAAGAATAAAAGTATTAGTGCTGTGTAAAAAGCAGTCTGCACAGCAGTGTACACACAGCAATACAGCTAGCAGGCAGCCTAATAACCAGCGCTGCTGCACACAAGAAAATCTCCACTGTCACTGCATACTAACTGTACAGCACAATTGCTATCAGCACAAGCACATAAGAACTTCTCTTTCCAGCCCTAACTCTCTCCCTACTGATAAACAGCGTCAGCAACCTCTCCCTACTGTTAATATCGGCAGAAGTAAAATGGAGGTCGGCGGTCAGGGCTTTTATAGACACTATGACGCCCCGCAAAGCAAGCCAATCACTGCAATGCCCTCACATGTCATTTCGCTGCCCACAGTGTACGTCCTTGCTCATTGGCTGAAAAAAGGCGCCTGAAAGCATTCTGGGAAACTCGACTTTAGTGCTCGTTTCGGCCAACGAAACCTGACTTGGCGAAAGTCGGCGACTTTTGAACCTGACCGACCTGTTTCGCTCAACTCTACTAATGAGGTGTTTCGGAGCTTAATTTTCAGAATCGTGGTCAAAGACCCAGTGATTAGCAAGTAATCTCCTATTCTGAGATGGGACAACACCCTTAAATCAATGTTGATTTTTTCCAATAATTATCTGAAACTCTCCAACTCAACAACTTTATACCTGCAAATTATTTACCTTTTCCACAAATCATGACGTTCTGGGTTTCTTCTTTTTCTATACCCTCTGGCTATAATTACAAGAACAGAAAAATAAAAGCGAATATATTTAATATACACATACACAGAATAATTTTTACAATTCTTGCTTCATTAAACTAATCATGTAAATTGTTTTTACATTTAGGGACCAGTTTTTTTTTTAATTATTTTGTGCTTTTTCTTGTTTAGTTTTGATGTTTATTTGCCTCTTTTCATTTGTGCCATATTCTGCTTTTAGCTCTTATTTAAAGTCTATTTTATATGTGTTTGCCTACACATATCCAACAATGGTGACTATATACTTATATACGTATAGTCACCGTTGTTGGCAGGGTTTGAGGTTTCCAGATGTTTTCGCTGATTAAATCAATTGCAACCTTTTAAATAATCACAAAATTTGTCGCAAACGTCTCTTTTTGGAGTGATTTTTTGCACGCCAGATATTTTTCCCAAATTTAGTGACACATGTGACTTATTTTATGTTTTGTATTATTTGGAGGAAATGTGTGGGAAATTGGATGTTTTTGTCTAGTTTTGTGTGTTGTGACTTCTTCATTTTCACCCAATTGATTATTCTATTTGCGCCTTTTTTGTAGAC
Organism: Oophaga sylvatica; assembly: GCA_033576555.1. Lineage (NCBI taxonomy): Eukaryota > Metazoa > Chordata > Amphibia > Anura > Dendrobatidae > Oophaga > Oophaga sylvatica. The sequence goes on from JARQOD010000003.1 coordinate 568,596,723, forward strand.
ACTTTTATGTGCGCTCATCTGGGTTTTTTTCAGCTTTGTTTAGCAATTCCAGATATTTTAGGCCGATTCATCAATTGCTTTTAAAAAGTCTCAAAATTTGGCTCAATTTCACTCCAGGTTACCCACCCGACACGACCCCAGTTTATTTACAATTTTTTTTTATAGATTTTTTTTTTCCATGGAAAAGATTTTTAGGTGCCTAATTGCTATTTTTCTTACACGCCGCTTTGTTTTTCATTATATATGTTCTATTATTTTGGTGTGTGGTAATTAAAAATACTAATCTGTACAATATTGAGCCAATTTCTTTATGTTTGTGTCTGTGATCTTTCATGCACTCACCTCCACTAAAACAGATTTAATAATGGTGTCTTTTCTGCCTTGTGCCAGAGCCACAATCTCATTGCCACACAGGCCTTCTCCGGGCAGAGTCTGAGCACTTACTGAAAAGTTCACTTCACCTGAAATAAAGAGAACGAGTCGGTCAAGTGGGTTATTAACCCATATTAATATTTTGCAGTGTCGGATCGGACTAGATCTTTCTGAGAAAATTTAAAGAAACATGAAAACATATCATGTATCAGCAAATCCCAGGATCCAGAGCTGCACATCAGAAAAGACAAGAACTATATCATTTCAAAAAAGCGCAAATAAGAAAAGAATTAAACATTTTATGTATAAATTACACTACCACATTGCACCTCTGGGGTCTTGGAGTAGGGTATGTTGCTCCAGTGTGTGTGTTTCTTCTGGATTTTCCATTTTTCTCACCCCGTAAGACTAATTTCAGATAACCGCTGAATTCTGTGAATCAATCACGTCCGTAATTTGCTCAATTTGCAGCTCTGAATGCTTGTCTGCATATTGGAAAGGTACAGGACCGCCACAAAATTATGTGCACTACTCTGTTCCGTAAATTGGGCCAAACTAGCGCATACTGCAATTTTTTCCATGGGGCCAATCCATAGGCTAACATCGGTCCGTGTATGGTTCGTAGAGCACACAAACAGCACATGCGCCCGACAATACAGTCCCTGACAGAAGTTATGTCGCTTATCCATGTTATGTAAATCAAAGCTTATAACCTGACGTTAAATTCATCCATTGGTTGTATAAATTACTCTTTTGAAAGCTGAAAACCTCCCAAATTTGGTTTAGGTTAAGAAAATAAATTGGCATCAATGCAGAAATATTGATCATTTAATGAACATAGAATGGTCAGATTTTGGCAAGACAAAAGTTTTGTCGCCCACAGAAAGTAATGTGATATTCAAACAAATAATTATCTTAAAATATAAATATATGTTGCATAACATTGGTGAATGAAGTTGTGCTGCTATTAGAGTCATATTTAATATTTTGTGTTACTTCCATGAGCTTGAAGGACTGCATCCATGCGGTTCAACAATGATTCATACAATTTATTAATGAAGTCATCAGGAATAGCACAGAATGCAGTCTTACATGCCTCCCAGAGTTCATCTAGATTCTTGGTTTTGTCTTCCAAGCTTCCTCTTTCATCCTACCCCAAACATGCTCAATGATGTTCATGTCTGGTGACTGGGCTGGCCAGTCCTTGAGCACCTTGATCTTTTTTGCCTGGAGGAACTTTGTTGTAGAGATGGATGTATGTGATGGAGCACCATCCTGCTGCAGAAATTTGACCCCTTTTATGATTTGGAATGTAAGAGGTAGCTAATACTTCTTGATATTTTAGGCTATTGATATTGCCTTCCACCTTGCAAATGTTTCGCACACCCCCATACTGAATGTAAACCCAGACCATGATCTTTCCACCACCAAATTTAACTGTTTTCTGGGTGTATTTTGGATCCATATGGGCTCCATAGGTCTCTTGCAGTATTTGCGGTGGCTGTGGTGTAATTCTACTGAAGATTCATCAGAGAAATCCACCTTCTGCCACTTTTCCAGCATCCATCTGTTTAGCAGGCTGTGGGACTTTGCAAATGCCACATGGTTTTTTATTTGCCTTTTGTTTAGTCCTGGCTTCTGGGCACTGAATCGACCATGGAGGCCATTTCAAGACAGAATCCTACAAACTGTTCTAGTTGACACAGGGACTTGAGGTGACCAGGCCTGTTGGAGCTCTGCTGCAGTGGAAGAGGGGCTTGCTTTGCATTTTCTAACAAACAAACGTTTCCTCCTGAGCAGTTGTCTTGCGGGGTCTGTCGGACCTGGGCTTGTCAAACCCATCTCCAGTCTCTTCAAATCTTTTTTTAATTCTTTGTACTTGACGCTGAGACACACCAAATGTGCCAGCCACCTCTGCAGTGGATCTGGTCTTCAGCCTCTTGATAATCAAGGATTTGGTTGCAGGGTGGAGTTTTGGCATGTTGTCAGAGCTCAAGTTGCAGTTCAAGTGAAGGTCTGGGGTGCTGGGTTTCTTTTTATACACACCCACTAATTAACCAATCATTTACTGAGCACTGGTGAGGATGTAAACTAGGATTGGGTGCATTATATGACCAGGTGACAAAACTTTTGTCTTGCCAAAACCTGACCATTCTGTGTTCATTAAATGATCAATATTTCAGCATTGATGCCAATTTATTTTCTTAACCTAAACCAAATTTGAGAGGGTTTCAGCTTTCAAAAGAGTAATTTATAAAACCAATGGATGAATTTAACGTCAGGTTATAAGCTTTGATTTACATAACATGGACAAGCGACATAACTTCTGTCAGGGGCTGTACGCTCGTGTACTTATGAGAATACCTATAGCGTGTATAAGGGAATATAACCCCATTGTGAGATCTGCCATGAACAGGAACTTACGAAAATAAGCTGGTGCCAAAAAAATAAATAAAAAAAAATGTCACCTAGAGAAGTTAGTGTCACCTCCCAAGTCATGGTCACTCTGTTATTCGCTTCTACGCAGAAATCCTCTTTGTCGGTGAGTTTTTTTGCTGTGAACTCATCAGATTTTTCCAAACTGATACTTATCTAAAAAAAAAAGAAAGAAGATTTTAGCATGTTAGTAGAGTAGACCTAGAAGACATTAGAGGGCTCAGGACTAGTGATGAGCAAGCATGCTTGGATATCGCCTTACCCGAGGATGCTCGGGTGTTAGCCGAGCATCTTGGCGTGTCGTAAATTATGTCCCCGGCCTGCATGATTTGCGACTGTAGGGGCAGAGCCAGACGGCCGTATAACTCGTGCGATAGTTGCATCGCACTGCATGGACTGGCCCGGCACCTCTCCTGACCAGAGCAAGACAGGATGATGTATTTCTATGCAGCTGTCAAGCTCAGGTCAGGAGAGCCGACAGCCAGTACGAGGTTTATAATGAGATTCTCGCACGAGAAATACGGCAGTCTGTCTCTGCCCTTAAACTGCCTCAACACATGTCAGGATTGGGCAACAATCAGGCAATCCCCACATGTGTTCAGGCTGTCTAACAGCCGCAAATCATGCAGCCGTGGGGACTCGGACCACATCGGGTTCCAGTTGTTTTCCGTGCCGAGGATTATTAAGAGCCCAATTTCATGGTCAGCTGGTTTGTTCTTATTCTTCATGCATTGTCCACTTACCCTTATGGTTTGCTTCAGATAATTAAAAACATTGGCTTTCAAATTGAATGTTTCGCCCCGGATGGCTGAGAACGGTAAAGTGGTGTCCAAGAAGAAAGGCTGGAAAGTTACAAATGACGTTGGCTCTACGAGACCGAACCCCTCCTCCTCGGATGTACAGAACATGCCAACTTTCCATGTGGTAATACTGTCGGGCACAGTCAGCTTTAGATTAGCGTGTCCGATGGATCTATGGAGAAACGACAGTGCATCTTGTTCATCAATATGACGCACAAACCTCATACTGTTGCAGAAAAGCTTCATATTTGTTACAGATGCAATGTGGCGCGCGGTGAGGTTCTCGTGTTCCACTCCCCGGCATGCTACATGAAAATGTAGGTACTGGCTGGGTGTGTGGAGTTTGTCCAGGGGGCGCTATACCCTTGCAGGCCGCATGATCCCAGTGACTTCGGCTGGCAAAGACAGATGTTGAAAAGTTCAATGATTGATAAAACCACCGCTTAACAAGGAACTGTCATTTACTGAACTATAGCTTGGTGAAAATTATATATAACAGATAACGTGTGCATAACTTCATGAGCATTTCTTTTAATACATGGAACATCTTCATACACATTTTCTCTATCCTTCCTTACTTAGTCCTCTGTCTTCACCACCACCCACCATGGCACTTCAGGAACTTCCCTCTTCCCGAACAATGGTACTACAGCCAGTAAGTGAGAGTCCTGCACTTGCAACCCTCGGTTTCTACTTCAGCCCGTCCTTTTCCCCTTAAGGGATCTGCCTGGCCACTATGGCCGTTACTCAATGTGCCTCATCACTGAACATAATGTTCTGTGTAAACTGAGGGTCCTGTTCCAATTTTTGTTTTGCCCATTCTGCAAATTCAGTCCGCCGATCTGGCATCAGTCGAACATCCCTTCGACGGATATTAGCTACTCACAAATGGCACCCTTACAAAATCCAGCTGCTGCAGCATCTCAACGAGGATGACCCAGATCGGCCCGCTGAATTTGCAGAATGGGTAAAGGGGTTAAAAGATAATAATAATAAGATATTTATGGAGGCAAAGAAAAGGCTGAGATATTAACCAGGCACTTTTCATCACTTTTCACCAATGAACCGTCTGTTACAGGAATCATTCAACAAGGCAAAAATCAAAGTTCCCCATCTGATATAACTATTTTAACACAAAATGAAGTACACCTGCGTCTGAGCAAATGAAACATTGACAAATCCCCAGCCCAGATGGCATTCATCCACAGATACTGAGGGAATTGAGCTAAAAAAATGACAGAACGCATATTCTTAGACTCTCTTGTAACAGGGGTGGTGCCACAGGATTGGAGGATGGCTGATGTGTACCGATATTTAACCCCTCTCTGCTATCAGACATACTATTCCGTCCATGTGCCCTGGACCTAATTCCCATGGACGGAATAGTACGTCATGGGCGATCAGCTGCGCTCCCGGGGGGAGCGTAGCTGATCGCGGCCGGGTGTCAGCTGTATATCACAGCTGACACCCAGCACTATGTGTCAGGAGCGGTCACGGACCGCTCCCGGCACATTAACCCCTGGCACACCGCGATCAAACATGATCGCGGTGTACCCGGGGCACAGGGGAGGATCGCGCAGGGTGGGGGCTCCCTGCGCGCCCCCTGTGACCCTCAGAGCAGCGCGATGTGTCGCGCTGTTCCGAGGGTCCGTCCTCCCTCCAGGTCCCTGGATCCAAGATGGCGCCGGGGTCCTGCAGGGAGGTGGCTTCCTCAGTGCCTGCTAGAGCAGGCACTGAGAAGCCTGCAGCGATGCCAGAGCGATCGCTGGTGTGACAGAGTGCTGTGCACACTGTCACACCAGCGATCTGCTAAAATACTGTATGTCCCACTCTGGGACAAAGTAAAAAAGTAAAAAAAATAAAAATTAAAAAGTGGTAAAAAAAATCATTAAAAAAAAAAAAATATTCCCCAATAAATTCATTTCTTCCTGTAAATAAAAAAAACAAAACAATAAAAGTACACATATTTGGTATCGCCGCGTCCGTAACGACCCCCCCTATAAAACTGTCCCACTAGTTAACCCCTTTAGTGAACCCCTTAAAAAAAAAAACTAAACAAAAAATCAATGCTTTATCATCATACCGCCGAACAAAAAGAGGAATAACACGCGATCAAAAATAATGATTTTTTATATAAAATTTTTTATTCTATAAAAGCGCCAAAAAAAAAAAATGATATAAATGAGGTATCACCGTATCGTACTGACCCGAAGAATAAAACTGCTTTATCAATTTTACCACACGCGGAACGGTATAAACGCCTCCCCCAAAAGAAATTCATGAATTGCTGATTTTTGTTCATTCTAACCTCCCAAAAATCGAAAATAAAAAGCAATCAAAAAATGTCACGTGCTCAAAAATAGTACCAATAAAAACGTCACCTCGTCCCGCAAAAAATAAACCTCACATGACTCTGTGGGCCAAAATATGCAAAAATTATAGCTCTCAAAATGTGGTGATGCAAAAAACTACTTTTTGCAATAAAAAGCGTCTTTTAGCGTGACGGCTGCCAATCACAAAAACCTGCTATAAATAGTAAATCAAACCCCCTTTATCACCCCCTTAGTTAGGGAAAAATAATAAAATTAAAAAAATGTATTTATTTCCATTTTCCCATTAGGGTTAGGGTTAGGGTTGCGGCTAAAGTTAGGGTTAGAGTTGGCGCTAACGTTAGGATTAGGGTTGGGATTAGGGTTAGGGGTGTGTTAGGGTTAGGTTTGTGGTTAGGGTTGGGACTAGGGTTAGGGGTGTGTTGGGGTTAGGGTTGGAGTTAGAATTGGGGGGTTTCTGCTGTTTAGGCACATCAGGGGCTCTCCAAATGTGACATGGCGTCTGATCTCAATTCCAGCCAATTCTGCGTTGAAAAAGTCAAACGGTGCTCCTTCACTTCTGAGCTCTGCCATGCGCCCAAACAGTAGTTTACCCCCGCATATGGGGTATCAGCGTACTCTGGACCACAAGAGTTATTGTGCAATTTGTCCTATTTCTTCTGTTACCCTTGGGAAAATAAAAAACTGGGGCGACAAAATCATTTTTGTAAAAAAAAAATGATTTTTTTGTTTTTACGGCTGTATGTTATAAATTTTCTGTGAAGCACTTGGGGCTTCATAGCGCTCACCACACTTCTAGATAAGTTCCTTGTGGGGTCTATTTTCCAAAATGGGGTCACTTGTGGGGGATTTCCACTGTTTAGGCGCATCAGGGGCTCTCCAAATGCGACATGACGCCCCCAGACCATTCCATCAAAGTCTGCAATCCTAAACGTCACTACTTCCCTTCCGAGCCCAGACGTGCACCCATACAGTCGTTTTCTCACACATGTTGGGTATCAACTGTAGCCTTTCAGGGGGTTTTAGCTCTGAGATCGCTGTCTGGGTAGACAGAATGGCACGGAAACAGTTCATTCAGACAGCAATTATGGTAAAAACTGGCCGCAACCAGTTTTATTAAAGTCCACAGCAAACAGATAAAACAAAGCATAAACAAAAGACCTAGGCTTGTCTAGCCACTAATTACACTTATGTAATGTCCCTTTCTATCAGGAACCCAGACTCTATCAGTCTGTGCCCAAAACAACACATATGATATATGTTACCAGTATGGAGTCTCCCAGATACTCCTCCTTATGTCTGAAGGTCCACCCGACGTCCAGACTTGAGAAAGATCCACTCCTATTCAGTAGTCATTATCCTGGAGGTTCACAGAGACACTCCTGTGTCCGGGGTGCCTCTAACCCAGACTGAGATAGCTCCCCTCCTCTTCAGTAATCATCAGCATGGAGGTTCACAGAGACACTCCTGTGTCCGGGATACATCTAACCCAGACTGAGACGGCTCTCCTCCTCTTCAGTAGCTTATCCGCATGCATTCTCACAGAGACTGCTTCCTTGTGCCAGGACACCTCTCTGTGTCCAGGCTAAAGACAGCTCTAACACTCTTGGAGACTGCTTCCTTGTGCCAAGACACCTCTCTGTGTTCAGGCTAAAGACAGCTCTAACACTCTTGGAGACTGCTTCCTTGTGCCAAGACACCTCTCTGTGTCCAGGCTAAAGACAGCTCTAACACTCTTGGAGACTGTTTCTTGTGCCAGGACACCTCCCTGTGTCCAGGCTAAACTAGCTCCCCTGACTGTGTTTCCAGACACCTATTTCTGGCTTCTTAATTAACAGCTGAGTGGTTACAGGTTTGAGCTGCAAGTATGCACTGAGTGGAAGGTGTAATGACCTTTCTCTACCACCAGGTCTACAAAGCCATACACCTCCCTTATACCAGTCAGCAAAGCACCCAGGTGAAATATACACCCCATCTAACCCACATATTCTCACTGTCTCACACAACGTACTCAGGACAAATTGAACAACAACTTTTGGGGTCCAATTTCTCCTGTTACCCTTGTAAAAATAAAATATTGGGGGCGAAAAAATCATTTTTGTAAAAAAAAAAAGATTTTTTATTTTTACAGCTGTACGTTATAAACTTCTGTGAAGCACTTCGGGGTTCAAAGTGCTCAACATACTTCTAGATAAGTTCCTTGTGGGGTCTATTTTCCAAAATGGGGTCACTTGTGGGGATTTCCACTGTTTAGGCGCATCAGGGGCTCTCCAAATGCGACATGACGCCCCTAGACCATTCCATCAAAGTCTGCAATCCAAAACGTCAATACTTCCCTTCCGAGCCCAGACGTGCACCCATACAGTAGTTTTCTCCCACATATTGGGTATCAACGTACTCAGGACAAATTGGACAACAAATTTTGGGGTCCAATTTCTCCTGTTACCCTTGTGAAAATAAAATATTGGGGGCGAAAAAAATCATTTTTGTAAAAAAAAAAAAGGATTTTTTATTTTTACGGCTGTACGTTATAAACTTCTGGGAAGCACTTCGGGGTTCAAAGTGCTCACCACACATCTAGATAAGTTCCTTGTGGGGTCTATTTTCCAAAATGGGGTCACTTGTGGGGGGTTTCCACTGTTTAGGCACATCAGGGGCTCTCCAAATGCGACATGACGCCCCCAGACCATTCCATCAAAGTCTGCAATCCAAAACGTCACTACTTCCCTTCCGAGCCCCGACGTGCGCCCATACAGTAGTTTACTCCCACATATTGGGTATCAGCGTACTCAGGACAAATTGGACAACAACTTTTGGGGTCCAATTTCTCCTGTTACCCTTGTGAAAATAAAATATTGGGGGTGAAAAAATCATTTTTGTAAAAAAAAAAAAAGATTTTTTATTTTACGGCTGTACGTTATAAACTTCTGTGAAGCATTTTGGGGTTCAAAGTGCTCACCACACATCTAGATAAGTTCCTTGAGGGGTCTAGTTTCCAAAATGGTGTCATTTGTGGGGGGTTTCCACTGTTTAGACAGATCAGGAGCTCTCCAAACACGACATGGCATCCAGCCAATTCTGCGTTGAAAAAGTCAAACGGCGCTCCTTCCCTTCCAAACTCTGCCATGCACCCAAACAGTGGTTTACCCCCACATATGGGGTATCAGCGTACTCAGGACAAATTGCACAATAACTTTTCGAGTCTTGTTACCCTTGGGAAAATAAAAATTGGGGTGAAAAGATCAATTTTGTGGAAAAAATATGATTTTTTAATTTTAACGGCTCTACGTTATAAACTTGTGTGAAGCACTTGGGGGTTCAAATTGCTCATCAAAAATCTAGATAAGTTCCTTAGGGGGTCTAGTTTCCCAAATGGGGTCACTTGTGGGGGGTTTCCACTGTTTAGGCACATCAGGGACTCTCCAAATGCAACATGGCGTCCAATCTCAATTCCAGCCAATTTTGGTTGGAAAAAGTCAAATGGTGCTCCTTCCATTCCGAGCTCTGCCATGCGCCCAAACAGTGGTTCCCCCCACATATGGGTATCAGCGTATTCAGGACAAATTGGACAACAGCTTTTGAGGTCCAATTTCTCCTGTTACCTATGGGAAAATAAAAAATTAGTGACTAAGAGATAATTTTTGTTGGAAAAAATAGGATTTTTTATTTTCATGCCCGGGCATTATAAACTTGTGTGAAGCATTTGGGGGTTCAAAGTGCTCACCAAAGATCTAGATAAGTTCCTTAGGGGGTCTAGCTTCCAAAATGGAGTCACTTGTGGGGGGTTTCCACTGTTTAGGCTCATCTGGGGCACTACAAACGGAACATGACCCCCATCAATGTTTGCATTCCAAAACGTTACTGCTTCCTTTCCAAGCCCTGCCGTGCGCCCAAACAGTTTCACCCCCCCACATATGGGGTATCAGCGTACTCAGGACAAATTGGACAACAACTTTTGGGGTCCAATTTCCTTGGGAAAAATCAAAAATTTGGGACTAAAAAATCATTTTTGTGGAAAATTGTTTTTTTTTTTTTTTTCACACCCAGGCATTATAAACTTTTGTGAAACACTTTGGGGTTGAAAGTGCTCACAACAGATCTAGATAAGTTCCTTAGGGGGTCTAGTTTCCAAAATGGTGTCACTTGTGGGGGTTTCCACTGTTTAGGTGCATCAGGGGCTCTCCAAACACGACATGGCGTCCAATCTCAACTCCAGCCAATTTTAGTTTGAAAAAGTCAAACGGCGCTCCTTCCCTTACGAGCTCTGCCGTGTGCCCAAACAGTGGTTTTCCCCCACATATAGGGTATTGGTGTACTCAGGAGAAATTGCACAACAACTTTATCTGCCCATTTTCTCCTTTTACCCTTGTCAAAATAAAAAAAAGTTTGTAAAAGATCATTTTTGTGGCTAAAAAGTTAAATATTAATTTTTTCCTTCCACGTTGCTTCAGCTCCTGTGAAGCACCTGAAGGGTTAATAAACTTCTTGAATGTGGTTTTGAGTACCTTGAGGGGTGCAGTTTTTAGAATGGTGTCACTTTTGGTATTTTCTGCTATATAGACCCGTCAAAGTGACTTCAAATGTGAGGTGATCCCTAAAAAAATGGCTTTGTAAATTTTGTTGTAAAAATGAGAAATCACTGGTCAACTTTTAACCCTTATAATTTCCTAACAAAAAAAAATGTTGGTTCCAAAATTGTGCTGATGTAAAGTAGACATGTGGGAAATGTTATTTCTTAACTATTTTATGTGACATATTTCTCTGTTTTAAGGGAAAAAAAATTCAAAGTTTGAAAATTGCAAAATTTTCAAAATTTTCGCCATATTTGTGTTTTTTTCAAAAATAAACGCAAGTTATATCGAAGAAATTATACTTCTAACGTGAAGTACAATATATCACGAGAAAACAGTCTCAGAATCGCGAAGATCCGTTGAAGCGTTCCAGAGTTATAACCTCATAAAGAGACAGTGGTCAGAATTGTAAAAATTGGCCCAGTCATTAACGTGCAAACCACCCTTGGGGGTGAAGGGGTTAAGAAAGGTAAGAAGGTGGATCGAGGCAGCTACTGTCCGGTAAGTCAGACATCAGTAGTGTGCAAAGTTTTTGAGGGCAAAATAACAGATGACCTGCAGAAATATATTGCAGAAAATAATATAATAACTAACAACCAGCATGGATTCATGAAAGATAGGACATGTCTAAATAACATTTTGCATTTCTGTGAATAGGTACCATATTTTTTGGACTATAAGACGCACTTTTTTCCACCAAAATTTTTGGGGAAAATGGGGTGCGCCTTATAGTCGGAATATACTTACAAATACTGTGGCAGCAGCAGGAGTTGGGCGATTGGCAGTCCCATTCCAACGCTGCAGGGTGATGGTCACACTCCCTTCCCAGGTTGGTGCGGCAGGTTCGGCGGTGGTACTCTGTGGTGCTGGGGGCTCCGCCAGCATTTTGCGAAAGCCTGGAGGCCCCCACACATCCATTGCTGCCATATGGTGGCCTCCGGTAAAATGGCCGCCGGGGGCGGCGCATGCTCAGATTGAGATCTCGGTGCATCTCACAAAATTAGAATATCATCAAAAAGTTAATTTATTTCTGTTCTTCAATGCAAAAAGTGTAACTCATATATTATATAGAGTCATTACAAACAGTGATGGATTTCAAGTGTTTATTTCTGTTAATGATTATGACTTACAGCCAATGAAAACCCAAAATTTATTATCTCAGTAAATTAGAATACTTTATGACACCAGCTTGAAAAAATGATTTTAAAATCCATAATGTTGGCCTAATGAAATGTGTATGCAGTAAATGCACTCAATACTTGGTCGGGGCTCCTTTTGCATCAATTACTGAATCAGTGCGGCGTGTCATGGAGGCGATCAGCCTGTGGCACTGCTGAGGTGTTATGGAAGCCCAGGTTGCTTTGATAGCAGCCTTCAGCTCGTCTGCATTGTTGGGTCTGGTGTCTCTCATCTTCCTCTGGATAATACTCCATAGATTCTCTATGGGGATAAGGTCAGGTGAGTTTTCTGGCCAATCAAGCACAGTGATACTGTTGTTTGTAAACCAGGTATTGGTACTTTTGGCAGTGTAGACAGGTGCAAAGTCCTGCTGGAGAATTAAATTTCCATCTCCAAAAAGCTTGTCGGCAGAGGGAAGCATGAAGTGCTCTAAAATTTCCTCGTAGATGGCTGCGCTGACTTTGGTCTTGATAAAACACAGTGGACCTACACCAGCAGAAGATATGGCTCCCCAAACCATCACTGATTGTGGAAAGCCATAATCATCAACATTAACAGAAATAAACACTTGAAATAGATCACTCTGTAATGACTCTATATAATATATGAGTTTCACTTTTAACTTTTTAATGATATTCTAATTTTGTGAGATGCACCTGTGTAGCCCTGGTGTTAGGCACACGCAGTACCCTGGAGAGTGTGTGGCGAGACAGCAGTTTAATGCTAAATACCCATTCACTCAACATACACTAGACACACCCTTAGGGTAGTGTAGTTACTTGTGAGGGAGTGGTCAGTCAGTCAGTGCCTGGACTTCAGAGAGGAAGGTCTAGCCTGGACTGAGGAGAAGGAGATTAGTGCAGAAAGACTTCAGTCACCTGTCTCAAGGACAGTGAAAGGTTCAGAGACGTGCTCCTGCCTAGTGATAACTGAGAATCTGTAACTAACTTTGAAGGAAGTGAATGAAGGAAGTAACTACCCGACTTTATGCTAGTGTGAGTGCTTATGCTACCAGCGAGGACAAGGCGAAAGGCACAGTGGATTATTGGAAAGGTGCTTTTGGATTGAAGAAGTCCTGCACATTGCAACCAGTCACTGGGGACCGAAGGATCACTATTAGCTTCAAGCATAGTGGTAAGAAAACCAGGGATTTACCGGACCTTAGGTCGCGGCAAACAGCCCCTTATAGTCAGTACGTAACTGGGGTCAGGGGGAGTGAAGACTTTGAGTCCGTGCACGACAAGACAGGAATTCAGCTCCCTCACAGGAAGGCTCCTACCACAAAACTGACTGGGCAGTACAGCTATGGATTAGCTGGAGTTATTGAGGGAACTACGCTTCAGGCTGGTTGTACTCATCGTATTGAAAGTAAAGGAGGCCCCTAACTTGTCCAGCTGCTGTCTCAAGATACACTCTCCTTGGATCAGCCTCCCTGGGACCTGCCTGAACATCTTACAAGTAAAGGTATGGAAAGACGCTGACCGTGTGAGACTGTGTTATTTATCTGCACCCGACTTCACTAACTTCATAGACTTTGAGGGACCAGTCCCACCTGTAGGGGACCCGACATCTAGCTGCATCACCATCCCCTCAGAGATCTACAGCAGCGCTGGTACTAATTACCAGAAGACTACAGGTGGCGTCACGAACTGTATATAAATATATCCCCAACATACGCCAGACCGCCCGGGCCACAGACCGAGCCACAGCTACCTGTGACAAACCCCATAGACTTCCATGGGCTCGGCTCTGAGTACCCCATTGCCCTGGTAATCCACAATTGTGGTGGCGGGTCGACACAACTTGGCGTCACGAACAGGATGCGAAACTCGCAGAATTGCGAGCCCTGTGTGCCTAAGGAATTGTTTTTGTGAAAAAGGACTGTTTGCACTTTTGGCGCCAAAATCGCCATTTTTGTCGCCATATTCGCGCCCTCAGGCGCTGGAGAAGAAGGTGGGCGTACCTTCGTGGGCGTCTACCCCCCTGTGGCGCGAAGAAAATGCCTGCCCTCTCAAAGTGCTATTACAATATGCGATCCTGCCCTACAGCAAAGGAGGTCCGCCTCCTCTTCACCTTCCCTGCGAGGAGGAGGAGACGCAAACCCCACCTCCACGGAAGAGACCGGATGTCTCTGGAGGAAGAAGAAAGAATCTTCTGGAACATCATGGAAGCAGGACGTGTGCAGCCGAGCAGGGAAGCGGAGGAAGGCAGGCCCCGTGCCCCAGCCAAGCTGCCACCAGCACAGGAGTCATCCGTGGTCCTGCACCTGCAGCAAGCATTGCTGGAAATCAAAGAAGAAAATGCACGATTCGAGTTACCGAAAATTCTGCTGCCCAAGGCAAAGGAGCAACCGGAGGCTGCCCCCGAAAGTACCAATCCTGATCCCACCGGTGAAGCGGTGGAGGCGAAGGAGGTTGAGGAGGTACCGCCAGTTCCGGAACGCCCGCCCGGCCAAGAGGCCGCAGCAGATGATCGATCCCCGGTAGGGACACCGTCGGGGACTCAGCCGTCAATGATGGAGCAGCAACAGCAGCAGGTTAGTGCGTCCCTAACTGAGCCATTGCGCACACCTGCTTCCTGCTCTGCATCACACCAGCATTGTGCATCGGCATCGCCCCCTGCGTACACCTCCGTATCGCAATCGGCGATCTACTCTGCATCGCAATCGGCGACCCAGACCCTAATCGCAGCGCATGATTTGTTAGTCCTGGGATCTAGGGCCCATTGCATTGTTCCAGCCCCGGGGTGGAAAGTGTATTAGAAGTAAATGAATAAATAGTAAAGAAGAATCGGTGAGATCCCTATAGGGTCTACCATAAGTAATATTGTAGAAAGTTTGGGAATGTTTTACAAAATTTTGCATAAGTTGAAGAATATAATGCATATATATATTGCTAACTGTAGAATGCCCGGCTGGGTAACCAGAAAAAGTTTGCACTTTAGAATTATAATAATGTGATATTATATCTATGTCTTTGGTTTTACAATGGACTTTGAGGTTGAGGACTGTGCCAACCCAGAACTTATTTGTACATAGTTGCGCTTCGGTGCCTTATCTTGGTTTTACATAAACCAGCACAACTACCTCTGAATACAAAAACCCGTGTGGTGTGGCACTGAGTGAGGTCTGCATTTGGATGTCCTGCAGCCCACCCAGGACCCACGTTGAAGGTTTGGTGCGGGTCCTTCACAAGAATATTGTATATTTATTGAATGCTATTTAATACTTTTGTATTTCTATATATAATGTTTTGTTGTTTGCAACGTTCAAGACATCCTCACCTCCCGGATGGGACGAATTAATGTTATTGTTAATGTTTTCATGCATAAACAAAACTGTCTCTTTTGTATTTTACAGCCCGGGAGTGCTGTCTTTTACCATGGGGGAATGTGTAGCCCTGGTGTTAGGCACACGCAGTACCCTGGAGAGTGTGTGGCGAGACAGCAGTTTAATGCTAAATACCCATTCACTCAACATACACTAGACACACCCTTAGGGTAGTGTAGTTACTTGTGAGGGAGTGGTCAGTCAGTCAGTGCCTGGACTTCAGAGAGGAAGGTCTAGCCTGGACTGAGGAGAAGGAGATTAGTGCAGAAAGACTTCAGTCACCTGTCTCAAGGACAGTGAAAGGTTCAGAGACGTGCTCCTGCCTAGTGATAACTGAGAATCTGTAACTAACTTTGAAGGAAGTGAATGAAGGAAGTAACTACCCGACTTTATGCTAGTGTGAGTGCTTATGCTACCAGCGAGGACAAGGCGAAAGGCACAGTGGATTATTGGAAAGGTGCTTTTGGATTGAAGAAGTCCTGCACATTGCAACCGGTCACTGGGGACCGAAGGATCACTATTAGCTTCAAGCATAGTGGTAAGAAAACCAGGGATTTACCGGACCTTAGGTCGCGGCAAACAGCCCCTTATAGTCAGTACGTAACTGGGGTCAGGGGGAGTGAAGACTTTGAGTCCGTGCACGACAAGACAGGAATTCAGCTCCCTCACAGGAAGGCTCCTACCACAAAACTGACTGGGCAGTACAGCTATGGATTAGCTGGAGTTATTGAGGGAACTACGCTTCAGGCTGGTTGTACTCATCGTATTGAAAGTAAAGGAGGCCCCTAACTTGTCCAGCTGCTGTCTCAAGATACACTCTCCTTGGATCAGCCTCCCTGGGACCTGCCTGAACATCTTACAAGTAAAGGTATGGAAAGACGCTGACCGTGTGAGACTGTGTTATTTATCTGCACCCGACTTCACTAACTTCATAGACTTTGAGGGACCAGTCCCACCTGTAGGGGACCCGACATCTAGCTGCATCACCATCCCCTCAGAGATCTACAGCAGCGCTGGTACTAATTACCAGAAGACTACAGGTGGCGTCACGAACTGTATATAAATATATCCCCAACATACGCCAGACCGCCCGGGCCACAGACCGAGCCACAGCTACCTGTGACAAACCCCATAGACTTCCATGGGCTCGGCTCTGAGTACCCCATTGCCCTGGTAATCCACAATTGTGGTGGCGGGTCGACACAACTTGGCGTCACGAACAGGATGCGAAACTCGCAGAATTGCGAGCCCTGTGTGCCTAAGGAATTGTTTTTGTGAAAAAGGACTGTTTGCACTTTTGGCGCCAAAATCGCCATTTTTGTCGCCATATTCGCGCCCTCAGGCGCTGGAGAAGAAGGTGGGCGTACCTTCGTGGGCGTCTACCCCCCTGTGGCGCGAAGAAAATGCCTGCCCTCTCAAAGTGCTATTACAATATGCGATCCTGCCCTACAGCAAAGGAGGTCCGCCTCCTCTTCACCTTCCCTGCGAGGAGGAGGAGACGCAAACCCCACCTCCACGGAAGAGACCGGATGTCTCTGGAGGAAGAAGAAAGAATCTTCTGGAACATCATGGAAGCAGGACGTGTGCAGCCGAGCAGGGAAGCGGAGGAAGGCAGGCCCCGTGCCCCAGCCAAGCTGCCACCAGCACAGGAGTCATCCGTGGTCCTGCACCTGCAGCAAGCATTGCTGGAAATCAAAGAAGAAAATGCACGATTCGAGTTACCGAAAATTCTGCTGCCCAAGGCAAAGGAGCAACCGGAGGCTGCCCCCGAAAGTACCAATCCTGATCCCACCGGTGAAGCGGTGGAGGCGAAGGAGGTTGAGGAGGTACCGCCAGTTCCGGAACGCCCGCCCGGCCAAGAGGCCGCAGCAGATGATCGATCCCTGGTAGGGACACCGTCGGGGACTCAGCCGTCAATGATGGAGCAGCAACAGCAGCAGGTTAGTGCGTCCCTAACTGAGCCATTGCGCACACCTGCTTCCTGCTCTGCATCACACCAGCATTGTGCATCGGCATCGCCCCCTGCGTACACCTCCGTATCGCAATCGGCGATCTACTCTGCATCGCAATCGGCGACCCAGACCCTAATCGCAGCGCATGATTTGTTAGTCCTGGGATCTAGGGCCCATTGCATTGTTCCAGCCCCGGGGTGGAAAGTGTATTAGAAGTAAATGAATAAATAGTAAAGAAGAATCGGTGAGATCCCTATAGGGTCTACCATAAGTAATATTGTAGAAAGTTTGGGAATGTTTTACAAAATTTTGCATAAGTTGAAGAATATAATGCATATATATATTGCTAACTGTAGAATGCCCGGCTGGGTAACCAGAAAAAGTTTGCACTTTAGAATTATAATAATGTGATATTATATCTATGTCTTTGGTTTTACAATGGACTTTGAGGTTGAGGACTGTGCCAACCCAGAACTTATTTGTACATAGTTGCGCTTCGGTGCCTTATCTTGGTTTTACATAAACCAGCACAACTACCTCTGAATACAAAAACCCGTGTGGTGTGGCACTGAGTGAGGT
>JARQOD010000003.1:568614369-568687024 GCA_033576555.1 Oophaga sylvatica
CCCCCTTAAAATAAAGAGTAAAATAAAATCCTTTTAAATTTTGATTTTTTGGGGGTACCAGTCTATGGGGACGGGGGTCCTGCCCCAAACTTTTGGTGAGTTAAAAAGGGAAGGAAATTTATTTGACTTAAAAAATGTAAAAATTTGGATATCACAAAAAATTTGCCATTTAGGATCTAAAGGAAGGAAAACCCCCACGGGCAATAATTGGAAATTTTTGACAACGCCCTGTAAAACTTAGGGGACCTTTTTAACCCGGAAAATTATCAAAAAAACTACTATCAAACTATCTATCTACCCTATCTATCTATTTAATCTGTGCCCCTGTTTACAATTCATCCTACTTAAACCATTACCCCTTTTTTTTTTACCCACCTCTATTTATTTCCTATCAAAAAAGAAAAAAAATAGATAATAGAAAGAAAGATTTATTAGATAGATAGATAGATAGATAAAAAAAGGGAAATAATAAAAAATTTAAAAAATAGATAGAAAGATAGTTTTTAAGATAAATAGATAAATCATAATGGAAAAAAGATTTGGTTAAAAAAAAATTAAAAAAAAAAAAGATAAAAAAGATAGGGGGGATAGATAGAAAAAAATAGTATAGAAAAATAGATAGATAGATAGAAAATGGGAAAAAGATTTTAAAGAAAGAAAGAAAAATAGAAAAAGAAGATAATAAAAATAAAAAAAATAGTTTATAGATGTAAAAAGGTCATAATTTTGGGGGAAAGGGGTTGGGGGTTTTGCCCCCCAAAAAAACCGGGGGGGTTACAAGAAAAAATTTTACCCAAATTTTTTAAAACCTGTGCTCAGTAGTCAGCGCTTTTGTTCTTATCTTTTGTGAAAGAAAAATTTCTTTTTTTTAGGAGAAACTCCAAATATAGATTTTAGGAGAAAAGGGGGGCCCCGGGTTTTGGTTCCCCAAAAAACCCAGATGGCAGCTTAAAAAGGGGTTTCCCCCCAAATTCGAAATTGTTTTCCCCCAGGTAACCCCTAAAAAAAAAAAACACTTTTTATTTTTTCCATTGGGTTCCCCCCCAACGGGGGGCAAAGGGGGTCTGAAAAAAAAAAAATTTCATATGTAAAAAACAGAGATCAGTTGGGGTCTAGTGTTGGGGGATACTTTCCGAAACAGAAATATCGGATCGGTTTGGGGGAAAAAAAAAAAAACGGACCGAAACCCAAAAAAATATCGGTATCGCCGTTTCCCCAAACCCAAAACCAAAAAATCAAGGGGGCAAAAAAAGGGGAAAAAAAAAAACCCCCTTTTTTTTCCCTTTTAAAAAAACTAGATATATACACATAGAATACATAAATATATATTTATTTTCCCCTTTTGGTTGAAAATATGCGGGAGCCCCCCCCAAATTTTTTTTTAACTAATTTACCCCTTTTAAATTTAAAAACCCCCACATGTGTAAAAATTTTTTCAAAAAATAAAACTCATGTAAATTTTTTTTTAAAACCATATATCAAACACAAGAAAGAAAAGGGTTTAAACCCCGTATGAAAAAATGGTGTAAATTTTTATGTCCGGGGCTGTAATTTCACAAAACCCGAAAATTTAATTTTTGCGGCAAATTTTAAAATTAAAGGGGAAAAAAGTACTAAAAAAAATAAAAAATAAATAAATATGTGTCAAAAAGGACATGTATATATAAATATATATCTTTCCCAAAACAGCAGAGCGCTTACCGGGGGAAACCCGGGGGTGACGCCATCGGATTTTTTTTACGGCCCGCGCGAGAGTATATCTGGCCAATTTTCCCCAACCCCCGGGAGTCACTGCAAAAATCGCAGAAGCTGCACAAAAACCCCCAGGAGAGGGTAAGGGGGGCCCCTCCACAAAAGTGCCCCCCCGGGGGGTCTTCTGAAAGGGAAAATGCGACCCCCACCCTGACAGCCCAAAAACCCCACACTGACTGCACTTTCGGAATTTTTCCCGTGTCACGTATTTCCTTCTAGACACAGGAACCCCCATAATCCCCTTTTAAAAAAAAAAATTTAAAAACCGGTATCCGAAAAAGCAAAAAATATGGGGAAATAAAAATGGGAAAAAACCCCATACCGCGAATAGGGGCCCACCCCCATATTTTGCGGTATCGGGGGGCCAAAAAAAAATGTTTTTTTTTAAAAAAAAGATGACCAAAAAATTTTCCCCCCCTTTTTAACCCCTTTTCCATGACTCAAATCTAAAACTGACCTAATTTTTTCTAATAGACATAAAAAAAGGCCCCCATAACATAATTTTGTGCATCCCCCTTTTTTTCCTCTAAAGGGGCGGTTAAAGAAGAGAAAATTTTCAGAATACTGCCTGGCGCATGGCCCCCGTTCCAGCTCCTTCGGGGAAATGCATTTCCCCTACAAGATGCAATCATTTTCCCTTTTCTATACTTGGCGGGAATAGTACTATAATCGACAAGAAGATTCAAAAACACTCTTCCCCAAAAATTTTATACCCCAAAAAATATGCCTCCCCCACCAACCTATACACATGTTTTTCAGTGAGTTTTTTTTTTCAATGGAAAAAAGGGGGTAAAAACTTTTGTCAACACACCCCCCAAAAAAAAAAGGGTTGGGGAAAAAATTGATATTCAACATGCCCCCATCCTGCTTAATCCCATGTACATAATACAATTTTTTGGGGGCCAACCCCCAAAAAAAAGTTAAATTTTTTTTAATTTTTTCCCCCAAAAATTTTAAATGTTTCCATATGTCCATACCCTTACTAGGGGGCTCTGTTTTCCCCCTTTATGCAAAGGGGACAACAAAGAAAAGTACCAAAAAGCAAGAAGAAAGCGCGGGAGAACCTTCCCACCACTTGCCGGGGGAAATTTTAGTGAGATCTGCCCCCGAATCTCAGCGCCTAAGTAAAAGATTTATAAAAAATTTTTATTATAGATCTTTTTATTACTTTTTGAGATCAAAGTGCCAAAAAAAAAAAAAACTAGAGAACCCCCGCTCGAAATGCATCGTCACGATGGAGAGTTGACGGAAAATATAAACACTGAACCAACCGAGAAGAAGTAGAGGGGGGGGGCAAAATCCAGTTTTCCCGGGGGACCAATTAGGGGAAAAGTAGTTTTGGCCCGGCTGGCCCGACATTTTTGGGGCCAAAAATGCAACAAGGGGCCCCCCAAAAAAAAAAATTTTTGTAACGGCAGTGAAAAGAAGTTTTTTCTTTGGGGGTATATTTTTTTAATTCACAAGGGTTGAGGAAGGGGGAAAAAATCATCGGGGGGGGGCAACTCTGTTTTGGGGCCCAAATTTTGGGGGAAAGGAGGGGGGGAAATTTTTTCCCCCAAAAATTTTTCCCCAAATTTCTAGACCAAAACAGAAAATTAAAAGAACAGAATTTTTGGAAACCCCCAGGTCAACGTTTTTAATGCCCTTTTTTTGGTTTAAATTTTTTGCCAATATTCTAAAGGGGCAAAAAATTTTACCCTCGGGTTTTAAAAAAACAATTAAGCAGATGGGTAACCTAAATTACCTTTTTAAAAAAAAACCCTTTTAAATTTTAATGGTATAAAAAAAACCCCCTTTAGTGAAAACCCTAAAACAAACATACAAAAGTCCCCCGGCTAGTGCATTTTAAAAAAAAAAAGGGGTCAATCTCACCCTTTTTAAAAAAGGGGAAAGTCCCTTTTATGGCCTTTTTCATCTCATCTACCCAGTAACTGGGTGTGGACCCCAAGACTGAAAAATGAAAACCACCAGGATTCTTTTTCATAGGGGCAAAATTTAAATAGGGGCCCCAAAAAAAAATTTTTGGGAGTAGAAAAAGGTTCAGCTAACTTTTTTTCCCCTGCCCCCCCCCCAAAACCCTTTTCCCCCCCCCAAAGGGCAATCCCCAAAATATGGCCCCAAAAATAATGTACCCCCTTTTGGGCCATAAATTTTTTAATTTTTAAATTTTTTTTTCTTTTAAATTAAAAAAATTTTTAAATTTTTATTTTAAAAAATTTTTGTTTGTAAATTAATTTATTCGGAAAAATTTTGCTGGGTAGGGAAAACCAAGTTTTTTACTCCCCCCGGGTCCCCCCTTTTCTTCCCCAAAATTTTAAATGGCCATCACTCAAAAACTAATGAGTAAGGGTGAGCGATTTTTGGGGCCCTTTTTTTCCCCGGGGAAGTTGAGTTTCGACCACCCGATTTCCCCCAAAAAAAAAGTCGAATGAGAACCCCCCACTACGAGGGGGAAAAAACGGGGTTTTGAAAAAAAAAGAAACCCACCCCAATGAAGTCAAGGGGGGAAAAACACCCGCCCCCCCCCCCCCCCCCCCCTGCGTCCTCTTCCACCATACTTCCCTTTTTGGGGGAAAAAAAAAACCCCAAAAAAACCAACAGATATAGGGGGGACGGGAAAACAGTAGAGTTCAGCTGTAAACAGTGTTTTGGGGGTTTTTAAAAACTCTGTAATTTTTTCCGGGGGTCACCCCCGGGGAAACCCCCCAAAGTATTTGTAACGAGGGGACCCCCCGGGGACACAGTATGGGAGGAGCTTACAGCTCTTACGTGTGGGAAAAAATGAATGCTCGGTAACTTTTTTTGAAAAAAAAGAATAAAATTTTTATGCTGTGTAAAAAGCAGGCTGCACACATTTTGGGGGACACAGCAATACAGCTATCAGGCAGCCAAAAAAACCAGCGCTGCGCACACAAGAAAATTTCCCCTGTCACCACACTAAATGAAAACACAATTTTTTTCAGCCAAGCACAGAAAAATTTTTTTTCCAAAAACCCCCCTCTTTTCCCCCCTACGATAAAAAGCGGGGGGCAACCCCCCCCCCACTATTTAAAAAACGGCAGAAGAAAAAAGGAGGGCGGGGTTTGGGGGGTTTTAAAAACACAAAGCCCCCGCAAAGCAAAACCCAAAAAAATGCAATGCCCTCCCATGTCCCCCTTTGCACCCACAGTGTTAAAAACCTTTTTTTATTGGCTGAAAAAAAAAGGGCCTGAAAGCATTCTGGGGGAAAACCCCCACTTTTGGGGGTCCGTTTCGGGGCCCAAAAAAAAACCCGACTTGGGGGAAAAAACCGACTTTTTTAAAAAAGACCCCTGTTTCGCTCAACTCCCTTTTCCCCCCAAAAAGGGGTTTTTTAGGGTTAATTTTTCCCGAAAACGTGGTCAAAGACCCAGGATTTGCAATAAAAAACCCCCAAAATTTTTAATGGGACAACACCCTTAAACAAAGTTGATTTTTTCCAATAATTTATCTGAAACTCTTTCCAAACCAACAATTTAACCCCCCCAAAATTAAAATTTTTTTTTCCACAAATCATGACGTTCTGGGTTTTTTTTTTTTTCCCAAAAACCCCCGGGTATAAAATTTTTAAAACAGAAAAAAAAACGAATAAATTTAATAAACACAAACACAAAAAAAATTTTTTTTTAAATTTTTCCCTTTTATTAAACAAAAAAAAGTAAATTTTTTTTTCATTTAAGGGGGGCCCGGTTTTTTTTTAAAAAAATTTGTGCTTTTTCTTGTTTTTTTTTTTTTTTTTTTTTTGCCCCCTTTTTTTTGTGCCATATTTTTCTTTTTGCCTTATTTAAAGTTTTATTTTATAGTGTTTGCCTACCCCAAACCAACAAGGGTTTACTATATATTTTTTATACAATAGTCACCCTTTTTGGCGGGTTTAATTTTTTCCAAAAATTTTTTCCCCCGTTTAAAAAAAAAATTTAAACCCTTTTTTTAAAAAATCAAAAAAAATTTTTCCCCCAAACGTTTTTTTTTGGGGGGGGTTTTTTTTGGGGACCCCCCAAAAATTTTTTTCCCCAAAATTTTGTGAAAAAATGTGACTTTTTTTATGTTTTGTATTTTTTGGAAAAGGGAAAATTTTTGGGAAAAAATTGGGGGTGTTTTTGTCTAGTTTTTGGGGTTTTTATTTTTTCTTTTTTACCCAATTGATTATTCTTTTTGGGGGCCCTTTTTTGTAGAAAACCATTTTTTTTCGCTCATCGGGGGTTTTTTTCCCCGCTTTTTTTTTGAAAATTCCCGAAATTTTGGGGGGCCCATTCATCAATTGCTTTTAAAAAGCCCCCCAAAAAAAATTTTGGGTCAATTTAAAATCCGGGGTTTCCCACCCGAAAAAGCCCCAGTTTATTTAAAAAATTTTTTTTTTAATAAAAATTTTTTTTCCATGGAAAAAAATTTTTGGGGGTGCCTAATTGCTATTTTTCTTACACGCCGCTTTTTTTTTTTTTAAAAATTTTTTTCAATTTTTTTGTGTGGGGGAATTTTTAAAAATACTAACTGTACAATACGGGCCCCCAAATTTCTTTTTTTTTGGTGTCTGTGATCTTTCATGCACTCACCTCCACAAAAACTTTTTAAAATAAGGTGCCTTTTCGTTTTTTCCAGAGCCACAATCTCATTCCCAAAACACACCCCCTTTCCCCCGGCCCAGATTCTGAGCACTTACTGAAAAGTTCATTTTTACCTTAAATAAAAAGAACGAGTCGGTCAAGGGGGGTTTTAACCCATTTTAAAAAATTTTTCAGGGGGCGGGGGGTGGGGCTAGATCTTTCTGAAAAAAAATTAAAAAAAACATGAAAACATTCATTTTTCATCAAATCCCGGGAAACCAGACAGCACACAGAAAAAAAAAAGAACTATATCTTTTTAAAAAAAACGCAAATAAGAAAAAAATTAAAAAATTTTATTAAAAATTTTCACTAAACCCCCTTTTCACCTCGGGGGGTTTTTTAAATAGGGTTTTTGGGGTCCAGTGTTTGTGTTTTTTCGGGGGTTTTTCCCTTTTTTTCACCCCAAAAAAACCCCAATTTCAGATAACCGCTAAAATTTTTTGTTAATCAATCACGTCCGTAATTTGCTCAATTTGCAGCTCTAAAAGCTTGTCTGCTTTTTGGGGAAAGGGGACAGGACCTCCCCCCAAAAAATTTAAATTTCACTACCCCCGTTCCCCAAAAATTTTGGGGAAAAAAGCGCATACTGAAATTTTTTTTTCCCGGGGGGGGCCCAACCATAGGCTAAAAAACCCCGGGCCTGTATGGTTCTAGGAAAAACAAAAGCACATGCGCCCAACAATAAAAATCCCTGACAGAAGTTTTTCCCCTTTTCCATTTTAAAATTTTTAAAAAAAACTTAAAAACCCGCCCCTTAAAAAACCTTTGGGGTTTTAAAAAATTTTTCTTTTTTGGGGAAAACTAAAAACCCTTTCCCCAAAAAATTTTGGTTTGGGGAAAAAAAAAAATTTTGGGAACAATGCTAAAAAAATTGATCATTAATGAACATAAAAGGGGCAGATTTTGGCAAACAAAATTTTTGTCCCCCCACAAAAAGTAAAGGATACCCCAAAAAAAAAAATTTTTCTTAAAATACAAATATATTTTTTCATAACTTTGGGAATGAAGTTTTTTGGTGCTTTAAGTCATTTTTTAAAATTTTGGTAACTTCCATGCCCCTTTAAGGACTAAACCCAAAACGGTTCAACAATGTTTCCCCTAAAATTTTTAATAAATTTTATCAGGAATACACAAAAAGCAGTCCCCCCTCCTCCCAAGTTCATTTTAGTTTTTCCCTTTGGTTTTTTTTTTCCCAAATTTCCCCTTTTTACCCAAAACCCCCCAAAAATGCAAAAAGATTTTTAAGTCTGGTGAGGGGGTGGCCAACATTGACACCTTGATTTTTTTTCCGGGGGGAATTTGTTCAAAAGATGGATGTATGTGAAGGAGCCCCCACCCGCTGAAAAATTTTTTACCCCTTTTTTGTTTTGGGGGAAAGAAAAAGGGTTTGCTAAAAAATTTTTGAAAAATTTTTGGGTTTTTTAATTGCCTTCCCCTTTTTCAAATTTTTCGCACACCCCCATCTGAATTTAAACCCAGCCCCTGATCTTCCCCCCCCAAAATTTTTTAAATGTTTTTTTGGGTGAAAATTTTTGGGTCCATAGGGGGCCCTTTTTGGGCCCCCTGCAGTATTTGCGGGGGCTTTGGTGAAATTTTTACTGAAAAATTCATCAGAGAAATCCCCCCCCTTTTGCCATTTTTTCCCGGGGCCATCTTTTTTGCGGGCTGGGGGGGCTTTGCAAATGCCACAGGGTTTTTTATTTCCCTTTTTGGGGTTTTGGCTGGTTTCCCCGGGCACGAATCGACCATGGGGGGGGTTTTTTAAAAACAAAAACCCCCCCAAAATGTTTTTTATTTGGGGCAGGGGGTTTTAGGTGACCAGGCCTGTTGGGCTCGCGCAGTGGAAGGGGGGTTGTTTTTGGCTTTTAAAAAAAACAAACGTTCCCCTTGAGCAGTTGTCTTGCGGGGTCTGTGGGGCCTGGGTTTTTTCAAACCCTCTCCATCCTTAAAAATTTTTTTTTTTTCTTTGTACTTGACGCTGAACCACCAAATTTTTGCCACCACCTCGGGGAGTGACCCCGGCCCTTTACCCCCCTTGATAACCCCAATTTTTTTGGTTTTTGGGGTTTGGGGTTTTGGCATTTGCCCCGAGCTAAATTTTTCAGTTCAAGTAAAACTGGTGCGGGTTTTTTTTTTATACACCCCCACAAAAAAACCAATCATTTACAAAACACTGGGAGGATGTAAAATAGGGTTGGGTGCATTATTTTGACCAGGTGACAAAATTTTTTTTTTGCCAAAACCCCCCCATTCTTTTTTTATTAAATTATCAATATTTCAGCATTAATGCCAATTTATTTTCTTTTCCCCCAAAACCCAAAAATTTTAGAGGGTTCAAACTTTCCCCAAAAAAATAATTTTTTTAAAAAAACCCAAAAAATAATTTTAAAAAACAGGGGTTTTTGCTTTGAAATTTTTTTAAAAAAAGGGCAAGCGACATAAACCCTTTTTTTTAGGGGGTGTACACCGTGACTTATGAGAAACCTATAAAGTGTAAAAAGGGGAAAAAACCCCATTGTAGATCTGCCATGGGGAAAAAGGAAAAAACGAAAATAAGCTGGTGCCAAAAAAATAAAAAAAAAAAAATGTCCCCCCAAGAGAAGTTAAAAATCACCTTCCCCCAAAAACCCCCGGGCAATTTTTTTTTTCGCTTTTAAAGCAGAAAACCCTTTTTCTGGTTTTTTTCCCGTGAACTCAAAAAAATTTTTTCCCCAAAAGATACTTATCTAAAAAAAAAAGAAAGAAGAATTTTGCATGTTAGTAGATTTTAACCCCCAAAAACATTTGAGGGGGCCCCCTATGATAGGGGGAAAAAAATGGGTATCGCCTTACCCGGGGATGCTCGGGGGTTTAGCCGAGCATCTTGGCGTGTCCCTAAATTTTTTTCCCCGCCGCATGATTTGCGACTGGGGGGGGGGAAAACCAGAGGGGCCGTATAATTTTGTGCGATAGTTGCATCGCACTGCAAGGACGGCCCGGGGGCCCCTCCTGACCAGACAAGACAGGATGATAACTATGCAGCTGTCAACTCAGGTCCCGGAAGCCCCCCCCGCCATTTTTGGGTTTTTTTAAAGAGAAATTTTTGCACGAGAAATCGGGAGTCTGTCCCCCGCCCTTAAACTTTCCCCCCAAAACATGCAGGATTGGGCCAAAAAACAGGGGGAAACCCCTTAAGGTTTGCTTCAGAAAATTTTAAAAAAAATGGTTTCAATTAATTTTGCCCCGGGGGCTAGAACGGTAAAGTGGGTCCAAAAAAAACGGAAAATTTTAAAAAAAAAGACGTTGGTTTTACGAACCGAACCCCTCCTCCTCGGGGACAAACACCAATTTTCCCAAATGGTAAAATTCCACAGTCGTTTTGATTAGCGTGCCCCTTGATCATGGAAAACGCAGTGCATCTTTTTTCCAAAGCCACAAACCCTACTGTGCCGAAAACCCCTTAAAATTTGTTCAGATCAATGGGGCGCGCGGTGAGGTTTCGTGTTTCCCTCCCCGGGCATGCTACAAAAAATGTAGGTAGGGGGGGTTTTTGGGGGTTTTTCCAGGGGGGGGTAACCCGCGGGCCGCATGTTTTCCCCTGACTTCGGCTGGCAAAGACCAAGTTAAAATTTTTAATGAATAAAACCACCCTTAACAAGGAATGCTTTACGCCCCAAGTTTTTGGGAAAAATTAAATATAACAAAAAGTGTCATAACTTCATAGCGTTTTTTTAATACAGGGGAAAAACTTTACAAAAATTTCTCTATCCCCCTTACTTCCCTCTGTCTTCACCACCCCCACCATGGCACTTAGGAATTTCCCCCCTTTTCCCCCCAACAATTTACTACAGCCGTAAGTGAAGTCCTGCAAAATTTTAACCCTCGGTTTTTTCTTCGCCCGCTTTTTCCCCTAAGGCTGCCTCCCCTTTTTGGGCCCTTACTCAAAATTTCCCCCTCATTTAACAAATGTTCTGAAAAAACCCGAGGGGGCCCTTTTCCCAATTTTTTTTTTTTGCCCATTCTGCAAATTCCGCCCCCGTTTTGGGGTCAGCAAAAAACCCCCTTGACGGATAAAATTGCTACCACAAATGGAAAACCCTTAAAAATCCACTGCGCAAAAACTTTTAAAGAGGATGAAACCCCGATCCCCCGAATTTTTAAATGGGAAAGGGGTTTAAAAAAAAAAAAAAAAGATATTTTTTGGGGCAAAGAAAAGGCGAATTTAACCAGCACTTTTTATCACTTTTTTAAACCCAAGAAAAACCTCTGTTACAGGAACATTCAACAAGCAAAAAACAAAGTTCCCCACTAAAACATTTTAAAAAAAAATGAAGTACACCCCCCGCGAGCAAATGAAACAATACAAAACCCCCCCCCAAGGGAAAAACCACAAACTGAGGGAAATTTTGCTAAAAAAAAAACAGAAGCATATTTTAGACCCCTTTTAAAGGGGGGTGCCACAGGATTGGGGATGGGTGTTTCTTCCGAATTTAAAAACCCCTCGCCCCCAAAGAAATTTTCCCTCCTTACCCTGGACCAAAAACCCATGGACGGGAAAAGTACTCAGGGGGGGTCACGGGCCTCCCGGGGGGGGTACTGATCCGGCCGGGTGTCAGCTGTATATCAAGCTGACACCCAGCCTTTTTCCCCCGGAGGGGTCAGGGGCCGCTCCCGGGAAAAAAAAACCCCGGAAAAACCGGACAAACCCCTACGGGGTGTCCCGGGGGGACAGGGGAGATCGCCCGGGGGGGGGTCCCTGCCGCTCCCCTGTGCCCTCAGAGCAGCGCATTGTCCCCGCTGTTCCGAGGGCCTCCTCCCCCAATTTTCCCGGGGCCAAGATGGCGCCGGGGTCCGCAGGGAGGGGGTTCCCAGGCCTGCTAAGACAGGGACGAAAGCCCCCAGCAGCCAAAAGGGGATCGTTTTTGTGACAGAGTGCGGGGGCACACTGTCACACCAGCGTCTGTAAAAAACATTAAATTTTCCCACTTGGGAAAAAGTAAAAAGAAAAAAAAAAAAATTTAAAAATGGTAAAAAAAAAACAAAAAAAAAAAAAAAAAAATTTTCCCCAAAAAAATTCATTTCTTCCGTAAAAAAAAAAACAAAACAATAAAAGGACACATTTTTGGTTCCCGCGTCCTAACGACCCCCCCCCCAAAAAAATTCCCACTATTTAACCCCCTTTTTGACCCCTTAAAAAAAAAAAAAAAATCAATGCTTTATCACAATACCGCCGAACAAAAGGGAATACCACACACAAAAATAAAGTTTTAAAAAAATTTTATTTTTTCATAAAAGGCCAAAAAGAAAAAATAAAAGTATCGCCGTTATTCGTATAGACCAAGAAAAACTGTTAACAATTTTCCAAATTCCCGTACGGTAAATAAACTCCCCAAAAAATTCATAATTGCTGATTTTTGTTTTTTTCTAACCCCAAAAATAAATAAAAAGCAATCAAAAAATGTCACGTCCCAAAAATGGACCAATAAAAACGTCAATCCCCAAAAAATAACCCATGGTACTCTGGTGGGCCAAAATATGAAAAATTATAGCTCTCAAAATGTGGATGCAAAACCTTTTTGCAAATAAAATCGTCTTTACGACAGCTCCAATTCACAAAAACCCCAAAATAGTAAACAAACCCCCTTATCACCCCTTATTAGGGAAAAATAAAAAATTAAAAAAAAGATTTATTTCCATTTTCCCATTAGGGTTAGGTTAGGGTTGGCTAAATTTGGGAGAGGGCGCTAAACGTTAGGATAAAAAGTTTGGGATTTTAGGGTTGGGGGTTTAGGGTTAGTTTGTGGTTAGGGTTGGGACAGGGTTAGGGGTTGTGTTTGGGGTTAGGGTTGGAGTTAGAATTGGGGGTTTCTCTGTTTAGGCACATCAGGGCTCTCCAAAGTGACATGGCGTCTGATCTCAATCCAGCCAATTCTGCGTTGAAAAAGTCAAACGGTGCTCCTTCACTTCTGAGCTCTGCCATGCGCCCAAACATAGTTTACCCCCGCATATGGGTAACAGCGTACTCTGGACCACAAGAGTTATTGTCAATTTGTCCTATTTCTTCTGTTACCCTTGGGAAAATAAAAAACTGGGGGCGACAAAATCATTTTTTGTAAAAAAAAAAATATTTTTTTGTTTTTACGGCTGTATGTTATAAATTTTCTGTGAAGCACTTGGGGCTTCATAGCGCTCACCACACTTCTAGATAAGTTCCTTGTGGGGTCTATTTTCCAAAATGGGGTCACTTGTGGGGGGTTTCCACTGTTTAGGGCCAATCAGGGCCTCCAAATGCGACATACCCCCCAGACCATTCCATCAAAGTCTGCAATCCTAAACGTCACTACTTCCCTTCCGAGCCCAGACGTGCACCCATACATCGTTTTCTCACACATGTTGGGGTTTTCAGCGTACTCAGGACAAATTGAACAAAAAACTTTTGGGGTCCAATTTCTCCTGTTACCCTTGTAAAAATAAAATATTGGGGGCGAAAAAATCATTTTTGTAAAAAAAAAAAAGA
The DNA here is from genome assembly GCA_033576555.1 of Oophaga sylvatica. NCBI lineage: Eukaryota > Metazoa > Chordata > Amphibia > Anura > Dendrobatidae > Oophaga > Oophaga sylvatica. The sequence goes on from JARQOD010000003.1 coordinate 568,627,240, forward strand.
TTTTTTATTTTTACAGCTGTACGTTATAAACTTCTGTGAAGCACTTCGGGTTCAAAGTGTCTCAACATACTTCTAATAAGTTCCTTGTGGGGTCTATTTTCCAAAATGGGGTCACTTGTGGGGATTTTTCCCCTGTTTAGGCGCATCAGGGGCTCTCCAAATGCGACATGACGCCCCTAGACCATTCCATCAAAGTCTGCAATCCAAAACGTCAATACTTCCCTTCCGAGCCCAGACGTGCACCCATACAGATTTTTCCCACATATTGGGTATCAGCGTACTCAGGACAAATTGGACAACAAAATTTTGGGTCCAATTTCTCCTGTTACCCTTGTGAAAAATAAAATATTGGGGCGAAAAAATCATTTTGTAAAAAAAAAAAGGATTTTTTATTTTTACGGCTGTACGTTATAAACTTCTGGGAAGCACTTCGGGTTCAAAGTGCTCACCACACATCTAGATAAGTTCCTTGTGGGGTCTATTTTCCAAAATGGGTCACTTTGGGGGGTTTCCACTATTTAGGCACATCAGGGGCTCTCCAAATGCGACATGACCCCCAGACCATTCCATCAAAGTCTGCAATCCAAAACTCACTACTTCCCTTCCGAGCCCCGACGTGCGCCCATACAGTATTTTACCCCCCACATATTGGGTATCAGCGTACTCAGGACAAATTGGACAACAAAATTTTGGGGTCCAATTTCTCCTGTTACCCTTGTGAAAATAAAATATAGGGGGCGAAAAAATCATTTTTGTAAAAAAAAAAAAAGGATTTTTTATTTTTACGGCTGTACGTTATAAACTTCTGGGAAGCACTTCGGGGTTCAAAGTGCTCACCACACATCTAGATAAGTTCCTTGTGGGGTCTATTTTCCAAAATGGGGTCACTTGTGGGGGGTTTTCCACTATTTAGGCACATCAGGGCTCTCCAAATGCGACATGACGCACCCAACCATTCCATCAAAGTCCTGCAATCCAAAACGTCACTACTTTCCCTTCCGAGCCCCGACGTGCGCCCATACAGTAGTTTACTCCCACATATTGGGTAATCAGCGTACTCAGGACAAATTGGACAACAACATTTGGGGTCCAATTTCTCCTGTTACCCTTGTGAAAAATAAAAATTGGGGTGAAAAAATCATTTTTGTAAAAAAAAAAAAAAAAATTTTTTATTTTACGGCTGTACTTATAAACTTCTGTGAAGCACTTTGGGGTTCAAAGTGCTCACCACACATCTATATAAGTTCCTTGAGGGGTCTAGTTTTCCAAAATGGTGTCATTTGTGGGGGGTTTCCACTGTTTAGACAGAAACAGGAGCTCTCCAAACACGACATGGCATCCAGCCAATTCTGCGTTGAAAAAGTCAAACGGCGCTCCTTCCCTTCCAAACTCGGCCATGCACCCAAACAGTGGTTTACCCCCACATATGGGGTATCAGCGTACTCAGGACAAATTGCACAATAACTTTTGGAGTCTTGTTACCCTTGGGAAAATAAAAATTGGGGTGAAAAGATCAATTTTGTGGAAAAAATATGATTTTTTAATTTTACGGCTCTACGTTATAAACTTGTGTGAAGCACTTGGGGGTTCAAATTGCTCATCAAAAATCTAGATAAGTTCCTTAGGGGGTCTAGTTTCCCAAATGGGGTCACTTGTGGGGGGTTTCCACTGTTTAGGCACATCAGGGACTCTCCAAATGCAACATGGCGTCCAATCTCAATTCCAGCCAATTTTGGTTGGAAAAAGTCAAATGGTGCTCCTTCCATTCCGAGCTCTGCCATGCGCCCAAACAGTGGTTCCCCCCCACATATGGGGTATCAGCGTATTCAGGACAAATTGGACAACAACTTTTGAGGTCCAATTTCTCCTGTTACCTATGGGAAAAAAAAATTAGTGACTAAGAGATAATTTTTGTTGGAAAAAAATAGGATTTTTTATTTTCATGCCCGGGCATTATAAACTTGTGTGAAGCACTTGGGGGTTCAAAGTGCTCACCAAAGATCTAGATAAGTTCCTTAGGGGGTCTAGCTTCCAAAATGGAGTCACTTGTGGGGGGTTTCCACTGTTTAGGCTCATCTGGGGCACTACAAACGGAACATGACCCCCATCAATGTTTGCATTCCAAAACGTTACTGCTTCCTTTCCAAGCCCTGCCGTGCGCCCAAACAGTTTCACCCCCCCACATATGGGGTATCAGCGTACTCAGGACAAATTGGACAACAACTTTTGGGGTCCAATTTCCTTGGGAAAAATCAAAAATTTGGGACTAAAAAATCATTTTTGTGGAAAATTGTTTTTTTTTTTTTTCACACCCAGGCATTATAAACTTTTGTGAAACACTTTGGGGTTGAAAGTGCTCACAACAGATCTAGATAAGTTCCTTAGGGGGTCTAGTTTCCAAAATGGTGTCACTTGTGGGGGTTTCCACTGTTTAGGCGCATCAGGGGCTCTTCAAACACGACATGGCGTCCAATCTCAACTCCAGCCAATTTTAGTTTGAAAAAGTCAAACGGCGCTCCTTCCCTTACGAGCTCTGCCGTGTGCCCAAACAGTGGTTTTCCCCCACATATAGGGTATTGGTGTACTCAGGAGAAATTGCACAACAACTTTATCTGCCCATTTTCTCCTTTTACCCTTGTCAAAATAAAAAAAGTTTGTAAAAGATCATTTTTGTGGCTAAAAAGTTAAATATTATTTTTTTCCTTCCACGTTGCTTCAGCTCCTGTGAAGCACCTGAAGGGTTAATGAACTTCTTGAATGTGGTTTTGAGTACCTTGAGGGGTGCAGTTTTTAGAATGGTGTCACTTTTTGGTATTTTCTGCTATATAGACCCGTCAAAGTGACTTCAAATGTGAGGTGGTCCCTAAAAAAATGGCTTTGTAAATTTTGTTGTAAAAATGAGAAATCACTGGTCAACTTTTAACCCTTATAATTTCCTAACAAAAAAAAATTTTGGTTCCAAAATTGTGCTGATGTAAAGTAGACATGTGGGAAATGTTATTTCTTAACTATTTTGTGTGACATATTTCTCTGTTTTAAGGGAAAAAAAAATTCGAAATTTGAAAATTGCAAAATTTTCAAAATTTTCGCCATATTTGTGTTTTTTTCAAAAATAAACGCAAGTTATATCGAAGAAATTATACTTCTAACGTGAAGTACAATATGTCACGAGAAAACAGTCTCAGAAGATCCGTTGAAGCGTTCCAGAGTTATAACCTCATAAAGAGACAGTGGTCAGAATTGTAAAAATTGGCCCGGTCATTAACGTGCAAACCACCCTTGGGGGTGAAGGGGTTAAGAAAGGTAAGAAGGTGGATCGAGGCAGCTACTGTCCGGTAAGTCAGACATCAGTAGTGTGCAAAGTTTTTGAGGGCAAAATAACAGATGACCTGCAGAAATATATTGCAGAAAATAATATAATAACTAACAACCAGCATGGATTCATGAAAGATAGGACATGTCTAAATAACATTTTGCATTTCTGTGAATAGGTACCATATTTTTGGACTATAAGACGCACTTTTTTCCACCAAAATTTTTGGGGAAAATGGGGTGCGCCTTATAGTCGGAATATACTTACAAATACTGTGGCAGCAGCAGGAGTTGGGCGATTGGCAGTCCCATTCCAACGCTGCAGGGTGATGGTCACACTCCCTTCCCAGGTTGGTGCGGCAGGTTCGGCGGTGGTACTCTGTGGTGCTGGGGGCTCCGCCAGCATTTTGCGAAAGCCTGGAGGCCCCCACACATCCATTGCTGCCATATGGTGGCCTCCGGTAAAATGGCCGCCGGGGGCGGCGCATGCTCAGATTGAGATCTCGGTGCATCTCACAAAATTAGAATATCATCAAAAAGTTAATTTATTTCTGTTCTTCAATGCAAAAAGTGTAACTCATATATTATATACAGTCATGGCCAAAAGTTTTGAGAATGACACAAATATTAATTTTTACAAAGTCTACTGCTTCACTTTTTCTAATGGCAATTTGCATATACTCCAGAATGTTATAAAGAGTGATCAGCTTAACAGCAATTACTTGCAAAGTCAATATTTGGCTAGAAAATGAACTTTATCCCCCAAAACACATTTCAACATCATTGCAGCCCTGCCTTAAAAGGACCAGCTAACCTCTTTTCAGTGATTTCTCCATTAACACAGGTGTGGGTGTTGATGAGGACATGGCTGGAAATCAATCTGTCATGATTAAGTAAGAATGACACCACTGGACACTTTAAAAGGAGGCTGGTGCTTGGCATCATTGTTTCTCTTCTGTTAACCATGGTTATCTCTAAAGAAACACGTGCAGTCATCATTGCAATGCAAAAAATTGGCCTAACAGGGAAGAGTATCGCAGATAGAAAGATTGCACCTCAGTCAACAATCTATCGCATCATCAAGAACTTCAAGGAGAGAGGTTCCATTGTTGCCAAAAAGGCTCCAGGGCATTCAAGAAAGACCAGCAAGCGCCAGGGCCGTCTCTTAAAAGTGTTTCAGCTGCGAGATCGGGCTACCAGCAGTGCAGAGCTTGCTCAGGAATGGCAGCAGGCAGGTGTGAGTGCATCTGCACGCACTGTGAGGCGGAGACTCTTGGAGCAAGGCCTGGTCTCAAGGAGGGCAGCAAAGAAGCCACTTCTCTCCAGAAAAAACATCATGGACAGACTGATATTCTGCAAAAGGTACAGGCAATGGACTGCTGAAGACTGGGGTAAAGTTATTTTCTCTGATGAATCCCCTTTTCGATTGTTTGGGACATCAGGAAAACGCCTCATTCGGAGAAGACAAGGTGAGCGCTACCACCAGTCTTGTCTCATGCCAACTGTTAAGCATCCTGAAACCATTCATGTGTGGGGTTGCTTCTCAGCCAAGGGAATCGGCTCTCTCACAGTCTTGCCTAAAAACACAGCCATGAATAAAGAATGGTACCAGAATGTCCTCCAAGAGCAACTTCTCCCAACCCTCCAAGAGCAGTTTAGCGATCAACAATGCCTTTTCCAGCATGATGGAGCACCTTGCCATAAAGCAAAGGTGATAACTAAATGGCTCAGGGAACAAAACATAGAGATTTTGGGTCCATGGCCTGGAAACTCCCCAGATCTTAATCCCATTGAGAACTTGTGGTCAATCATCAAGAGACGGGTGGACAAACAAAAACCTAAAAATTCTGACAAAATGAAAGCATTGATTGTGCAAGAATGGACTGCTATCAGTCAGGATTTGGTCCAGAAGTTGATTGAGAGCATGCCAGGGAGAATTGCAGAGGTCCTGAAGAAGAAGGGTCAACACTGCAAATATTGACTTGCAGCATTAACTCATTCTAACTGTCAGTATAAGCTTTTGTTACTCATATGTTTGCAATTATATTTCTGTCTGTGATAAAAACATCTGTCAAAACACACATAAAAACCAGAGGGCAGCAGATCATGTGAAAATATAATATTTGTGTCATTCTCAAAACTTTTGGCCATGACTGTAGAGTCATTACAAACAGAGTGATGGATTTCAAGTGTTTATTTCTGTTAATGATTATGACTTACAGCCAATGAAAACCCAAAATTTATTATCTCAGTAAATTAGAATACTTTTTGACACCAGCTTGAAAAAATGATTTTAAAATCCATAATGTTGGCCTAATGAAATGTGTATGCAGTAAATGCACTCAATACTTGGTCGGGGCTCCTTTTGCATCAATTACTGCATCAATGCGGCGTGGCATGGAGGTGATCAGCCTGTGGCACTGCTGAGGTGTTATGGAAGCCCAGGTTGCTTTGATAGCAGCCTTCAGCTCGTCTGCATTGTTGGGTCTGGTGTCTCTCATCTTCCTCTGGATAATACTCCATAGATTCTCTATGGGGATAAGGTCAGGTGAGTTTTCTGGCCAATCAAGCACAGTGATACTGTTGTTTGTAAACCAGGTATTGGTACTTTTGGCAGTGTAGACAGGTGCAAAGTCCTGCTGGAGAATTAAATTTCCATCTCCAAAAAGCTTGTCGGCAGAGGGAAGCATGAAGTGCTCTAAAATTTCCTGGTAGACGGCTGCGCTGACTTTGGTCTTGATAAAACACAGTGGACCTACACCAGCAGAAGATATGGCTCCCCAAACCATCACTGATTGTGGAAAGCCATAATCATCAACATTAACAGAAATAAACACTTGAAATAGATCACTCTGTAATGACTCTATATAATATATGAGTTTCACTTTTAACTTTTTAATGATATTCTAATTTTGTGAGATGCACCTGTACACATATATATATATATATATGTATATATATATATATATATATATATATTTATATTAAACACTGTCCTTCATATACTAGACCAACACAGAATAAAAGTAATAAAATATAAAATGAATCTATTTCTGATGTTATTTATGCGATAAAGCTTTACTGATTCCCATCAGGTCATGTAATATTACCCATTCAAAAGACTCCATTATAGTCAATGGTGAGTAAGCGCCGCCCCTTCCTGAGACTTTCATTCACTTTCAGCATTGATGAAACGCTCGCATACATCTGCTGACATCACAGTGTTCTACTGAGCTCACAGAAGGTGTGATGTCACCTGCATAGTGACATCACATTCCACAAAGTTCCATGAACAACTGACTGCAGCCATTGAGCTTCAGTTGTGGTTGGCTTTGACTACAATATACGTGCGGATTGCATTTTTTTATAATTTTTCATACGTTTTTTGGATAATTGCCCTGTTGTTGCTGGACACAACATGGACTTCACAGGGAAAAGAAAGAGAAAGTATAAAGAAAGTCTGGAAAGGAAACAGGCAAAATCAGATGGACAAGACCTTGCAAATAACCAGGAATTTCCACCAAAGGTTAGGAAGAAGGACCCTCCCAAAAATCTGGGCAAGCGGGTCAAATATTGCCTGACAATGAAGGAACGAAGAATATTTTCTTCTTAAAAACTGTACAATACAAAGGCGGCAGGATTGTTGTCTGCATCAGAAATGGAGCTGATAATATTCTGAAAAGCCTGAGTATGAGATAGAGGAAAATCGCGACTGTGGGTGCAAGCAGGATCATTAACACGAAAGGCAATGAAAGTTTAGCAGAACAGGAAGGAACTGGGAAAAAGAGGAAACATCAGGAAGATCCAGCCACCATTCAAGATGACATCTCAGGTGAATGTAGTGGCCCCAGTAGAAAAAAAATAAAGACCACTGTCCCTCTCACCAGGGATAAGTTTACCTTCCACAGTATACTTGGACAAGGAGCTATGGAAAGGTTATACTGGCCACTGATAACATTCGGAAAGACAGTGTGGCCCTTAAGATCATAAAGAAGAAAAGCCTAATCTCCTACCCTGAATGCCTTGTAGAACACCATGTCCTGAAGAATACCCACAACAGCAGATTTCTTACACATTGCTATGTGGCATTTCATACCAAAAACCATGCCTATTTTGTCACCGAGCTTGCCAGTGGAGGGGATCTGAGAAACTATATACAGTATATAGTACCATTCCCCTGAAGGACCCCGTAACATTTATAGCAGCAGAAATCGTTTGTGGCCTACAATTCCTGCACTCCAATGGCATCATTCACCGGGACTTAAAACCGGATAACATCCTGCTGACTGGCGACGGCCACATAAAAATTACTGATTTTGGACTATCTCTATGTGAGTTTGATAAGAGATTCAGTGCCAGAAATTACGGTGGAACACCTGGGTATGGCGCCCCAGAAATGATCATGAGAGACTTTCACGATGCCGGAGTAGACTGGTTCGCCTTCGGTGTAATATTATACAACATGATTCTCAAACACTCACCATTTCAAGGAAACACCACTGATGAGATTGAGAGTAATGTCATATACCATGAACCATCATATAAAAGCCTCGCTGACTACGCTGCTGTTGACATTATGTCCAGACTCCTCTGCAAAGACCCTTCTGTCCGGCTAGGGGTAAATGGGAAAATCAGAAAACACCCCTTCTTTTCAAATCTAAATTGGACAGACATAAGGACAGGAAAAGCACAATCTCCAGTTATAACAGGAAGGAATATGGATGTGAGCATGAGGCAGCAGATCCCAGCACCATGCAGTGAAGATCTGAACGAGCCAACTCCTGCTGAAGTACAGAAGATTTTTACTAGCTTTTCATTTGTGGGTCCAGCATGGAGTACAACTTACCACTAAGCAGCGAAACAGCAAAATAAAATCTTCCCATTTCTTAACTTAAGACCATCTGCTGCAGTTCAATTATTGCTGTACCATCAAATACTAATACCTGCACTCAAAGTGCTAACATCATCATGTTTCATGTCATCAGTAGAGACGGGCGGACACCTGGATGCTCAGCTCTGGCGGGTTCGGCCGAACAGTTAGAAAAAGTTCGGGTTCAGGTACCAGAACAGTACCCGGACCCGAACCCAAACCCGGACCCAATTCAATTAAATAGGATGCCCGAACATCCAGTGTTTGCCATGCTGTCATGTGCATGACAGCGCGGCAAACACCGCTTCTGATCGGCGGTGAAATCATCCCCGCCTGTCAGAGAGCCGCAGTTCCCACACTGCCAAAAGACAGCGTAAGCGCCCAACTGTGATCGGAGATATACAGAGATATACAGTTCACCTCTGGTCACTGGTGTCAGCTGATGGGACTACTGCTCCCATCAGCCGACGCCCACTGCCGCTAATAACAGTGAGAGCAGGAGCGGCTAAAGGGAGTGTTCATCAGCTGGCGCTGTATATAAATAATTAAAAAAAAAACTAGGGTGGGTTCCCCATATTTTCTATAACCAACCAGGCAAAACTCCACAGCTGGGGGCTGCAACCCTCAGTTGTCAGCAAGGCTGGTTATCAAGGATAGAGGGGTCCCAAGACTGTATTTTTAATTATTTAAATAAATAATTTAAAAAACTGCATGGGGTTCCCCCCATTTTTGACAACCAGCCTTGCTAAAGCAGACAGCTGGGGGTTGGTATTTTCAGGCTGGTAAGGGGCCATAATTGGCCCCCTCCAGCCTAAAGATAGCAGACCGCAGCCACCCAAAAAAGGCACATCTATTAGATGCTCTTCCCACTTGCCCTGTAGCGGTGGCAAGTGGGGTTCATATTTGTGGGGTTGATGTCATCAAGCCCACGGATTTCTTATGGAGAGGCATCTATAAGACGCCCATCCATTACTAATCCTATAGTTATCTGGTAAATAAAGGCTCAACCAGAATAAAGTCCTTCAGTAGAAATTAAGCAAAACAGTTTTACTTTTTTATTTAAAAATAACAAACACAGTTATACTCACCAAATGCCTAATTCCAGCGAAGCCCTCATTCTCCTGTAATAAAGCAAAAATACCTGTCTGTCGTTCTGTCCCACGACGTAATCCATGTCTGGGAGATAAACAGTTTTCAACCTGGACGGTGCCAAGGTGTGACCGTCCAAGCCTAGAACCACTGGTGACTAAGCTGCTGCAAGCGTAGCATCCGTGACTGGCAGTGACTTCTTCGAGGTGACTTCCAGTCACTGAGGCTGAGTTTCCAGCCGGGTTGAACAGCGATGACCTCGGTGAGATCTCCGCTAGCACCGTGAGAAAAAGTAACACAGAGGTCACCGCAGTTCAGCCCCCAATACTCCCATCTCAGCAGCTTCTACTGTCACTGTTATTAGCGAGAGCAGGCATCGGCTGATGGGAGCAGTAGTCCCCAGTAGACACCAGTGACCGAAAGTGAACTGTATAAATCCGATCATAGCATTGTGCTCACGCTATCATTTGACAGCATGGGAACCGCGGCTCTCTCACTGGCGGGGATGATTTCACCGCTGATCAGAAGCAGTGTTTGCCACGCTGCCATGCACATGACAGTGCAACAAACACCAGGTGTTCGGGCGGCCAAACCCGAACAGTAAGGCTACTTTCACACATCAGGCTTTTTGAATCAGGCATGATCCGTCTTATGCCTGATAGGACGGATCCGGCGCTGATTTTAAAAAACTGATGGAACTGATCAGGTTTTTTGCTTGATCCGGCCTGACCTTTTGAACCCGGAAAAAGAAGCTTTTCCATGTTGAAAATACAGACATCAATGGAGAGAGAGAGAGAGAGAGAGAGAGAGAGAGAGAGAGAGAGAGAGAGAGACCTTGGACTCCGGATCAGTTTTCTGACGGATTTGTCAAAAATCTGGTCCGGCTCCATAGGTTTACATTGTTTCCGGCCGCCTGAAGTGCCGATTCAGGCACTGTCAGGTGCCTCCGGAAAAAAAATAAAAAGTTACAAAAACCGTCTTGTCCGGCCGCCGGAATGTACAATTCCGACGGATCCGGCCAAAAACGGATGCAACGCAGTGACATCAGGCGCGATCCGGCGCTAATGTAAGTCAATGCTAAAAAAACGCATCCGGTACCGGATCCGTTTTTTTAGAAACACGCCGGATCGCGCCTGATTCAAAAAGCCTGAAGTGTGAAAGTAGCCTTAGATGGACTTCCTGGTGAAGTCCGAGTTTGGTGTCTGTGCCTGAACAGTAGGTGGCCGGTACGGATGCCAAACTTTACTATTCGGGTTCGCCCATTTCTAGCCATCAGTAAAAAGCATGAAAACATAACAAGGACTAAAGAATTGCTTGTAAGACATAATAGTAATATGTGACGCTCTCCAAACAAGATAGAAACCATAAGAGCAAAAAAGAGGGAGCTCAAGCCACCAATATGTAACTAAATAATAAAGAACAAATACAGAAAATAGCAAAAAAGTATGACAAATTTTATTAAATAATCAAATAACTATGCTACAAAATTACATATAATGACAAATATTTTAAAAAAACCAGTAGAAAAGATGATTAGACCATGATGCGATAACAGCAGAAAAGTGTAAGTACATAATAGTACTCCCATTGGGTGAGAAAAACATGTGTAGGGGGAATCAGTAGTTGTAAACATGCCCATATATGAAGTGGTAGAAAGATTAGGTATCTCAGTAAGATAAAGGCAAATGCCTAATGTGTTAGCCCATAGTGGGTCCCACTGAGAACCAAATGCATGGCCTCGGTGCGACCAGCAGCTCTTTACCATGGGTGAGTGGGACCATAGGACCTAGCACGTGGCTATAGATTTTGGTTTTCTTCCATCTCTAGGTTGGGCTTTCGGCGGTTTGTGGTTTATAGTGAATGCATTTGGTTCTCAGTGGGACCCACTATGGGCTAACACATTAGGCATTTGCCTTTATCTTACTGAGATACCTAATCTTTCTACCACTTCATATATGGGCATGTTTACAACTACTGATTCCCCCTACACATGTTTTTCTCACCCAATGGGAGTACTATTATGTACTTACACTTTTCTGCTGTTATCGCATCATGGTCTAATCATCTTTTCTACTGGTTTTTTTAAATATTTGTCATTATATGTAATTTTGTAGCATAGTTATTTGATTATTTAATAAAATTTGTCATACTTTTTTGCTATTTTCTGTATTTGTTCTTTATTATTTAGTTACATATTGGTGGCTTGAGCTCCCTCTTTTTTGCTCTTATGGTTTCTATCAGTAAAAAGCATGTCTGGCCTGCCAATCTGAAAAACATTCTCCTACATCTTCCTATTACTTCCACCTCTCTATCTGTGCTGATCTGCTGCAAAGCACAAAATGACACAATGTATCGGACCTACATAAAGAGAGGGCTGAAAGCTGCTGCTCCACTGCCAACATGACACCACTGGCAGTCTGCTCTGTTCCAACTGGGGTGGAGCAGTCAGCAGCAATGAGCCTCCTGTGCTCACCTGGCAAATCCTAATCACAGTCATGCATGTGCTACATCAGGAGATATAGATTATGCCCAACGTAGGGGTCTAACTAGACATTGACTTAGATTCCGTTTGGTGAATATCTGATTTGTACAATTGCATGCTGAAAAGAGTCACGATAAGATGACTATCCAGTTTTTCTCACTGTGCTAGCGGGGATCTCACCGAGGTCACCGCAGTTCAGCCTGGCTGTGAATGGAGCCTCAGTGACCGGACGTAACCTCAAAGAAGTCACCACCGGTCTCTGAGGCAGCCGCTCAGCCACCAGTGGTTTTCAGCCTAGACGGACACATCTTGGCACCGTCCAGGTTGAAAACAGTTTATCCCCCCCACACATGGATTACGGCGTGGGACAGAACGACGGACAGGTATTGTATATTTTTTTTTATGTTACTTTTATTACAGGAGAATGAGGGCTTCACTGGAATTAGGAGTTTAAATAAAAATGGAAAACTGTGTTTAGTCTTATTTCAAATAAAGGACTTTATTCTGGCTGTGTCTTTACTTAAAACTAGCTGAAGAGCCGGCGTTACCCGGGCATAGTAACTAACTGTGCTTAGTTATAACAAAATATAATGATTATATTGCACATAAAAACATTTCACATCATATATTCAACACTACAGATTTGCAACACAAATTAACTAAACAATTACCCAAGTATTATTTTCAACTCATTCAAGAGCCTTTTGATAAAAAACATTTTTGGTTTTTCCTTTCGGTGCAAAGATGAACAGATTTTTGGCAATTCCAACTCTTGAACAGGCCACGTTAAGTTGACCATGTGAAATGCATGGAGATTGCAAATCAATCCCTACTACTTTCAAGGACTGTCCCTGAGCCTTGTTAATGGACATTGCAAATGCCGATCAAAGTGAAAACTGGAGGCGTTTAAAATCAAAAGGCAAATCAGATGGAATGAGTGGAATTCTTGGAATGAAAATGTCCTCTCCTTTGGCACATCCTGTTGCTGAGCTGTGTATCTAATCCTATCCTGTGTGTTACTGTCTGCTGAGCCGTGTATCTAATCCTATCCTGTGTGATACCGTCTGCTGAGCTGTGTTTCTAATCCTATCCTGTGTGATACTGTCTGCTGAGCCGTGTATCTAATCCTATCCTGTGTGATACTGTCTGCTGAGCCGTGTATCTAATCCTATCCTGTGTGATACTGTGTGCTGAGCCATGAATCAAATCCTTTCCTGTGTGATATTGACTGCTGACTGCTGTATAATTTTATACTCTTCTATTGCTAATGTATAATATGTGTGTAATATGTCCTGCTAAATGTACAGTCAACGTTGTATAATAGTGACAGTGCAGCATTTAGTTTGGCCACAAGATGGTAGTATAGAGTTTACTACAGTGTACATAGTATTATAGTTAGTAAATAGTTAACCACATAGTAGGGGCCTGCTGTGGGTAAGATAGGGAAATTCCTGGTTTACAGTTAGGCTAGGGAGCTGAAGGAGCTCTGTTGGGGCTAGGGAGCCCGCCACCGTCCAGAAGGGCTAATGCCTGGGGTCAACGCAGTGGCCCTGTAACGTTTGAAGTACAAGCCCAGCCATCCAGAGACAGAGAACTAGGGAAGCTACAGCAGTAGTGGTGAGGGAACTGGGTTCCTAGAAGGAGGACTGCAGAGCAGAACACAGCAGGACAGACGGGCGGGTCACTCAGGATGTGGAAGTTACTAGCATGGGCGGACTCCCTTAATGCCGGGACGAGACGGTTTAGGGACCCCCTGAAGGCCGTGAATCTACATGATGAGGATGCTGAGAAAACGTACAGTGAGGTACGACCCGATCTCGAGCCGTGTGACAGGGAGAGTAGAGAAGGGAAAGCTGCAGTAACATGTAATGAGGAATCTGCTGTTGATGATGGAATGTATCTGAATGTGCTGAGAAGATCTGAGAGTAAAGTTATGCGTTTTCAGTTACTACTGGACTTTGTCTCCGTTTATTTAGAAGCTGCTGACAGTGGCCTTGCAGTACTGAGGGAGGCCCCTCACAGTGCAGAGAACGCAGGAACAAGTCAAAGGTGCAGCAAGATTTTCACGTAGAGGCCAGGGCTCAGCTACACCTGAGTACTCGGCTATGACTACACCCCTGGCCCTGTGTGATACTGACTGCTGAGCCGTGTATCTAATCCTATCCTGTGTGATACTGTGTGCTGAGCCATGTATCTAATCCTATCCTGTGTGATACAGTCTGCTGAGCCATGTATCTAATCCTATCCTGTATGTTAGTCTGCTGAGCCATGTATCTAATCCTATCCTGTGTGATACTGTCTGCTGACCTGTGTATCTAATCCTATCCTGTGTGTTACTGTCTGCTGAGCTGTGTATCTAATCCTATCCTGTGTGATAGTCTGCTGAGCCATGTATCTAATCCTATCCTGTATGTTAGTCTGCTGAGCCATGTATCTAATCCTATCCTGTGTGTTACTGTCTGCTGAGCCGTGTATCTAATCCTTTCATGTGTGATACTGACTGCTGAGCCGTGTGTCTAATCCTATCCTTTGTGATACTGTCTGCTGAGCCATGTATCTAATCCTATCCTGTGTGATACTGTGTGCTGAGCCGTGTATCTAATCCTATCCTGTGTGATACTGTGTGCTGAGCCGTGTATCTAATGCTATCCTGTGTGTTACTGTCTGCTGAGCCGTGTATCTAATCCTTTCATGTGTGATAATGACTGCTGAGCCGTGTATCTATTCCTATCCTGTGTGATACTGTGTGCTGAGCCGTGTATCTAATCCTATCCTGTGTGATGCTGACTGCTGAGCTGTGTATCTAATCCCATCCTGTGTGATACTGTGCTGAGCCCGTGTATCTAATCCTATCCTGTGTGTTACTGTCTGCTGAGCTGTGTATCTAATCCTATCCTGTGTGATACTGTGTGCTGAGCCGTGTATCTAATCCTATCCTGTGTGATGCTGACTGCTGAGCTGTGTATCTAATCCTATCCTGTGTGATACTGTGCTGAGCTGTGTATCTAATCCTATCCTGTGTGATACTGTGTGCTGAGCCGTGTATCTAATCCTATCCTGTGTGATGCTGACTGCTGAGCCGTGTATCTAATCCTATCCTGTGTGATGCTGACTGCTGAGCTGTGTATCTAATCCTATCCTGTGTGATACTGACTACTGAGCCGTGTATCTAATCCTTTCATGTGTGATAATGACTGCTGAGCTGTGTATCTAATCCTATCCTTTGTGATACTGTCTGCTGAGCCATGTATCTAATCCTATCCTGTGTGATACTGTGTGCTGAGCCGTGTATCTAATCCTATCCTGTGTGATACTGTGTGCTGAGCCGTGTATCTAATGCTATCCTGTGTGTTACTGTCTGCTGAGCCGTGTATCTAATCCTTTCATGTGTGATAATGACTGCTGAGCCGTGTGTCTATTCCTATCCTATGTGTTACTGTCTGCTGAGCTGTTTATCTAATCCTATCCTGTGTGATACTGTGTGCTGAGCCGTGTATCTAATCCTATCCTGTGTGATGCTGACTGCTGAGCTGTGTATCTAATTCCATCCTGTGTGATACTGTGCTGAGCCCGTGTATCTAATCCTATCCTGTGTGTTACTGTCTGCTGAGCTGTGTATCTAATCCTATCCTGTGTGATACTGTGTGCTAAGCCGTGTATCTAATCCTATCCTGTGTGATACTGTCTGCTGAGCTGTGTATCTAATCCTATCCTGTGTGATGCTGACTGCTGAGCTGTGTATCTAATCCTATCCTGTGTGATACTGTCTGCTGAGCAGTGTATCTAATACTATCCTGTGTGATACTGTGCTGAGCCGTGTATCTAATCCTATCCTGTGTGATACTGACTGCTGACTTGTGTATCTAATCCTATCCTGTGTGATACTGTCTGCTGACCTGTGTATCTAATTCTATCCTATGTGATACTGTGCTGAGCCGTGTATCTAATCCTATCCTGTGTGCTACTGTCTGCTGAGCCGTGTATCTAATCCTATCCTGTGTGATACTGACTGCTGACTTGTGTATCTAATCCTATCCTGTGTGATACTGTCTGCTGACCTGTGTATCTAATTCTATCCTATGTGATACTGTGCTGAGCCGTGTATCTAATCCTATCCTGTGTGATACTGTCTGCTGAGCCGTGTATCTAATCCTATCCTGTGTGATACTGTGTTGAGCTGTGTATCTAATCCTATCCTGTGTGATACTGACTGCTGACTTGTGTATCTAATCCTATCCTGTGTGATACTGTCTGCTGACCTGTGTATCTAATTCTATCCTATGTGATACTGTGCTGAGCCGTGTATCTAATCCTATCCTGTGTGATACTGTCTGCTGACCTGTGTATCTAATTCTATCCTGTGTGCTACTGTCTGCTGAGCCGTGTATCTAATCCTATCCTGTGTGATACTGACTGCTGACTTGTGTATCTAATCCTATCCTGTGTGATACTATCTGCTGACCTGTGTATCTAATTCTATCCTGTGTGTTACTGTCTGCTGAGCTGTGTATCTAATCCTATCCTGTGTGATACTGTGTGCTGAGCCGTGTATCTAATCCTAACCTGTGTGATGCTGACTGCTGAGCTGTGTATCTAATCCTATCCTGTGTGAAACTGTGCTGAGCTGTGTATCTAATCCTATCCTGTGTGATACTGTCTGCTGAGCTGTGTATCTAATCCTATCCTGTGTGATACTGACTGCTGAGCCGTGTATCTAATCCTTTCATGTGTGATAATGACTGCTGAGCCGTGTGTCTATTCCTATCCTATGTGTTACTGTCTGCTGAGCTGTGTATCTAATCCTATCCTGTGTGATACTGTGTGCTGAGCCGTGTATCTAATCCTATCCTGTGTGATGCTGACTGCTGAGCTGTGTATCTAATCCTATCCTGTGTGTTACTGTCTGCTGAGCTGTGTATCTAATCCTATCCTGTGTGATACTGTGTGCTAAGCCGTGTATCTAATCCTATCCTGTGTGATGCTGACTGCTGAGCTGTGTATCTAATCCTATCCTGTGTGATACTGTCTGCTGAGCAGTGTATCTAATCCTATCCTGTGTGATACTGTGCTGAGCCGTGTATCTAATCCTATCCTGTGTGATACTGACTGCTGACTTGTGTATCTAATCCTATCCTGTGTGATACTGTCTGCTGAGCCGTGTATCTAATTCTATCCTATGTGATACTGTGCTGAGCCGTGTATCTAATCCTATCCTGTGTGATACTGTGTGCTGAGCCGTGTATCTAATCCTATCCTGTGTGATACTGTCTGCTGACCTGTGTATCTAATTCTATCCTATGTGATACTGTGCTGAGCCGTGTATCTAATCCTATCCTGTGTGATACTGTCTGCTGAGCCGTGTATCTAATCCTATCCTGTGATACTGTGCTGAGCTGTGTATCTAATCCTATCCTGTGTGATACTGACTGCTGACTTGTGTATCTAATCCTATCCTGTGTGATACTGTCTGCTGACCTGTGTATCTAATTCTATCCTATGTGATACTGTGCTGAGCCGTGTATCTAATCCTATCCTGTGTGATACTGTCTGCTGACCTGTGTATCTAATTCTATCCTGTGTGCTACTGTCTGCTGAGCCGTGTATCTAATCCTATCCTGTGTGATACTGACTGCTGACTTGTGTATCTAATCCTATCCTGTGTGATACTATCTGCTGACCTGTGTATCTAATTCTATCCTGTGTGTTACTGTCTGCTGAGCTGTGTATCTAATCCTATCCTGTGTGATACTGTGTGCTGAGCCATGTATCTAATCCTATCCTGTGTGATACTGACTGCTGAGCTGTGTATCTAATCCTATCCTGTGTGATACTGTCTGCTGAGCAGTGTATCTAATCCTATCCTGTGTGATGCTGACTGCTGAGCCGTGTATCTAATCCTATCCTGTGTGATGCTGACTGCTGAGCTGTGTATCTAATCCTATCCTGTGTGATACTGTGCTGAGCCCGTGTATCTAATCCTATCCTGTGTGATACTGTCTGCTGAGCAGTGTATCTAATTCTATCCTGTGTGATACTGTGCTGAGCCGTGTATCTAATCCTATCCTGTGTGATACTGTCTGCTGACCTGTGTATCTAATTCTATCCTGTGTGCTACTGTCTGCTGAGCCATATATCTAATCCTATCCTGTGTGATACTGACTGCTGACTTGTGTATCTAATTCTATCCTGTGTGCTACTGTCTGCTGAGCCGTGTATCTAATCCTATCCTGTGTGATACTGACTGCTGACTTGTGTATCTAATCCTATCCTGTGTGATACTGTCTGCTGACCTGTGTATCTAATTCTATCCTATGTGATACTGTGCTGAGCCGTGTATCTAATCCTATCCTGTGTGATACTGACTGCTGAGCCGTGTATCTAATCCTATCCTGTGTGATACTGTCTGCTGACCTGTGTATCTAATTCTATCCTATGTGATACTGTGCTGAGCTGTGTATCTAATCCTATCCTGTGTGATACTGACTGCTGAGCCGTGTATCTAATCCTATCCTGTGTGATACTGTCTGCTGACCTGTGTATCTAATTCTATCCTATGTGATACTGTGCTGAGCTGTGTATCTAATCCTATCCTGTGTGATACTGTCTGCTGACCTGTGTATCTAATTCTATCCTGTGTGTTACTGTCTGCTGAGCCGTGTATCTAATCCTATCCTGTGTGATACTGACTGCTGAGCCGTGTATCTAATCCTCTCCTGTGTGATACTGTGCTGAGCTGTGTATCTAATCCTATCCTGTGTGATACTGACTGCTGACTTGTGTATCTAATCCTATCCTGTGTGATACTGTGCTGAGCTGTGTATCTAATCCTATCCTGTGTGTTACTGTCTGCTGAGCTGTGTATCTAATCCTATCCTGTGTGATACTGACTGCTGAGCCGTGTATCTAATCCTCTCCTGTGTGATACTGTGCTGAGCTGTGTATCTAATCCTATCCTGTGTGATACTGACTGCTGACTTGTGTATCTAATCCTATCCTGTGTGGTAGGCTGGAGTCACACACACCGAGTAAAAAATCTGACCGTTTTAGTCGGTCGATAATCGGATTAAAATTTCATGAACATTGATGCGACTAGCCTCCGATTTTTTTGTAGTTGATGCGATTTAGTCTCATCTGACCGTAGTTGTCACATCCGATTTACATCCGACTTGCGAGAATTTCTCGCAGGCTTGCAAAACTGACATATAATGGATCCAAAAGAATAGTATTTAAATCACAATAGAAAGAATAGATATATACACATAGAACACATATATATATATATATATACACATGTAATTGTGACATGTGTATATATATATATTTATAGTTCCTAGACTTCTACATACTGTAATAGCCGCTAATTCAATTGCCGGCTTTTGTGAAATCACAGAAGCCGACATGAAATGATACATTGTTTCCACACAGTTAACCATGTCATTTCCTGTATTTTGATATATGGTTTGAACTTACAATTACATAAGTGTATGTGTACAAAATTTCAGACATGTAGGGGTTAATTAAAGGTGTAAATTCGTTGTAAAAAAAATGTGTCAAATCTCTAATTAGATTTGCCCTTTCTGGGGTGTCTGGGGGCAGATGTCAGTAGCCAGGGGGGGCACAAAAAAAATGTACCCTCCCTAGGCTATTATTATCTGCCCCCACTCACTTGCTTTGTCTGTCTGGTGGAGAAAATACAGTGGGAGCCCACGCATTTTTTTTACAACGAATTTACACCTTTAATTAACCCCTACATGTCTGAAATTTTGTACACATACACTTATGTAATTGTAAGTTCAAACCATATATCAAAATACAGGAAATGACATGGTTAACTGTGTCTAAACAATGTATCATTTCATGTCGGCTTCTGTGATTTCACAAAAGCCGGCAATTGAATTAGCGGCTATTACAGTATGTAGAAGTCTAGGAACTATAAATATATGTATATATATATGTCACAATGACATATATATATATATATATATATATATATATATATATATATATATATATAATGTATTCTATGTGTGTATATCTATTCTTTCTAGTCTTTATTAAAGCTGTCAGTGTGATTTTACAGTATAGCCGGGGATGAATTGCCGGCTTTTCTAAAGGACACCGGTGCGATTTAATCGCAAGTCACACGTGCGGTCCGTTTGTAATCAGATTTTTCATCGCTCCCATAGACTTGCATTGGCGATAGTCGACCCACAATCGGTGACAGTGGCAGCATGCTGCGATTGCACTCGGACGTTTAAAACGGACCACAAAAAATCTGATGGTGGGAGCTGCTCCATAGATTAACATAGGTCCGACTGCAATGCGATATTTCATCGCATTGCAGTCGTCCGATTTTGTCGCTAGTGTGACGCCGGCCTTACTGTCGGCTGAGCTTTGTATCTAATCCATTCCTATGTGATACTGTCTGCTGAGCCGTGTGTCTAATCCTATCTTGTGTGATACAGTCTGCTGAGCTGTGTATCTAATCCTATCCTGTGTGATACTGACTGCTGAGCCGTGTATCTAATCCTATCCTGTGTGATACAGTCTGCTGAGCTGTGTATCTAATCCTATCCTGTGTGATACACTCTGCTGAGCCGTGTATCTAATCCTCTCCTGTGTGATACTGTCTGCTGACCTGTGTATCTAATCCTATCCTGTGTGTTACTGTCTGCTGAGCCGTGTATCTAATCCTATCCTGTGTGATACACTCTGCAGAGCCGTGTATCTAATCCTATCCTGTGTGACACTGTGTGCTGAGCCGTGTATCTAATCCTATCCTGTGTGATACAGTCTGCAGAGCCGTGTATCTAATCCTATCCTGTGTGATACTGACTGCTGAGCCGTGTATCTAATCCTATCCTGTGTGATACAGTCTGCTGAGCTGTGTATCTAATCCTATCCTGTGTGATACACTCTGCTGAGCCGTGTATCTAATCCTCTCCTGTGTGATACTGTCTGCTGACCTGTGTATCTAATCCTATCCTGTGTGTTACTGTCTGCTGAGCTTTGTATCTAATCCTATCCTGTGTGATACTGACTGCTGAGCCGTGTATCTAATCCTATCCTGTGTGACACTGTGTACCCCCTGCAGTCTGTGTCAGAGGGTGGTCTGTGTCGGCGCGGTAATAAATGGTGTTATTTCCAGCTTTACAGAAGGACGATATCACCATAGAAATGATAAGAATAATAGGCCTCAGTTACCACAACTGTCTACAAGGAAAACTGCTGCTCATAGCAACCAATCACAGCTCAGCTTTCATCTTTAAACAGCAATGGTGAAATGAAAAATGCTTAGTGATTGGTTGCTATGTGGAGTGGGCGTGGCTTGATACACACACACTCATTTTTATATATATATATTACAGTGGGCTCCCACCATGTTCACAAACTGTATGTTGCCTGTATACAAGGGAGACCAAATCCAAATCACAGTATCAAGTCTGAGCAGGGACAACTAGGGAGAGCCACGGTCGAGTGGGGGAGCCACATCTCCCATATTTAGGGTGCAAACCTCCTTGGCTAGGCAGTACCAGGCTAGCGATTTTTCTAGGGTCTCGCAGGTTTATGTTGCTGTGGCCTGGGATATTTATACCATCCAGTATCCCCGACCTATGCACATGATATTTTTTGGATAGATTTATACCATTGGGTACTTGTGTATAATAGCTGTGGGTCATTCAGATGCATGATTCATTATTTACCCACAGTAAAAGTTTTTACTTTTTGTTACAGTTTACTCAGCAATTATGATAGATTTTGTGTACACATATATATTGGTCTCTAAAGAGTGCTGCTGTGTGTCTCCTTTTTGAAAGTTATGTGTTCATTGCAGTAGGCACCTGTTCATACTATATGGAGGTGCTGGTCAGGTTTTTTGTTCTATGCAGTTTTCCATTGGAGGTTGTTACTTCCTCCTTTCTGACTTTTCACCCCACCAGTCAGCCCAAGGGTGTTTATAATCAACTCTGGTTCCAACCAGCTTACATTAATGTGCAGGTTTGTAACCCAGGAGAGGCATGTTTGCCCATTCACACTGTAGACTTTTACAGCACAAGAGAGGCATTTAATAGATGATAGGACCCATCAGAGAAGAGTCACCTTGTCGCGGTTGATGGGCTCACATGAATTGGCCAATTTGTGCGCTAAGAACCTTCACTTTTATAAATAATTTTTTTTTTTAGTTTTTTTTTTAGTTTTTATTACAGTTTACTCAGCAATTATGATAGATTTTGTGTTCTCATATATATTGGTCTCTACAGAGTGCTGCCTCATGCCTCCTTTTTGCAAGTTATTATTCTGTATAGGTCTACTAGATTGATCTATTTTTCTCTGGACAGGTCTACATTATTTATTATCTTTGTAAATCAGCTGTAGGTCACCCAGATGCACTTTCTCACTTTACTACTCATACTGCATGGGATTTCTTTAGTGTTTTTAAATTGTATTAAATACGGTAAATAATTGTTTTAAGAGTTTATATATTCACCCCAAAAATGACTTTTAACCCCAAATACATGCATTTACAGTTGTGTTCAAAAGTTTACATACCCCGGCAGAATTTTTGCTTTCTTTGTATTTTTTTTCAGAGAATATGAATGATAACACTAAAACTTCTTCTCCACTCATGGATGGTGGTTGGGTGAAGCCATTTATAGTCAAACTACTGTGTTTTCTCTTTTGTAAATCATAATGACAACCCAAAACATCCAAATGACCCTGATCAAAAGTTCACATACCCCATTTCTTAATACCGTGTATTGCCCCCTCTAACATCAATGACAACTTGAAGTCTTTTGTTGTAGTTGTGGATGAGGTTCTTTATTTTCTCAGATGGTAAAGCTGCCCACTTTTCTTAGTAAAAAGCCTCCAGTTACTGTAAATTCCTGGGCTGTCTAGCATGAACTGCGTGCTTGACATCTCCCCAGAGTGGCTCAATGATATTGAGGTCAGGAGACTGAGATGGCCACTACAGAACCTTCACTTTGTTCTGCTGTAGCCAATGACAGGTCGACTTGGCCTTGTGTTTTGGATCTTTGTCATGTTGAAACATCCAAGTACGTCCCATGCGCAGCTTCCGTGCTGATGATTGCAAATTTGCCTCCAGTATTTGCTGCATTCATCTTACCTTCAACTTTGACCAAGTTTCCTGTGCCTTTGTAGCTCACATATCCCCAAAACATCAGTGATCCACCTCAGTGCTTTACAGTAGGAATGGCATTCCTTTCATCATAGGCCTTGTTGACCTGTCTCCAAATGTAACGCTTATGGTTGTGGCCAAAAAGTAAAATTTTGGTCTTATAATAAATAATAATAATAATCTTTATTTTTATATAGCGCTAACATATTCTGCAGCGCTTTACAGTTTGCACACATTATCATCACTGTCCCCGATGGGGCTCACAATCTAGATTCCCTATCAGTATGTTTTTTGGAGTGTGGGAGGAAACCGGAGTGCCCGGAGGAAACCCACGCAAACACAGGGAGAACATACAAACTCCTTGCAGATGTTGTCCTAGGTGGGATTCGAACCCAGGACTCCAGCGCTGCAAGGCTGTAGTGCTATCCACTGAGCCACCGTGCTGCCCCGTCTTATCACTCCAAATTACCTTGTTCCAGAAGTTTTGAGGCTTGTCTCTTTGCTGTTTTGCGCATTGTAGGCGAGATACTTTGTGGCATTTGTGCAGTAATGGCTTTCTTTTGGTGACTTGACCATACAGCCCATTTTTCTTCAAATGCTTCCTTATTGTGCATCTTGAAACAGCCACATCGCTAGTTTTCAGAGAGTCCAATATTTCAACTGATGTTATTTGTGTGTTTTTCTTTGGATCCCGAAAAATTTTCCTGGCAGTTGTGGATGAAATTTTTGTTGGTCTACCTGACTGTGGTTTTGTTTTTACACAGCCCCTGATTTTCCATTTGTTAATCACAGTTTCAATGGTGCTGACTGGCATTTGTCAATTCCTTGGATATCTTTTTGTATCCCTTTCATGTTTTATACAGTTCAACTACCTTTTCCCGTAGATCCATTGACAATTCTTTTGCTTTCACCATGACTCAAAATCCGGAAACGTCAGTGGCTGGATGAAAGATGCAAGAGTCTGTCTGGATCCGGATGTTACCTTTAGTAGCCATAAAAAACCTATTTGTGTTAACTTCTGTGCATGCTATCAGGCCAAAATCACCAGGGTATGTAAACTTTTGATCAGGGACATTTGGATGTTTTGGGTTGTCATTATGATATAAAAAGAGAAAACACAGTAGTTGGACAATAAATGGCTTCACCCAACCACTAACCATGAGTGGAGAAAAAGTTTTGGTGTTATCATTCATATTCTCTGAAAAAAAGAAAGCAAAAATTCTGCCGGGGTATGTAAATGTTTGAGCACAACTGTATGTAAAAAATAAATGAATGTCCCTTTAGGGATTTTTTAAAAAAATGCATCTCTGTTGGATTTTTCACCATGGATGGCAGTCAACTTGGTCCCAATAAACTTCTATGGAAATCTCATGCAACTTGTGTCTCAAGAAGCCCCAAAAATGTTTTTGGTAGTGAGATCAGCCATATCTGAAATTCAACTTTGGCTTCATGTACACTAAATACTTACTCGATCTCAACCAAGTCCCACAGCCAGGTTTCAGGGAACATCTTCCTCACAGTTTCAATAACGCCATCATCAAATGGATGTGTGCATGGTTCTGGATAGTGCTAGGGATTGCTGGTGCATCATTGTTCACTCATTGATTCACCATGTAAGAAACCTCCGGAGTTCCTGAGTAGAGAATGATTGATGTCGTAGGTCAATTAAGTCACTAAATCTGCGTCGCATCTGTATGTAACCTTATTACTATAGTAATCAAAAACTAACATTTCCCAGAAATCAGGCTAAGGGCACAGACAGACGGCTGTATTTCTAATGCGAGGATCGCATCGCAGTGCATGGACTGGCCCGGCACCTCTCCTGACCAGTAGAGTGACAGCGTGATGTATTTCTATGCAGCTATCACGCTAGGTCAGGAGAGCCGATGGTCAGTCCGAGGATTGCAATGCGATCCTCGTGCGAGAAATATGGCTGTCTGTCTGCACCTTAAATTAGAAAGCTGATAAGTGGAGTAGCTGAAGATTCTTGTCCTAAAGAGGGGCTTTTGACTCACATGTCAAACAAAGGAGTTTACAAACCTTAATGGGAATCAGTCACGAGGTTTTTACTACCCCATCTGAGATCAGCATGAGGAAAGGGCAAAAACTCTGATTCCAGCGATAAGTCACTTACTGGGCTTTTGTTGCTGTTTTTTATAAAATCACTATTTTATCTGCTGCTGATCTAGCAGTTCTCTGAATGCTGAGCTCTGTATAACCCCTCCCACAGAAAACGTCAATCAGTGGTAGTGGTGGGGGTTCCAACCTTTTAAATATGGAGGACTACTTTACAGCAGAGTTACTAGTCTTCTATTGAAACTTTCCAGTTGATAAAACTGTGATTTTATCTCAATTATAGCTAGAAGCCTAGTAAGTGACACATGACTGGAATCACGGTCTCTGTCTCTACAAAATACTGCTCACAAATTAGGTGGCAAAAACCTGGTGACAAATCCCCTATAAAACAGTTTTCTAGGACTTAGATGTTATTATCTGTCCTTAGGATAGGTCAACAATATGAACTCAGCTGTGGCTGTGATTTGTCTCTGTGTTGGTGGCATAGCTTCACACTATGTGCAGGAGAGAACTTGCCAGGCCACCACATAATGCAAAGGGCCACTCATGAGGTGTGTCGGGATTTAGATTCTTTCCTAACAATAGGTTGTCAAGATTAAAGGGGTAGTCCCACCTCCAAGATTCTATCCCAATCTTTAGTAGGTATAATAATAATATTAGCAAATGCCCCAGTTAGAAATATAGTATAGTTCTTCTGATTAGCTATGTCCCTTACCCCATATGCAGGGCATTGCAGTAGCTTATATATCCCTGGTTTTGGCCACTAACAACTAACTAATGTGAGTGGCTAATGCAATACCCTGCACATGGGTGTAAGCAACATAGGGGATCAGAAGACAATACAATATATATATTATATATTATATAATAGTATAGGCATATACATATTTCTAATTGGAAGTATTTGCTGTATAACATGGATGACGATCATATCGCAACACACGGACTCACCGTCATCTATTTCTCCTGACCTGAGCGTGACAGCTGCATAAAAATACAGGTTGCCACGCTTGGGACAGGGGAGCCAACGGCCAGTCTGAGCATTGCAATGCAAACATCATCCATGTTATACGGCCATCTGAATGCACCCTAAGACTGACTATTGTTATTAATCATACATGTATTAAGATGTCCTGTGTATGCTGCAGAACAGCTAAATGAAGAGGACATGGCTGTTTATAAGGGGTTAAGCTCCTAATAGGAGGACACAGCAGTTTGTAAAGGGTCAATATGAGTCACTTACTATATACTGTACAGTAATCATCACATAGCTGTTAAATATGTGAGCTGACTTCAATCTTCTTCTATTAAAAGACCAGAGCTTTTATAACTAAATTAGTGAGGAAATATTTTAATTTTTCTAATTATTTATATGAGAAAGGTTAACATTTTTTCTTTTTACGCTATCAGAATATCTTGGCCCCTTAAATGGACATTTAGAGAAAAAAATGCTGCTTCTCTACCCAACTAGATTTTGAATACTTAAAACAAAATAAAAATAAATAGGAAGCAGAAATGTTTAAAGCTGCTTTTGCTACCTGCTATTTGAGACAGAATGACACTGGTCTGCCAACAATTTCCAATGTCCATATAATTTGGAACTTTTTTTCCCCAAACTACCCCTTATATAATCTTCTTGAAGTATGAGCATTCGGAGTCTATTTGCAGAGTTTTTGGAGCAGAAACTGTCAGAAAACTCCCAAATATTTTAGGAATTTTGAAAATTTGGAAAAGGATTTGGAGAGATTTTGCTTCAAAAACTCTTCAAAAAACTCTTTGTGCACATAGTCTAAGCCTAGAAGCAATCATGCATTGTTAGTAGCAGATATCTGTTGAACCCCAACCAGGAATGTTTCCAAAAAGAAAGAAAAGTATAGAGTTGAACAAAAAGATGCAAGCTGCCCCCTGTATGGCATGCATCCCTGTCCACCATGGCAGCCAGGGAAGTCTATAGATCTGTGGCCGACATCCTCTGCTCGGAATCCTCAGACCTAGGCTTCAAGAGACGTCATGGAGTCATACAGTCATGGGCTAAACAGTTTGAGAATGACAGAAACTATTATTTCTTCACATGATCTTGCTGCCCTCTGTTTATGTGTGTTTGGGACAGATGGATTTTATTGCAGACACAGAAATATAATTTTGCAACATTATGAGTACAAAAGCTAATATTGACCGTTAGAATGAGTTAATTGCAGCAAGTCAATATTTTTATGTTCACCCCTTTTCTTCAGGACCTCTGCAATTCTCACCGGAACTTCCATAAATCATTCTAGCCAAATCCGAGATAATGCGCCATTCTTGCACAATCAATGCTTTCATTTTGGGCAGATTTTTAAGTTTTTGTTTGTACCTCTCTGAGGATTGGAAACACAAGTTCTCATGGGATTAAAATCGGGAATTAGTTTCAGCATGGACCAAAATTCTTATGATTTTCTTCCCTGAGCCATTTAGTTATCACCTTTGCTTTATGGCAAGGTGCTCCATCATGCTGGAAAAGGCATTGTTGTTCGCCAAACTGCTCTTGGAGGGTTGGGAGAAGTTGCTCTTGGAGAACATTCTGGTACCATTCTTTATTCATGGCTGTGTTTTAGGCAAGACTGTGAGAGAGCCGATTCCTTGGCTGAGTATCAACCCCACACATGAATGGTTTCAGGATGCTTAACAGTTGGCATGAGACAAGACTGGTGGTAGCGCTCACCTTGTCTTCTCCGAATGAGGCGTTTTCCTGATGTCTCAAACAATCGAAAAGGGGATTCATCAGAGAAAATAACTTTACCCCAGTCCTCAGCAGTCCACTGCCTGTACCTTTTGCAGAATATCAGTCTGTCCATGATGTTTTTTCTGGAGAGAAGTGGCTTCTTTCCTGCCCTCCTTGAGACCAGGCCTTGCTCCAAGAGTCTCTGCCTCACAGTGCGTGCAGATGCACTCACACCTGCCTGCTGCCATTCCTGAGCAAGCTCTGCACTGCTGGTAGCCCGATCCCGCAGCTGAAACACTTTTAAGAGACGGTCCTGGCGCTTGCTGGTCTTTCTTGGGCACCCTGGAGCCTTTTTGGCAACAATGGAACCTCTCTCCTTGAAGTTCTTGATGATGCGATAGATTGTTGACTGAGGTGCAATCTTTCTAGCTGCGATACTCTTCCCTGTTAGGCCATTTTTGTGCATTGCAATGATGACTGCACGTGTTTCTTTAGAGATAACCATGGTTAACAGAAGAGAAACAATGATGCCAAGCACCAGCCTCCTTTTAAAGTGTCCAGTGGTGTCATTCTTACTTTATCATGACAGATTGATCTCCAGCCATGTCTCATCAACCCAAACCCTGTGTTAATGAGCGAATCACTGAAAGAGAGTTAGCTGGTCCTTTTAGGCAGGGACTGCAATGAATGTTGTAAATTTTGATTTGGGATAAAGTTATTTTTTAGCCAAAATGACTTTCAAGTAATTGCACTAGTTAAGCTAAATCACTCATTTATAACATTCTGGAAAAGTATATGAAAAAAAATATGCCATTAGAAAAAAGTGAAGCAGTAGCACTTTGTAAAATTAATATTTGTGTCATTCTCAAACTTTTGGCTCATGACTGTACAGTGTGGTAAATGCCACCAAGATGCCAGACCAAGGAAGTCAAAACTGAATCTTATTTGCTCAACTCCAGCATGGAGGAAATACAACTATGTCTCCCATTTGTATGAATTCCCGTGTTTGGCACAAAAAACTGCATCAAAAACTGCATGTGTGATTCCTGCCTAAAATCTGCAACACAGATTTTAACTTTGTAGCATGTCAGTGTATGCTGCACACTTACATAGCAATTTTCACCCTTGGCAATGCATAGAATGAAATCAGTGGCACATTTGCATAAAAATCCATGAAAAATGTACATGTAAGTGGATTTTTTGTTCACACATTTTTTTTGTTCAGCATATAGATTAATATTAACAGAACTAAATACCATAATAATCCATATCATAAGCAGCATCCGCGCAGATAATTGGGATTCTGACCAACATGTTTGTGGCGACTTTCAGGCCCAGACTCTAAAAAATTTAAAAAAATAAATAAAATTAATTTATTCAGCAGGATGTAGGAAAGAAGACTGACATAGAGGATATAGGTAATTATTTACTCTAGCAAGAAACAGACAAGGTTGATTTGATTGTGTGTAAAAGCTTCATAGATGGTATGATTCTGCTTAACCAGAAGCTCTGTTTTGGTTTAATTATTTTTCTACATAAGATCTTATGGTTTACATCAACTAGAGGACCTGAGGAGAGGAAGTGGTACATGACATATGGATTCAAAGGCAACCAATAGGACAATGCTTGTTTTATTCCCCGCCCCCGAGGTTCTGCACAGGGCATAACACTATGTTTTGCCCATTTTATTCTGACCCATACTGTATATATAATGTCAAATATATGTACAAAACAAAATATTATACCAAAGTAAATACTAACCCGTAAGATGGTATAGGTGTCAGTGTCCCAGTTAGGGGTGGATGGTCTATAATATACTCCATTCATGAAGATAGGATCTAACTTTAAGCAAGGATCCTCCCGCACTTCTTCTAAGTAATGGTTCCCGTGATTGTACCCAGACAGATCAGTAATTGGCAGCAGATCATATATCTGAACGGGGTAAGACCAAAAGTACAAAACAGACTGAAATGGCTTTTTGTATAATATTAGCTCAATCAATCTTGAATAGGAATTTTTTCATACCGTTTTTGGTGACAGTTCGGCCTCAGGTTTCAGAAGTGACACACTGACGTCTACAGCACGCAGTGCGCAAAGAGAGTTAGGCTGAGCAAAGAGGGTGAGATCGACCTGTGATCCTGGAAGAGCTTCATTGGCAGACAAAGAGAGTTTCACCTGAATGTTAGACAACACAGAGTTAAGCCCGTGACAAAGGCCCCGGTCCGGCTTTGCATTTTCATGCTGCCTTTTCATGTTAAGTGAATGTACCAAAACCCATGCCTAAGTTGTTTTTATGTTCCTGAATCCTGATCTCATTTTAGGTCACTGCCTGTAGCAAGTCATAGTCAGTCATAAAGAAACCAGTTGAGTCATCGGAGATTTATATTTTTGTGATGAGTATGGTGAAGATCTGAGCGCCAGCACTCTCGCCAATCAGCAGATTGGATCTGTAGGTGTTCACACATCTTACCTTGTTTGTAAAACACTTCTCTACTTTGATCGCTGACACTATCCGCTATGACCTCGCCACTTTCCAGAACAAGGTATACCAACACCCTAGTCATGGGTGCGTTGTTAATATTTACAGGAAGAGTAAATGTGAACTGTCCTTGTGATTCTGTGAAAGGATAAAAGAAGATGTGAGTAGAGATGAGCAATTTGATATGCACTGCCCTGGTCTGGTCCTCTTTGGCAGGCGGTCTTCACTTCTCTACCGAGAATCATCTGCCTGGCATTTCTGGAGACCTCAGGTGCTAACGAGGCCCACAATGACGTGAAGGCACAGTGCGAAACATGTCATGATATTGCAAGGCCTAGTAAGTGCCACCGGCTCTGAGGAAGCTGGCCAAATATATTTGGTGCAGATGTGAAGACCAGCTACCATGGCGTACTGGACTGGATGTTCATCTTTAGATATGAATAAAGACACAAATACAACAATAGCTGTTCAATCGGCCGACAGCTGTTCCCATGTCTATTCAATGGGGCAATGGAAATAAGCCGCTGCCAGAGTCCTCCGAAAGATAATCTGATATGGAAACAAATGAAAAGACATATAGAATTTAACATACCTAACGCTTCTTTGCCCCACTATCTACCATCAGTGAGCGTGTCAGGACTTCCCCATGTACTTAAGTTAGTCAGCTGCCCTCCTAAACTTAATGGCTTCAGCCCACATCTAATGTGTATGCCAAACTGATAGCTATGCGTGATGGAAAGGTTTCATTAATTTTCTAAACACTCGATTATCCTGGACTTACAGTAATGGTATTTGGATAAGTCTAGGCACCCTGTTCTATGATTAGATTGCAGTAACTCTTTTAACCCTAAAGATGTGAAATCGCAGTGGGACATTATATAGCTATGGATTATGTAACCCACCTTGACCTGAAGTTAATTTCACTTCATTCTTTCTAAAGTCGACAATTTGTCCTTTTGCCATCACCTGTGCATATAAAAGATAACTAGTATAATATATAGCCGAACTGCATGGACAGTATATAATGGATAAGTTTGTTTACCAATAAATCTTAACACTTTCTGGTCCAAAAAGGTGTTATATCTTCTTAAAAATAAAATACCACCTCCAATGCAAATGAGTGAAACCTTAGCAGAGTCTCTCCTGCATAAGATGTTAATTGGAGCTGCTTTGTCCTCCTTTATTGGATATTTAAAAATACTATTACTAAACCAGAGACCTGTCACATTGTCCTGGGAGATCTGGGGTTGGAAAGTCACTGCCTATTGTTAATCGCAGATTTTCCATTTAGCCAATGAGTTTTTGTTTCATATTAAATGGATTTAGCTTCCCTTGGATCTCAAGAGGATAACAACCCTTTCTATGCTGGTTAGAAACTTGCAGCTCCATCTCACAGCTGTTCCTGACCTGGTCATTTCCTCTCCCTATATAATCTGGTCAGACCTTCTCTTACTCTCCAGTCAAAGCTTTGCTTCCTAGCTCCTTGGAGACACGGTGCTGAATTGGAGATTGTTGTTGCTACTGGAGAGTGTTGTGTGCTTTTTTTGGGTGTATGTTTTCCTCATTGTCCTATTGCAACTTGGTTGGTAAATTCCTATCTCTCCTTATACACCTCTCTACCTTTGGTGAGTGTTTGTATGTTTGTTGCTTTCTGTTATCCCTTTCTGTCTTATGTGTTAATACACTAGAATTTCTGTCCCAGGCCTTCTGGGGTAGGGGACAGTTTAGAGAATAACAGGAGAACAGTAAAGGGTATGCCACACTAAGCGAGATCGCTAGC
This sequence comes from Oophaga sylvatica, assembly GCA_033576555.1. Classification (NCBI taxonomy): domain Eukaryota; kingdom Metazoa; phylum Chordata; class Amphibia; order Anura; family Dendrobatidae; genus Oophaga; species Oophaga sylvatica. The sequence continues at coordinate 568,659,169 of JARQOD010000003.1, forward strand.
GAGATCGCTACTCGCGCCACCATTTATGACACAGTAGCGATCTCGTTAGCGACTTAGCTGTGTGTGACACGTAGCGGTGATGTGGCCCCTGCTGAGATGTCGCTGATCGTTCATGAACGTTCTGAGCCGTTTTTTGGTCGTTGTTGTCCCGCTGGTGAGCCTGAATCGCTGAGTGTGACACCCTTTATGAACAACTTCACCAGCGTCACAGGTGGGACTAGGTTTTCCCAACGACCGCAGAGGTCGTTATACAGATCGCTGATGAGTTGTGTTTGGAATCACAGATCGCTGATGAGTTGTGTTTGGAATCTAACTAGCGATCACATAGCGATCGCACTAGCGATCTCGCCAGGTTAAGTCGTTGTCGTGATCGCTAGTGCGATTGCTAAGTGAGGCAGTGCCTTAAGGCTGGTGGCCCAAACCTCCTCACCTTTAGAGGTACCTTTGGGAACAGGGCTAGTTAGGGCCCCAGTCCTAAGGACAGTTCAGGGCCCCTTTCCCTAATCAAGTACAGTTACTGCGTGACAACACCCCATTACATAGCTACAGCTAGATAAACACTTACCAAGTGTTGACTCTAAATGAGTCAATGGGATTTTCCATTATTGTGTCTGTCAATTTGAATGCAAGCTCCTAATGGCTCCTCCAAAGCAACTGAATAAAGCGTAAGCAAAGCCTCACCTCCAAGAGATGCTACCTGGAGCTACTTTGTCCTCCCTTATTGGATATTTAAACATACTATTTCTAAACCAGACACCTCCTTACATAGCCATAGCTGGATAAACACCTACCAAGTGTTGGAACACAACGCTAGGTACTTTTCCAACTCCTTCAGGAGTCAAAGCGTAGAATACTGTAAATTTCTCATCATGGTCACAGCTAAGAGTCCTGTATATTGGCTGGATCTTTATATAGCTCTTAGTCCGGGAGTAGAAATGTTGGGCAGAATGTACGCCGTCCTCATAAACCGGTAACAATGTGGATCGAGTGTAGCATTGTTCTGCTGTCTTGTAAACGGCCTGTGTATCCAAAATACAAAATCTTATTATTACCCGTTTTAAAATAGTATATATTCTATAAGATTTTAACACCTCGTATGACAGATACTCCTCACCCTTAGATTGATGGAGGATGAAGAAAAATCTTTAGTGTCAATAGAAAAATCAGCAGTTCCATCAGGTCCGGTGGTGGAGGTGAAGTTTTTATTAGAACCTATAAAGATGGTCACATTCTTGTTTGGCATAGGTTTGCCAGCTGCGTCTTCTAGGAAAATCTGCACAAATTTATAAGAAACATAAATAGTGGTTCTTGCTAAAATACAAAGGAGCAGAACATGCCATAAATCAGACCTGTCCCAGACATCATCCCATCTCACCTGTCCAGAGTAGGGAATACCCTTCTTAAAGTGGGAATCCATTTGTCGGAATGATACTTTAGTAATAACCTTCTTAATTTCAGACGTTCCCTCCCCCGTCAGCACAACTCCTGCAGTATAAATCAAACATTAAATCCTTTTGAAGTGTCCACTATTTCCTATTTTATATTTGCCCTCTTCTTTTATCTCACCTGTCCCTTCCTCTGTTATTTTGGCGCTCGCAATAAGTTTCATCTCATATCCAGAACGTTTCATCTGGAACATTTTGGTCTTTACTACTTCTGAGAAACATCCATTTTTATCAGCCTGAAAAAGAAGTAAATCCTTTAAAAAAATTTGGTACGGTAACCATTGTCAATGGTCAATAGATAATGCCAAAGCAATTATCTGGCAAATCTAAACTGACCATTACAGTTCATACTATACTACTTTTGCTATGAAAATATGGAAAAGTTTCACAGAGACCCAGATCGCAAGTGTGTCACTTATGCCCCATACTGTCTTGTACTCACTTGATGTGACAAGTCTTCGCATACACTTTTTTCTTCTAGATGACAGGAAGAATAACTGTTGGAGAACTTTCTGCAGACCTGGACATCGATTTTCCCTGCAACTGGTTTTCCATAAGTGTACCTGATTGAAAAGCCATATTTTACATTTTGTCTTCAATATGAAATTGAATTTGACATAAGAAGCACATGCAGATAGCAAATGATGAGAAAATCATTATTTAAAGGGGATCGGTCATCACACCGAAGATGGCCAATTTTTGCTCTTATTATATTCCCGCGGTAGCCTAGAGTATTCTGTTTTTAATTTTTTAATAATCTGCCATATAGATCCAGAGATACGGGCCTTTTCATTTAGTGTTAATTTTTATGGCCTTTTCCCAAGAGTCGTGGGTCCCAGAGTAATTCTGCAGCGCAGCCCTAAGACACGCCCCCCAGAGAATCCTGTGAGCCACGCCCCCTAAGTAAAGACCATAAAAATCAGCACTAAATTAAAAATGATATCTCTGAATGTATGGCAGATTTAAAAAAACAACAACAACTGAATACTCATAGTAATGGCAAGGAAAAAAATATGAGCAAAAATTGGCCAATTATGACCTGGTGACAGGTCTGCTTTAACTGCAGGTATACTAGTAATATTAATTAAAGAATGGATGCTAAAATGGCTGGAACTAGGGGTATAAGTGGGCCACAGGCTGCATTGTGGTGTTTGGGAACATTTTCTCTGCCTAATAATCTAATTCTTGTTTTGCTCGTAGATTGTACTGGTATAATATATAGCCGTATCTCTTTATGCCAGTACATTATAGAATAAAAAAAGCTAAAAAGTACAAAATTCTGAGTTTTTTTACATTTATTGAAATATAATGGTGCAAAAACAATTACAAAAATAGCAGTAATGATTGATTTTTTTTTTAAACAGGTGTAAATGGCATGGGCATATTTGGTATCTCTGTAATCGTAACAACCCCTACAATACAGTGATTGGTAAATGGTGATCGATAAATGGCGCAAATAAAAAGGGCACAATTTTTTTTCTGTGTTTAACGCATAATAAAAGTTGATGTAAATATGACATGTGACAGCAAAATCGGAAATGAATTATACCATGTACAGCTCATCACAACAACAGATCTAGTAGCAAACTTGGCGGAAAAATAAAAAAAAGTTATGGCTGTGTGAAGCATGCATGCCCGTGTGTGAAGGGGTCCACCGGTACACATCCTACATAGAGGCCCTTTGCTTTCAGTGTCTGCCCCTGCTCAAAACTAGAAGTCCGCTGTATTATTACAGAATTCATTAGACAGAGAACGTACTTGCCACATACTGTCACCTCAACTTCCTCATCTAGAATGGTAATGACTGAGGGGACTGTCACCTTCACCTCATATTTGGGTAACACTGCAAAAAATTTTAAAATATTGGTTATACACGGCGGCTGCCACGTGTCGGTATTACTTTATTTCTACCACTGAAAAGCTGATATTATGGGAATATTCATGGAAAGTCAAAAACTTCATGAAAATTATTACGATTTTGATTCTGAATTAGTGAGAATAATCAGTTGTGCCTTCCCATACGCAGATAGAAGAAAGAGAAAAATACCATATTCTTCCACGGTAAAGTGTCGTTGGACTTGTGTGCCCCTTTGCCTCTGAGCAAACAGTTTATAAGTTCCCATGCGAGGCTCGGAGGTGAGAAGGAAGGACTCCTGAGCAATGCCTTTCTTGGTCTCCACATCCAGCCACTGGGCAATGCGATTTCTCTGAGGATCCTGAAAGAAGAAAATACCTTTTATATAATTATCTCTTCAATTAATCCCAGTAATAAATGCTGCGCAAATAGAGAACTATTGAGTTTCTAACAATTGAGGTTATATCATATATATACGATGACGAGACATTTCATTATCCCAGGCTTACGTCATATGAGACAGGTGTCTGAACAGTCAGGGCCAAGTCCTACTCTACCCCCCCAGTCTACTGATGAAATGATGTCTAAAAGGCCTAAAGTTAACGATGACACATTTCCTCTGTATTTTAAACAAAATTATGTATATTTACAAAAGGAAGATGGGACAATGCATCAATTCTTGTTTGAGGGATTTTCATCCATTCTTCGCAGTTCTGTGAGATTCCTGGGTTGCCTTGCATGCACTGCTAGTGTCACGCTGTATAGCAGATATATATATGAGATGTCTGAAATCTATATCAAAAAGGGCAACATACTATATAACATGCGCATAGATATATTATAACATGGATTTACCTGACAGAATGTCCACTGGGTCAAAACGGAATCAGTTATACGCTGTCTCCGGCTAGAGGGTGACCGGGGTCTAAGCTGACCCTGAACTGGGGTCCTAACTAATCCCTCAACCTGGAGGTACTGTTAAAGGTACAGAGGTCCAGGCCACCAGCGTAAACCCTGTCTCCTATCAATCCCTGCCAACTGTATTCTAGTCCTAAGAAGGACCCTGAATACCACCAAAGGGAATGAACAGGTAACGGATAATGAACAGAAAGACATACAAGAAAGAGAAGGAATAAAGTAAATAAAGTCTTACATACAACACTCACACACAGTAGGAACACCTAAGGTCTCAGAGATTAACTATAAGCTATAAGAGTAAAAACACCTAATGAACTCTTAGCTTAAATATTCTCAGAACCGATCCAGTCTGCTGAACTACATGAATGCTTTCACCGGCGTCTAACACCCAGACTGGCAGAAATATAAAGGAAACTAATTAGAACATAATCAAAAGCAGCCAGGCGAGGCTGCACCTAGCCTTAGCAAAGAGCTAGGAAAAATTAACTCTCACATTACCAAAAAACAAAGAAACAGAAGCTCAGCTGTGAGAAGTCAGAATGTGCAATCGCGACGATCTTCGTGGCGATGCACCCATGACAGTACCCCCCTTCTACGAGGGGCCTCCGGACCCTCATGACCAGGTCTGTCCGGGTGAGTTGTGTGAAAGGTCCGTCCACGTTATCATTGACCACCACAGAAGGAGGTAGAGGTGACGGTATGACTGGTGCCACATACTTTTTAAGTAATGACTTGTGAAACACATTATGAATTTTAAACGTAGGAGGGAGGTCCAGACGAAATGCCACAGGATTAATTATGGAGCTGATCCTGTACGGCCCGATGAATCTGGGACCCAACCTCCAGGAGGGAACTTTAAGTTTAATATTCCTGGTAGACAACCACACCAGATCATTCACCTTCAGATCTCGACCAGAAACTCTCCCCCTATCAGCCATCCGTTTGTAACGGTTCTCCGTAACCTTCAGTCTTAACTGATCTGGAACTATCAGTCTCCCTGGAAGTCCCACAGGGGCGTCCCCCTGAGCCCCCAATACCTCCCCCTCAAGCTCAGAGCATACAGCTGACACTACAACTCCCTCCTGAGGAATAGGAACCGGATCATCCATCCTCCCGGTCCCTGGGAAAGTACGAGATAAGGCATCAGGAAAGCAACTTTATTGAGCAGTCATATGCGCGATGAGGAGGTAACTCTTTACACCCCTCCTCTGAGAACATCTCCCAAAGTCCTCCAGAAAAGGAGGCAAAGTCCTAGGTACAACCGCACCGATGACCGTGCTCATGCAGTTATTCTTGCAAAATTCACCCACTGGCTAATCTTTCTGGATTGCCAATCAATCACTGGGTTATGTTTAGCCAACCAAGGAAGTCCCAACACAATAGGAGTAGGTAGACCCTCCAACACATAACAAGACAATTGCTCTTTATGTATTGCCCCTACTCGAAGATCTATGTTATGAACAGCTTGAACCAAGCTACCTTGACCAAGAGGTCTAGAATCAATAGAGAGTATAGGGACCGGTTTGGCCAATACACTCAGTTGCATACCATGCACCTGGGCAAACCGAGCGTCCACCAGATTAGCCCCGGACCCACTATCAAGAAAAACAGAAATCCTCTCAGTTCTAGTACCAATCACCACCTCCGCAGGCACGAGAAACTGAGAGGGATTTGGGGACGAAATACACACTCCCAGGTTAACTCCTTTGCTCAAAGAGGCCCGGGATGGACACCCCCCAACAAAATGTCCCTCTCTCCCGCAAAAGAAACACCTTCTAGTCTTGCGGTGCACCGCCGATTCCCTCCTACAAAAAGATGTCCCTCCCAACTGCATGGGTTCCTCAGAACAGACCAGGGGAACCTCAGTATAAGGGACTTTAGTAGTAGGTGGAGTCATCACGGGAGGCGGAGTTACCTCGCGTCTTCCCCGAATTCGTCTATCAATGCGAATAGCGAGGGCCATAGCAGCCTCCAGTGATGGAGGAGAATCATACTGAGCCAACACATCTTTTAATTTGTCAGACAACCCTAGACAAAACTGGCTCCTAAGAGCTGGGTCATTCCACTGAGTATCTGTGGCCCATCTACGGAACTCAGAAGAATATTCCTCCGCTGGACGATTTCCTTGCCGTATTTTACGTAACTTTGTTTCAGCAAGGGAGACTCGATCCGGATCATCATATACCAGACCCAGGGCAGTAAAAAATCGATCCACTGACTGGAGATCTGGGGAGCCTGGAGGAATAGAGAACGCCCAAGATTGAGGGTCCCCTTGTAAGAGCGAGATAACAATTCCCACCCTCTGCTCTTCACTCCCAGATGACCGAGGCCGCAGCCGAAAGTACAATTTACATGCCTCCCGGAAGGTAAAAAATTTGTCCCGCCCACCAGTGAACCTGTCCGGGAGAGCAACCTTAGGTTCAGATCTGGTTTGCTCCGGGGGGGACAAAACCTTGGACTTAATGTCTGCAAACTCCATGGACAACCCCTGCAACTGCCGGGCCAGCTGGGCTACTGGATCCATGACAGCTGGGGAGAATCTTTAGTATGTCCGGTGAAAATGTCACGCTGTATAGCAGATATATATATGAGATGTCTGAAATCTATATCAAAAAGGGCAACATACTATATAACATGCGCATAGATATATTATAACATGGATTTACCTGACAGAATGTCCACTGGGTCAAAACGGAATCAGTTATACGCTGTCTCCGGCTAGAGGGTGACCGGGGTCTAAGCTGACCCTGAACTGGGGTCCTAACTAATCCCTCAACCTGGAGGTACTGTTAAAGGTACAGAGGTCCAGGCCACCAGCGTAAACCCTGTCTCCTATCAATCCCTGCCAACTGTATTCTAGTCCTAAGAAGGACCCTGAATACCACCAAAGGGAATGAACAGGTAACGGATAATGAACAGAAAGACATACAAGAAAGAGAAGGAATAAAGTAAATAAAGTCTTACATACAACACTCACACACAGTAGGAACACCTAAGGTCTCAGAGATTAACTATAAGCTATAAGAGTAAAAACACCTAATGAACTCTTAGCTTAAATATTCTCAGAACCGATCCAGTCTGCTGAACTACATGAATGCTTTCACCGGCGTCTAACACCCAGACTGGCAGAAATATAAAGGAAACTAATTAGAACATAATCAAAAGCAGCCAGGCGAGGCTGCACCTAGCCTTAGCAAAGAGCTAGGAAAAATTAACTCTCACATTACCAAAAAACAAAGAAACAGAAGCTCAGCTGTGAGAAGTCAGAATGTGCAATCGCGACGATCTTCGTGGCGATGCACCCATGACAGCTAGTTTGAGGTCTAACCACAGATTTTCAATAATGCTGAGATCAGGAGACTGTAAGGGCCAATGTAAAACCTTCAGATTGCTCCTTTTGAGGTTGTCTATTGTGGATTTTGATGTGTGTTTAAGATCATTATCTATTTGTAGAAGCCATCCTCTTTTCAACTTCAGCTTTTTTACAGATGGTGTTATGTTTGCATAAAGAATTTGTTGAAATTTAATTGAATCCATTCTTCCCTCTACCTGTGAAATGTTCCCCTTGCCACTGGCTGCAACATAACCCCAAAATATGATAGGTCAATCCCCATGCTTAATGGTTGGCTAATGTTCTTTTATTCTGTGCCCTTTATTCTGCACACATTCCGTTGATCATTGTGGCCAGAGTTCTGTTTTAACCTCATCGGTCAACAGGACTTGTTTCCAAAATGCATCAGGCTTGTTTAGATGTTCTATTGCATACTTCTGACACTGAATATTATGGTGAAGATGCAGGAGAGGTTTTCTTCTGATGAATCTTTTATGAAGGCCACATTTGTGCAGGTGTCTTTGAACAGTAGAACAATGTACCACAACTCAAGACTCAGGCTAAATTTTTCTGAAGATACTTTGCAATCAAGCGGGTGTTCTGAATTGCCTCTCTACAAATCTAATGAGCAGCTCTCACTGAAATTTTGCTTGGTCTTCCAGACCTTCCATGACTTGCGTTTGAACCTGTTAAACTGTAAAGCGCTGTGGAATATGTTGGCACTATATAAATAAAGATTATTATTATTACCTTATCTTGAACTCCACTGTTCCTGTTAATGGCCATTTTTTGATTACATTTCGAACTGAAGAATAGGAAACTTGAAAACGTATTGCCATCTTCTTATAGCCTTCTTCTGCTTTGTGAGCGTCCACCATTTTCATTTTCAGAGTGCTAGGCAGCTGCTTAGAAGAACCCATGACTGCTGTTTTTTAGCACAAATTTAGAGGAGGATGGGTTTTTACAAATCTGTCCTTTACTTTACAATGATAGTGAACAAGCGATAACCCTAACAGGTCTGAAACCTTGGTCAAAGTTATCTGAGCACACAAATCTCCAAAAGTGCCCAAATTTTTGCATTGTACCATTTTCTTTGTTGTAATTTTTAAAATGTAAAAGATGAAAATATATATATATATATAAATATATATATTGTTTGCCTAAAATACAAAGGAAACGTGTCATCTTTAACTTTAGCCCTTTTAGAGATCATTTCATCTTTAACTTGCTTAACTGTTCACAATAGCAGTAATTTTGACCAGGGGTGCCCGAACTTTTACATGCCATTGTATAAAGCCTTATCTGAAAGCGACCGGTCTCTTTTTTCTTTTAAATGCTTTGTTTTTTTTTCCTCCCTTTCATAGTTATCAGAAATCTATAGCTGTCTGAGAGCTTATTTTTTGTGAGCTGGCAAGCTGTAGTTTTTCTTGGCACTATTTTGGGGTACATACATATTTTTGCTCTCTTTTAATTCTTTCTATTGCATTATTTTTGTGCTTTTTTTTTGGAGCTGCAGTGACCAAAATAAAAATAAAAGCAATTTGGGACTGGGCTTCATAGGAGGACCAGTATGGCAGTGACAGGCTCCTGGCTGCAATGGCAAATCATCAACACACTATGATCAAATTAGGGGTTAGACATTAGATGTCAAAATAGACATATTCTCCCCCAATTTTAATGCTTAAATGCTAGAGGTTTTGGGCCAGCTCCGATAGCTGGTGTTAGGGGTTGTGCTGTCTGTATAACGCAGCTGACACCCACAGTGTATTCAGCTCCTGAGTAGAGTTGAGTGAATTTGTTCGGATTTTGTCCCCAAATCTGAATTTGCAATATTCGTGCCATATTCGAACTCTATTCGTGCCAAATGTATGTCTTATGATCTGTTCCGAACATATTCGGTAATATCTACTCCCATTGACTCTAATGACGTTCGGCGGTGTTCGACGAATATTGCAAAAACAATTTTCGCTTCCGATTGTATTCGGAACCGAATCCGAACAAATTCGCTCATCTCTACTCCTGAGCACCCGGAATTCACCATACATCTAGTGAAGTTGTGAAAGGGTTAATCAATTATTATATAACTTTTATTACATGATCATATGCTTTATTATTCACATATGTATTATAAACTACAATACATTAGCCATGACCACTCGCGTATAGATGTTTTTCACCTGATTTATCGTGTAACTTTTACTGTATATTTATTGCATTGTATACACATCATTATACTTTGGAATATACCTTTAACCTACATCACACTGCTTTAAAAAGAAGGCCACGAGCTGAAAAAATTCCAGACATGGGTGAGCTCTGTGCTATGACTTTAGTTTTGTTTTTTTGGCATAGGAGCAAAAATAGTGGCTTTCATAGCTATAAGGCATTTGCCAGACGACAAATACCAGGGTCTTGATGGGTTTCAGTTATGGTGTCTATCATGCTACAAGAAAAATCTGTCAGCTATGCTCAACAAGGCTGTAATAGCTAAATCTGGTAATAATTTTTCAAAAAAAAGTCTTACCTCAATATAGACCACAGGGAACTGAAAGGGAAAGCAAGATCACAATTACTATTATTATTCTTATTACAATTATTATTACTATTTTGCTTTTATTTAGAGGGGGCAATGATTTTGCAATGTAATTCCATTAGTTTGTTAAAAATCCATAAAGTATCATTATTAAACTATTTTTAAATAATTTTCAGTTGTTTCGTAATAGATATCAATTCATGTTATTTCCTGATGGGTGTTCCGACACGTACTCGATATCGTTTATATTACATTCAACTGCATGAGAAGATATTTAATTCTAATAAATTAATATTTCTTTTTATTGATCAGAACAGAATCAGATCAGGTTGGATCAGGAGATCTAAGAGGTCTCTGATATTAGGGCAGTACAAGATGGAAGAGGCGACTCTGATCTCGGGATTATGGAGCTTTCTCATTTAATTTTGTATTTTTTTTTATATGAAAAGCTGTTTAATTCCTGCCTAGACTTTTAGAAAAAGCCTGTGAGTCTTGTTGGCCCCTCCCACACAGTTTGTATGGATATATACCTCTTAATTACAGTATGTGGGCGGGGGCAGCAGGACTCACAGGCTTTTTCTGGAAGTCCAGGCAAAATTTAAACAGCTTTTTACATAAAAATGCTAAATCAAATAATGGAAAAGATTATATATTCCCAAGATTAGCATATTCCCCTCTACAATATGCTTTCCTCAGATAGGAACCTAACAGAGAAGCTTAAAATATTAAACATGGGAACCTTGAACATACCTTCTCAGATACGGCATGGAATGTTTCATCCAGTGCGGCAATACGAAATTGAACTACAAAAAGATATATAGGTGACCAGTTATTAACTTGTGGCAAAAGAGAAATAACCGAACGTAGCACACACGTACGGTAATTCTAATGAGAAAAGAATATTAATACTGCACACAGTGACTGATGGCTGTGCTACACAGCTGGCACCCACCTGTAACTGCAGCCATTGCAGCTTGTACTGATTGCCCTAAATGAACCCTCTGATGCTTTGTCATCCCATCGATCTTCCTATAACATGATCTTGTGGTACTGAAGACACACAGAAAAGGGCCCCTGTGCAAGAGCAGTACATGGGCCTTTTGCAGTTCTATAGCTCGTCAAAATTCCAACTGGTACAAATGGGCCCTCTTACCTCTTGGGCCACCGTGCAAATAAACGGTTGCACGAATAATATGTCCGCTCATGCTAATGGGTCATAATAGCAGAGGGCGGCCTACTGAAGGCCACCATGCCATCTACATAATTCTATGAAGCTCTGCCTTAAAAAAATGTATGCAAAAATGTAAAAAAAAAATTGTTTGGTAAGTCTCACCATTCTGTCCAGGTTTGTAGATGGGTTTGTCAGTTTGGATAAACACTAGGTTATCTAGAGGTCTGATAAGAACGCTTCTCCTTTTCTTGAAATGTATTGTGCTCCCCTCAGCTTTTAGGGTGATATATCCCACATGTGTTTTGTTAGTGTCAGGTGTCTGAAAAAACAATATACATTATTACTGTCTCGATCAATTGTCAGTCATTAAATTAGAAAAAAAAAAGATTAAATTCTTTCTATAAGGCCGGCGTCACACTGCCGAGTTTGATGCGAGTTAGTCGCACGACTTTCTCGCATCAACACCCGGCACGGCCGCCCGCTCTCGGACCCGAGTGCGCGGTGGCATAGAAACACATGCAGCCGCACACTCGGGTCCGAGAGCGGGCGGCCGTGCCGGGTGTTGATGCGAGAACGTCGTGCGACTAACTCGCATCAAACTCGGCAGTGTGACGCCGGCCTAAAGAGAATAATTGCTTTCTGCATGCATCCTCGCTAGAAAAGAAGTCCTAATATATGCAGGAAAAATAATTGCCCTTAGGTAGACCGGACGTCGCCAGTTCATACCAGGGGCATCACATCACACACAAGAAATTCAATATTTCTGTGCCATATCAATAATAATCGGCTGTCAACACACTCCACCAATATATTGATAATTGGAGAACATAAACACTTCTGTGGCTCCAAGCGCCAGCAAACCCAGGGCACGTGTCCACTTGCCTAACAAAATGGTGAGCTGTGGCAGCAAGAAGTGTGGTCTGGATGTGAGAACTGGTTGTGTTGTGCGCTTAGCTCATTACCAGACTATTGCGATAGGTGAGCGGACGTGCATTTGTGAGAAGCGGGTCGCCCTTTATAGTCACGTGTGCGCTTAGTGGGTGGTTTTTGTGATGACTATACTGTAATACTTACTTTAAAAGTGATGCAGTTGTCTTCTTCAGGTGTCGTGACTTCTTTCTCCAGTAATGTTATGTTCTCGGCCTCTGTCTCCAGGGCCACTGTCACAGTAACCGGCTCATTAAGATGGGACAACTGCAGACAGAATTTCTGATCATGTTTGGCCTTCAGGACCGTAGGAACCAACAGCATATATTGACTGATGAAAGAAGGTACAAATATAAAGGTTATCTGAAGGTTCTTCATAGATTCTGTTAAGAAATTATCGATCTTACCTTTATTTTATTCATTAATTTTTGACTATTAAACTATCAGAGTCTCATTCTATATCAGCATTATCAGTGTCTCATTGTCAGACACTCTGTGCCTGCTATGAGAAGATGAAGATCTGTACTACAACGTGTGCCACTTTAATCTAATGCAAAGTTTCCATCAAAACTAACCACGGCCACTTTTCTTGGAACTTCTTCAAAGGTGGAGAGAGGTGGAAAAAGTAACAATTTAATTTGCAAATATGGCGTGTACTACAATTTACAACTTTCTTATGTCATAAAAATAGAGTCAATGGATTAAATACATTTATTATCACTACCCAGCAAGGTTGTTAATTGTATGATCACTGGGGATTTGATCACTGGGGCCATCATTGATCATGAACAAGGGTCCCAAATTTCCCTGGGCAATAATAGAGCGGTAGTATTTTCCATGTATGACCATGACTCAAATAAGGAAGATAGCACTTAACTATCAATAGATATTGTGATTAGTGAGGGTCCCGAAACTGCACCCTCCACCAAGGCCTAGAACCAAGGGCCTCTACTGCTTTCGACTGTACCTTTCTTGACCCAAGGTTGCTTCTGTAATTGCAACATAGCCCAAGGGAGCAATATACAACACATAGATAAAAAGTATTAGGATACATCTCTTAATAATTGAATTTAGGTCTTCCATTAAAGAGGATATGAGGGACTTTAGGAAAAAAAAGGCATGTAGTTGCTAACAGAGGTAACTACCTGGTGCCCGTCATTGATCACTCCTGCAGGAGATTCAGCTATTCCTTGTCAAGAGAGCAGCAGTTTATGTTTGGGGACTTAAAGGAGATATCCAGGACTTTAAAAAAAAGGCATGTAGCTGCTAACAGAGGGTGGGACTACTGGTGATAGGACAGGACTACTGGTGTCATGCTGATTGACAGCCAGCTCTCTGCTGACAAATTGGGTGAAACCGGGAAGCCGGCTGTCAATCAGCAGGACAATAGTAGTCCCGCCCTGTCACCAGTAGTCCCACCCTCCGTTAGCAACTACTGTACATGCCCCCTTTTTTTAAGTCCTGGATATCTTCTTTAAATCCCATTGCCCATGGTGTTTAACATGTTGCCCCTCGCTATGCCATCTGCCTTTACTAATATGTGTTACAGAATGTCTGGCAGTAAAAAGCTCACTGGTGTAACAAGTCCATTAAATGTCTTCCCTACTAAATATTCCATCATTAGCTATGAGTGATATTATTAAAGAGTGGAAAAAACAGCAGCAACTCAGCCACGAAGTGGAGACCATGTAAAGTTACAGAGCGGGGTCACCATGGGCTGAGGAACACAGTGCAGAAAAGTCACCAAAAAATACAGAATCACGGCACACGGTAAAGCACCACTCCAGGGTTTTTTTTAACTGCACCTCTGGAGTGAGGCTTTAAATGTAAGTTTCTTGCCACCTGTCTAATACTCACATTCTGGCATTTTTGTATCAGGCAAAAAGTGACCTGCTTGCTGCTCCAGTGTTTTATAGAGCTGCGGAGGTCACTTTACTATACAAGTCTATGAGATCCTCTTTCTGGCCGTGTTCTGGCTCTCACAGACTTGCATTGCGCTCTTGTGACATACCTTCGGACTTCCGGCCAGTAAGAAGCTGCGCTCACAAGATGGAGCAGGGTGAACAGAGCAGCACCAAAAAAACTGTGAAGACGCCGGAGGGTGAGTATATCACTGGGGGCAGGGTGCTTAGATTTAAAGCGCCACTCCAGCGCTGAAAAAAAACATGCTGGAGTGGTGCTTTAAAGAAACAATAAGAAAGGGTGATGAGTGGTCCAAAGCATCAATTTTATTTTTAACGTTTTGGTCAAACAAGACCTTCTTCAGAATAATGCTAAAAATGAACGAGAAAATATACATAAAAATATAGCATATCTCATAGGCCATCATACAGACATTATCTTAATAGAAATGCAGATACAAAAAAATATACATGGCATACAGGTGCCACTCTAAATGTAATTTCTACGTATATGTAAATGAGAAATCTAAGTGATATACATAAAAAGAAAGAAAAAAGGAAAAAAGGTGCATGGGGGTGGGAAAAGAAATGTCAGGTATTTTTAGATCAAAACAGAGAAATGGATGAGACAAACTGACAAAAATGCAATATCATATCTGCATAGATATATTGACGACATTTTTTGCGTATGGGGGGCGCGCTGGATGCATTCATTTATATCTAAACAATATACGGCCCGAGCAACAGTTTAGCTTACACTTTGATTTTAATTAGGATACATTATTTAGACAGAACAGTAATCGAAGGAACAGAGGGTAAACTTGCTTATCAACTTATTTAGGAAAAATACGGTCCGAAACAAGTTACTTTTATATACCACTAGCTGTCATCCTAAGACAGCTATAAAAGCCATTTCATCCATCTGTTTCCCAGATTAAAGTGAACCTGTTGGCAGGATTGTGCTCAGTAACTACAGACAGTGTCAGGTCGGCGCCGTTATACTGATTACAATGATACCTTTGCTGATGAAATCCGTCTTGTAGGTGATGTTTAATCTTTACTGTCAGGTTTGAGTTAATGATATGCTCGTGCTCCACAGCGGCATGTTGTGCTCTGATTAGGTATAATAATAATAATTTTTATTTATATAGCGCCAACATATTCCGCAGCACTTTACATTTTAACAGTTTCAAAATGCAAGTCATAAGTAACAACGTTATCAATACAATAATTAAAGCAAAATAAGACGACCCTGCTCGTGAGAGCTTACAATCTTCACCAGTATGGCTTCTGACAGGTCACTGATCCCTCAGCGGTCTGCCCCCTATTTTACATATTGATTATTAAATATATTAAAAATAATCACCTTCAGCAGGCAGGCAGTGGCGCCTGCGCTGCAGCATGATCGCATGTATAATGTGCATTAAATAGTTTTATTTAGTCATATACAGAGTTGAGTGAATTTGATCGGGTCCCTGCTTATTCGGCAAGCTTTATCGCTTACCGAATAAGCTGCAACGGGAACCCGGCTCCCTGGATCGCTGCCGATAATCAGCTGACTGGTGCCGCGGCTGTGTGGCAGTCACGACACATGCATGGAGAGCCCAACAAACAGGCGCTGCATGCGTGTGTCGTGACTGCCACATCTGAACTGTGGCACAGCCGCATATATATAAGAAGTGAAAGAGGTAACTTTCTATATACTTTTATCCTGCATTTAAGTGGAACTCTGCACCATTGTGTGTTTTATTGACTAAAATGTCTGGCTCATCATATTGAGAAATGACTTAATACTAAAACTACGGCTCCTAGTACTACAACCACGGCTTCTGGTGCATGTTTGTATCCCCCTTGTCTAATTGTGGAAGTGGACCATAAGCACTTTTACACTCTACATTATATTAAGGCCCTAACCTATTGTCCAACATTGTAAAAGTGGTCATATTTATTTAAAAAGACTATTTCAAAATGTATTTTTGTTTTTTTTTAGATTTTGGCTATAACTTTCTGGACTGTTATGACCTGTGGCAATGTTTTTGCAGTACTAGTGAAAATCTGGAATAAAGCAGTACAGTGTTAGCTAAACCAAAGTACAGAGGTTGTTACTGGCTGTAAAGCTACGTTGCCAGGATGAGTTTTTTACGTTGCGTATTTTCGAAAAAATGCAAGTAACCGGTTTTACTTTATTGACAGTCATTTGCGAATTATATGAATTACATGTTAACCGAGTGGATTCGGCGCGCTCGAAAGATATGCTCGCGTCCTCACGGCTGCATGTCTCGCAGCTGTTTGACTGTCACAACACATGCAGGCATTACCTGTTTGTTAGGCAATCCCTGCATGTGTTACGCCAGTCGAACAGCAGTGAGACATGCAGCAGCAGGGACTGGAACATATTTTTCGAGTACACCGAAGACACTCTGTTAGCACCCGAGCATGCTTGTCTAACACCTTATCCCAGCACGTTTGCTCATCACTAACAATCTATTATTTCTGATTTTTTTCTTTTACACACTAGCACCAAAATGCTCTAAATATTTTTTTTATGGTAATAATATTATAACATTTGGTATTTAAAATTACACTTAAATCCAAAAAGCCATATGCACTGAATGAATGCCATTGTAAGACCCGGATTTCAGGCAGTACTTCTCGTTAACACATCCCCAGTGTGGACTAATTGCAAGTGTGAGAGTTGGGATACAAGTTATAGCATAACTAGTATTGAAAACTTCCTCTTGTCTTTCCAAGGAGAACTAGTGCATTATGTCTACCCAGAAAAAGTCCTGCACATTGAATTAATTTCCTTTTATTTAGATGAGTGTTGCAATATTTTCCATGCTCGGAGAGATAAAATGGCATAGTACTGGAGCCCACAAGTACAGGTTTCAAACATTTGTATATTTGTTCCTTTATTTTACATAATAGTCATATGGTGATCTGGAAAGCTGCAGAATAATCCCATGCTATAAAAGTATTATAAATGAGGGCTCGGCAGCTGGGAGTGACAAAGATCCCCCGGTGTTGGCAGAAGTGTCCATCCACACATACTTGGTCACTCTTCTTTGTAAAAAATGCAAGTTGCAGAGACAATGTTATGGGGTAGGAAGACGGTCCTAGTTATTGGACCTCTACTTATCGGCCAACATAATCCCTGAGGCCAGTGATTGGCTGCATCGGTACATGACCAGCAGCAGAAACGGCGGAAACAACCGAGTATCTATGCCTCTGGATTGGTAAGGGATTTGAAAGATGAATTATAGTTATTCTCTTATGTTTTTCCTTGCCTGGAGTCAATTCCTGAAATAAACTTTTATTTATTTGTGCTCCATTATTTATGGAGATACTCGATTTAAGAACAACCGGCTGGTTAGGAGTTTCTTTTGCATGGGTTAGGTAGGAACTCTAGTTCTATCATAAACATCCAACTTTGGACACTCTAAATATGTTCTCTGGGGTCACTCTGACTCCGATTATGGAGGTACATACTCAGCTTATGTGGCAATCTGGCTCAGTTTAAAGGCCCCCCCTAACAATCTCTCGAAACTTCCCAACACACAGGAACACTTGGCCAAGCGCTATTCTGTCTCCTATAAGAGAGCTGCTGCCAGACTTCTGGATGAAACTTATCTCCAAACAGGACAAATGGATCGCCTATTGAAATTCAACAGGTCGGATACTTCTCTCCTATGACAGTCGCTAAGCTCACTGATTGGCTGGAACACTGTGGATGTGACGTCAGCGCTGCAGACAATAACAAACACCTGGTGATGCAATGAGGCTCAGTGCTGGACCCGGTGAGAGTGAGTAAAGCCAGTTTAAAAAAAAACAAACATTTTGGCCACTTAGCAATATTTTGCATTATGATGGGTTAGCAAAAACTAAGAGTGGATCAACACAAAGACAAAGAATAATGAATTCACTTCTGTAGCTTGCAAATACTCCTGGTTCTGACTTAGTTTCAAGACGAAAACTGTTAGAGACGCAGTAAATAATTTCATCCACTTGCTTTATAGTCATTACATGAATCTTTGTATTTTATCCAACTGGAAGTCTAAACCTCATAAAAGGGTCTCACTTGAAACTGCCTTATGGGGTTTCACCTCTAAGGCATATGGACACCTGGTGTCCAAAAAAATTGCCATATAAACATTTGTGGTTCCAGAAAAATAGCTTCCAGGCATGATACAGCTACATCCGAAAACAATGAGGTTCCCACCTACACAAGAAAAAGATCAAAAGAGGGGCTAATATGTCACAGTCACTGCCCTAACACCAAGCAGAAGATTCCAAGCAAATCAAGTAACAAGCGCCTAAAGGCAGTACTGGAAAAAGCAGCAAAAAATGTTTAAACAGAAATTAAAATTCCAGTGACATCCATTTTCCTTTTAACTGTTATGTAATGAAATCTTGCTCTAATGTAGACTTCAGGCATAGTCATACCTAATGTTATAGTTGTGTATAGTTCTGCTGCCCTACTATCTTATTGTACCTATAAGTCAATTTTTTGGGTGCATGCATATATATGCACTGCTCAAAAAAATAAAGGGAACGCTAAAATCCCACATCCTAGATATCACTGGATGAAATATTCCCGTTGTAAATCTTTATTCATTTATTAGTGGAATGTGTTGAGAGCAATAAAACATAAAAATGATCAGTGTAAATCAAAATTAATATCCCATGGAGGTCTAGATTTGAAATGATACTCAAAATCAAAGTGGAAAATCAAATTACAGGCTGATCCAACTTCAGTGGAAATGCCTCAAGACAAGGAAATGATGCTCAGTAGTGTGTGTGTGTGGCCTCCATTTGCCTGTATGACCTCCCTTCAACACCTGGGTATGCTCCTGATGAGGCAGCAGATGGTCTCATGAGGGATCTCCTCCCAGACCTAGACTAAAGTGAGTCGCTCGTAGCCAGGGCTTGTGGGGTACTCGGCACCGAGCCCGTTCACTTCAATGGGGAATGTCACGGGTAGCACAGCTCGGTCCGTGGCCCTGAGCGCTCACTAAAAGGGGGATATTTACAGGGGATTATAGGTTTGTAGAAATGTTCGTGACGCCACCTGTGGTACCTGGTCAGGGTGACCAGTGCTGCAGGGTAGATCCTCTGAGGGGTTGTTACTGGGCAGCAAGGTGTTAAGTCTTCCACAGGCAAGACTGATCCCTCAGGGTATATGGCGGTGTAGGGATGCAGGATCAATAAGGCAGACACACACACGAAAGTCTCTTTCTGTACCTTTACTGGATGGTAGATGCAGGCACGTCCCGGGAAGCTGTCAGGGTGGAGGATGCACGTCCAGTAATCCCACTGAGTAGGTGTAGGGCCTCCGTACTCCTGTATGTGTGTGAGTTTCTGACCTGTATAAAACGAAGTCTAACTCTGTATTCTCATATACGCCCGGCTGACTTTGTGGTGAAGCCTTCTTGTGGACAGAACAGTGTCTCTGTATGCAGCGTCCTGCTAGACCCCCATCTTCTGACCTCGGTTACGTATCAGCACTGCTGGGCCCCTGCGACTTGAAGTCCCACAGGGTCACCGGTATCTCCTACTAGTCGTGTAGATGCTAGCAAGCTCGGACCTGGTGTCCGGTAGTGCAGAGTAGAGGTAAGCGATCAATGCTGTTTCAACCTCTGTCACTCTCTTTCCCTTTTCCACTCGCCTTTCGTCCTACTCTCACCTTTAACATAAGCACACTAGCAGTAGATGGCAGTTCTCCTTCTCTTCACCGCTCTCAAAGCGTCGGCACGCTTACTAACAATACCTCAGTTCACTCAGTCTTACAAACACTGCAGTTCCCTTTCCTTCGCTTCCTTCTGAGGCTCTGTCCGAAGTAGCTATCAGGACCTTCCGTCAGACTGATCTATGCTCACTCCGAGAGTCACTTTCCACTTTCCTAGGGAACTATCAGCTTGTCACGTTCTAAGATAACTTTCCTCTCTGCTCATCTGAGGTACAACCAACAACTAGCCAACTCTCAGCTAGACTGCCTTGAATCTACTACCGTCGTCTCTCCACAACCCTTATATATATGCATACTCTCCAAGGGCTCCCTCTGGTGGCACCAGGGAAATGTGAAGGTGTGAATGAACATCGGGTGTTTGTGTGGGTTTACCTTCTGTGCATCCTCCAGGGTACATGTGGCACCAAGCGCAGCTGGGCTACACAAAAGCATCCGCCAACTCCTGGACAGTCTGTGGTGCAACGTGACGTTGGTGGATGGAGCGAGACATGATGTCCCAGATGTGCTCAATCGGATTCAGGTCTGATGAGCAGGCAGGCCAGTCCATAGCTTCAATGCCTTCATCTTGCAGGAACTGCTGACACCCTCCAGCCACATGAGGTCTGGCATTGCCCTGCATTAGTAGGAACGCAGGGCCAACCGCATCAGCATATGGTCTCACAAGGGGTCTATTGATCTCATCTCTGTACCTAATGGCAGCCAGGCTACCTCTGGCGAGCACATGGAGGGCTGTGTGGCCTTCCAAAGAAATGCCACCCCACACCATTACTGACCCACTGCCAAACCGTTCATGCTGAAGGATGTTGCGGGCAGCAGATCACTCTCCATGGCATCTCCAGACTCTGTCACGTCTGTCACGTGCTCAGTGTGAACCTGCTTTCATATGTGAAGAGCACAGGGCACCAGTGACGAATTTGCCAATCCTGGTATTCTTTGGCAAATGCCAAGCGTCCTGCACGGTGTTGGGCTGTGAGCACAACCCCCATCTGTGGACATCAGACACTCAGGCCATCCTCATGGAGTCGGTTTCTAACCGTTTGTGCAGACATATGCACATTTGTGGAATGCTGGAGGTCATTTTGCAGGGCTCTGGCAGTGCTCCTCCTGTTCCTCCTTCACAAAGGCGGAGGTAGCAGTCCTGCTGCTGGGTTGTTGCCCTCCTACAGCCCCCTCCACGTCTCCTGGTGTACTGGCCTGTCTCTTGGTAGCGCCTCCAGCCTCTGGACACTATGCTGACAGACACAGCAAACCTTCTTGCCACAGCTCGTATTGATGTGCCATCTGGATGAGCTGCACTACCTGAGCCACTTGTGTGGGTTGCAGAGTCCGTCTTATGCTACCACGAATGTGAAAGCACAACCAGCATTCAAAAGTGACCAAAACATCAGCCAGAAAGCATTGGTACTGAGATGTGGTCTGTGGTCCCCACCTGCAGAACCACTCCTTTATTGAGTGTCTCTTGATAATTGCCAATAATTTTCATCTGTTGTCTATTCCATTTGCACAACAGCATGTGAAATTGATTGTCAATCAGTGTTGCTTCCTAAGTGGACAGTTTGATTTCACAGAAGTTTGATTTACTTGGAGTTATATTCTGTTGTTTAAGTGTTCCCTTTATTTTTTTGAGCAGTGTATATATATATACACACACACACACACGGCCGAAAGTGTTGGCCCCCTTGAAAATGTTCCAGAAAATGGAAGTATTTCTCCCAGAAAATTATTGCAATTACACATGTTTTGCAATACACATGTTTATTTGCTTTGTGTGCATTGGAACAGCACAAAAAAACTCAGACAAAATTGTTGGGACACGCAACTTAATATTTGGGTACATGCCCTTTGGAATATATGTCACTTACCCCAGCAGGTCACAGGTATCATTACAAATACTGGTCTTGTAGTAAAACTTGCTTTCCTCCATCCAGGGTAATATTAGTAATATATCTGGATACTCGGTACCGGGCCGGTGTCTTAAAGGGATGTGTCACAGCAGCAGTGACCCGCTCTGTGGCCCTGGGCATCCAATAAAAGGGGGAATATTTACAGGGGATGATAAGAGTTTGTATTGAAGTGTTCATGACACCATCTGTGGTTTCTGGTCAGAGGTGACCAGCACTGCAGTACAGATCCTCTGAGACTGATGGTGTGATGCAGCAGAGTTGGAATAGCTTCCCACAGGTGAAGCTGGTCGTCTCAGGGCAGGAAGATGTTGTAGAAAGAGTAATGGTGCTAGGAGATGTAGCAGAGTGGAGTGTGTGCCGCAGAAAGATTTGGAGGAGACAGTCAGATGCAGTTTCCAAAGCTTTACTCACAGTACTGGCTGCAGCACAGATGCCCGCTTGGTACAGTGTCCTCCAGGTGAGGGGCTCAGCAAACTCCCAGGTAGCTTGGGATACACCTTTCCAGGACTCCTTTCAATATGTTCCTCTCACTGGCCGTCTCACTGTGCTGATTCCCACTCCTTCTACCTTCCCAGCACCTTCACAAACAGTGTCCCAGATCGGCTGCTGCGAATCCTGTCGGATAACGTTCTCTCTCTGCGTTTCCTTGATTCGATATAGCTGCCTCCCCGGAGAAGATGAATGTGGTTGTTGTCTGTGACTCCTTAAGTTGCCACAGCAGTTGGCTTGCTAGCTGAGTCATAAAGTTCTCCACTAGGCTAGGGGCCTAGTCCCTTCTGCGACCTGGTCCCTCCACAATTGGATTGGGCCCCACGGGTGGATCACTCACTATCCGTGCCCCTAGTACCC
Organism: Oophaga sylvatica; assembly: GCA_033576555.1. Lineage (NCBI taxonomy): Eukaryota > Metazoa > Chordata > Amphibia > Anura > Dendrobatidae > Oophaga > Oophaga sylvatica. The sequence goes on from JARQOD010000003.1 coordinate 568,681,749, forward strand.
CTTCTTTTCCTTCAAGAAGCTTCCCTTCTGTTCCTTCCATAACTCACTCTCTCTGTCTGGGGACAGCTGCTGTCAGCTCCACGTCTCCTCCCAGACTCTCTCCCTCTGCAGCTCCCCTGACAGGAAGCTGCCTGTCAGCAGGTCTGCTTCCTTTCACATTCTCCTCACGTCTTACTCATTCCTTCCTGCTCTCAAAGCTTCATTTCCCATCCTTCTTACTAACTCCACCCACCCATGCACTCTTTACTACCCAGCCTGGGACGAGACCATCCTCCCTCAGTGTACTTCCAGGGTGCCTGGCTGCTATAGTCTGTGTTGGGTGCAGGTGTTAGAGTCCTGGGTGTTGCTCCCTCATTACCTGAGAGTGGAGTATCACACCTCTGGATGAGGTGCAATACCTCTGTGGCGACTGAACCCTCAGGGGCGCCACATATCCACATCTGGTGCTTAGGGATGGGGATCACATGGGCCTGTGTGATTTCAAATGCCTGGGCCAAATTTCAGCCCCAGGCGATACCTGGTTGCAATAGTCCAGATAAGAATGAATGAGAGCTACAGTAAGCATTTTTGCAGAGTCAAAGGTATGAAAATGTCAAATTCTAAAGATGCTTTTGAGGTGTAGGTGATATGAACAGACGAGTGATCGGATGTAGGGAGTGAAGGAAAGATCTGAATCATATATGACATCAAGACAGTGGGCATGTTGCTGGGGAGTAATGGTGGAAAACCACACACGGAAATGGCAATATCGGGCATAGGTAGGTTAGTGGAAGGAGGAAACACAAGGAGCTCCGTTTTTGACAGATTCATTTTTAGTTTGATGGGGGTCGTAATGTTAGAGACAGAGGAAAGACAATCGCTGGTATTTTGTACTAATGCAGGGCTGAGGTCAGGAGACAATGTTTGTAATTGGGTGTCGTCAGCATATAGATGGTACTGAAAACCAAATTTAATTATTGTTTGTCCAATAGGGGCGAGTGTACCAGAAGAAAATTAGGGGGGCTTAGGACGGAACGTTGAAGGACCCTAATAGTAAGGGGAGAGGAAGAAGAGCAGGCAAAAGATACAATGAAGTAAAGGTCAGATAGGTAGGAGGAGAACCAGGAGAGAACAGTGTCCTTGAGCGTGATACAGAGAAGCATATTTTCGAAAAAATGCAAGTAACCTATTTTACTTAATAGTTATAGAAATGGTACAAAACCGAGACTCGCAGGGAAAAGGGGCCGTAGAGTCTGATAGCGTGGACGTCAAAAGAAGGGAAGATAAGGGAAGGTACTGAGTGTATAACCTGAAAAGTACATTTTGTTAAAAGGAGCAGAACAACACCTCCATCTGATCTGTTCTCATGTCTCGGGGTATGAGAAAAAAGTAGGCCATCATAAGAGAAAGCAACTGCTGTGGTATTCGACTGCTACATCCAGGTTTCAGAGCCAGAATGTTAAGGGAATTTGAAAGGAAAAAGTTATGGATGTACAGTAGGAGAGTTTGTTACACGCTGACCGTGCGTTCCAAAGGGCACAACAGAAAGCATGCAAGGAATATTAATTAGATCTGTGGGGTTTCTGAGTGTAGCAGGGAAGGAGTTAGTCTTATTATTACAAGAAGGACCGGCATTAGGAGAGATCTCCTGCGACTAGGAGGAGAATAGAGAGAGTGAGAAGATAGTTGAGAGATTTGTGAAAGCGTCTCTTGTGTTGTATGGTGGGGTGAAGGAATCTGTGCTGAAGAGAGCATGATAGCTATACATAGAAGAAAGAGGGGTTGATATGGATGGTGTGTATAGTGTTTGTCAAAGGATGGTAGATGTGAGTGATTGCAGCAGCCAGAACATAAATGGCACAAATACATCTGATGAATTCTCTTTGCAAATCAGATGACTTGGAAGGAAGTTTGTTTGAGTGTTTTGCATGTCTTATTTGTCTTCTGCCCTGTGTAACTGCCCTGGCTCTTAGAACAATTGCACTTTGATACAATCTGCAATATTTGTGGCCTGCTACTATATAGACACATATCTTTATAAAAGCTGTAGATTGGATCATTTTAATTTGAAAACTTCCATTTATATTTTACATATATTTGAATAATAGAACAATCTGTTGTAGACATGGATCTTCCCTAAAAAAAGAAAATTATCCAAACCAAACTACTTCAAAAGGAACCTGTCATGTCCTGAAGCACTATTTAACTGTAAAAATGGGGTCAATATGCACGTAAGTAGCAATAAAATCCTTACTTTCTGCAGCAGCGGCTGCAGGGAGAAAATGAAAATGTGACAGTAATCACTCCCTGACACACTCACACACACACACACACACACACACTGCGGAGCTGGATGCCAATCAAAGAACACTCGGTGACTTTAATTGCTCCCTGCACTGCCCCTATGACTGGCAACAAGTGACTTTCCAGGGAGGACATAACTTCATTTTCTCCCTGAATCTGCTGCTCCACTGAGCCAGGCCTGACGAAATTTTAAGGAATGTTCTAGGCACAAAGAACGATAGTTAATACTATTGTTCTGTGCACAAAGATCATCATGTAATCAACAGCACATCATCTGTTTACATGGGACATTGTGCTAACTATTAAGAAAAAAAAATCATTGCATGAGTCTTACTCATCCGTTGAATTATTGCCGGACTGTTTAATAGGCCAATAATCATCTACATGGCTGTCAAAATGGAAATTAAGGATACATCAATATTGGTGTAATATACTGAAATACAGGTGCATCTCACAAAATTAGAATATCATCAAAAAGTTAACTTATTTCAGTTCTTCAATACAAAAAGTAAAACTATATTATATAGAGTCATAACAGGCAGAGTGATCTATTTCACATGTTTATTTCTGTTAATGTTGATGATTATGGCTTACAGCCAATGAAAACATAAATGTCATTATCTCAGTAAATTAGAATTGGGTCTGATGAGAGACACCAGACCCAACAAAGCATACGAGCTGCAGGCTGCTATCAAAGCAACCTGGGCTTCCATAACACCTCAGCAGTGCCGCAGGCTGATCGCCTCCATGCCACGCCGTATTGATGCAGTAATTGATGCAAATGGAGCCCCGACCAAGTATTGAGTGCATTTACTGAATATACATTTCAGTAGGACAACATTTCGGATTTTAAAATGATTTTTTAAGCTGGTGTTATAAAGTATTCTAATTTACTGAGATAATGACTTTTGGGTTTTCAATGGCTGTCAGCCATAATCATCAACATTAACAGAAATAAACACGTGAAATAGATCACTCTGTTTGTAATGACTCTATATAATAGATGAGTTTCACTTTTTGTATTGAAGAACTGAAATAAATTAACTTTTTGATGATATTCTAATTTTGTGAGATGCACCTGTAGATGAACAGACAGAAGAAGACAGCATTAGAAAATAAAAAGAGAAGAAAAAAATAGGGATATTTAAAATTTAAGTAAAATTATACTTTTGAGTTAAGTAATTTTTATTTTGGTGATTCCTCCTTTTTTCTAATAGGGCATATGGACAATCCTCTACAAAATTTAGACAAACTCCATGGTGAATATAATACTTATCACAGGATCTAGGCTTATCGATTTATATTGATAAAAAACATTGAGAAGAATAGGTTTTACTTACGGGTCAGGTTCTACCAAAGCTCCTCCATGGATGCAGGTCAGGAGCAGGCACAGTCCGAGAGCTGATCTCCACATACTGCTGGTCAGATATCACATTCATTAGAAGAATGCTGGAGGGAGATGGCTTTATAAAGCAGAGCCTGTGTACAGCCCCCCTGGCCAAACACACCTTACACAACTACTGACCCTTGCACAACGACTGCTCTGTCAGGGATGGAGCCTGTTTGCGTTGCCTTGTGTCTGTTTACTGAGCTGTTTTCTTGAATCCTATCCTATTACTGTGTTTGTGTGGCCTCCTGCCCAGGTACATAGGATTTCCAAATTAACATGGGAGTTTTAAGACATTGTTCGCTTTGCTGCCGTCACGGGTCAACTTTACAAAAAAAACTTTAGGAAATAAGCTTCGGTGTAATGTTTCCGTCTGGCATCAAGATATTCTCATTGCATAATTTCCTGGCAAATATGTAGGGCACACAGTGTATGTTACAGATACCTGCAAGTAATCTCCTCTCCTCTCCAATGCTAGAAAGAGAAGAAAAATTCACAAATATTGTTACCGACCCAACCAGTGCAATGTGTAGGTCCTAATCTCTTGATCCATTTGTAGGTTTGAAAAGCTGCAGCCAGGTCTACTAATCCCTGACTGCAGATCACGTGCTAACGCTCACTAATTTCGGGTCTTATTTTTGACCCGGTCACATTCTTGCATATATTTTGTGTTTTCTAAAGTTTCGTGTTATTCCTGTCTACTGATAAAATAATAACTGATAAACTCTAAGGTCATATGTAGAAACAGATTTGGAGATAAATTTTTGGAGGACAAATTCTGAAAATGTCCTACTTGCAAATTCTTCCCAAAGGCTCCTGGAAAATAGAAGACCTCCTGTATTGCAGGAAGATTTGGCAAATGACGCCTTTTCCCAAAAGCATGAAGAATTAGTATATCCAAAATATTTCTGCAGTGTAAAAGGTGTGCAAGAGGCGTAAAGGACTTTGTGTGCATGTTTCTGACCAGCATAGAAAGGGTTGTTAGCCTCTTCAGCACCAGAAGAAACTAAATCCATTCAATATGGGACACAAATCGCACCATCTCTAGAGAAGACTTGCGATTAATTATTCAAAGTGACCGGACGTGAAAACACATGCACTTCACATTGTCAGTAACATTCCAGGTCATCGACAGCATTAGCACAACTGATCTTGGACCTCCAAGCAACTGATCAATGCCAACTCCTGCCAGAATGGGAAGACAGTCTACAGTTTTCCTGCCACTGATGTCTTCTAGGAACTTTCTAACCCAGTGAATTGTTAAAGGTACAGTTGACTGAAACTCCTGTTACAGGTTCAGGGACATTGCCTGAGGGCGTTTTATTCTTTCTCTAAGAACTGATGAACGATTTACATTTAACTCTGCAGGATCATGGCCAAGGTGCTGAAGGGTTTGTGTGCGAATTAATGCTGCATTTCTGTCACTAACATTAGCCACGTCAAGGCTTGCTGCCAGTTTGTCATCTACTACACTGACTCTTCCTCTTTTGGCTCATTATGCTGACAGTACCTCTGATGTTTTTTATGTTTCATCGCATTCCGTATCTGTATCCACATCATCAGATGACAACTGCAACACCACATTTTTCTCTCTAGCACATCTTTC
>JARQOD010000003.1:568687124-568711993 GCA_033576555.1 Oophaga sylvatica
GCAGTTACCAGGTAGTCACTACTACTGCCATGTAGAAAAATCAAGGAGGAGAGCATCTGCGTGGACTTTGCACTCTCTCCATGTGTTCGCATTAATTTCCTTCGGGTTCTACAATTTCCTGCTGGATTTTAGATTGTGTCCCCAATAGGGACAGGTTGCATTGTCAGTGATACTTATTATATTTGGCTACAGAATAATAAAAATTATATACTAATATATACTCAATAATCGGATGGCTTATGACTGGCGGGAGGTGCCAGATGTTGGACCTTTGTCGATCATAACTAGTCCTATTGTTATACCATCACTTTATTAATTAGAAATATCGCTTCACTTGGAAAAAAAAAATATTAATTAACCCTTTAATATTTTATTAAAATGTATTTAAAAAACCATGAGCTGCCATTAACATTTATTGTAATAAGAGCCATCAATTTGACCAGTGTAACTGAATTCTATGCAGGAGATAACATCCAGCAGAGCAGACCTACGTCCTGCAGTCAGACTTTATTATTATACACTGTGGGGTTAAGCTCCACTATAGAGCCATGACCCCGCTGTCCAGATGAAGACACAGCATGCCATGCTCAATCACAACAAACACAAAACTAAGCCAAATATCAAGTGGTTATTGCGGCTTCAACATATCGTAGGTCTGATATTGTAGACATTTGCCCAAAAATATTAAGCACTGGCTTAAAGGCACTGCTATGTAGGTGATCGGATCGCTTCAGTTCCTTGGCCGACTGCAGTGCCCCAGGACTTTTATGATGATGCAGAGGCAAAGCTGGCTTTGCCTACAGCAGGGCAGGCTCCAGGTTTTCATGGGCCCCGGGCGAAAGAGCCTCAGTGGGCCCCTTTAACACAGACCACGATTCATGATGCACAGATACTGCAGAGAAATATGGTTATAGTACAATGCCAAATACTTCTCTTCTTCCATTACGACTGATAGCTATTGTGAATTGTACAATAGCTCAAAAAACGCCAAATCCTCACAGCGCACAGTACAGACTGGACAGTACAGTCCTCCATACAATATTATGGGCACCACATAGTCTCCCCCTCATCACCCATATAATACCCCATGCAGGATGTCACCCCTCCATCCCTCATATAATGCTCCATACAGGATACTGGTCCCCATATAAAGCTCCATACAAAATATGAGCTCTCCTCTGCGCTGTGCTGTGTTCTGCACTGTTACGGCTCAGGAAAGGGCGCCGTGGAAAGACTCCCATCATCATCATTGCCTGCCCATTATCATCATCATTGCCTGCCCATCATCATCATTGCCTCCCCATCATCATCATCGCCTCCCCATCATCATCATCACTGCCTGCCCATCATCATCAATGCCTGCCCATAATCATCATTGCCTCCCCATCAATATCATTGCCTGCCCATCATCATCACTGCCTGCCCATCATCATCACTGTCTGCCCATCATTATCAATGCCTGCCCATAATCATCATTGTCTCCACAGCAATATCATTGCCTGCCTATAATCATCAATCATCATTGTCTCCCCATCATCATCATCACTGCCCTCCCCCCACCACCATCACACACACAGCAGACACACACACACACACACACACAAAGCATCGCACTACATACACACAGAGACACATACACAGACACACACACAAACATCTCACCTGTCTGGCGTCCGCGCACTCACTGCCACAGCCGGCCGCTGAATGATGACGTCATTCAGCGGCGCTGCTGTGAGAGGAAGCGCCGGCGTCCTGCAGGCGCCCCCAGGAGCCCGGAGCTGCGGCAGCGGAGGCACGGGGAGAGGTGAGTATTGAGCCGGCCGCAGCCGGGGCCCTGAGCAAACGGGGGGGCCCAGTGGTGGCGCTGACACCACTAATGGGCGCCGGGGTGCCAGACGGCGAGTGGGCCCCCCCGCCTGCTCAGGGCCCCGGCACTTGCCCAGGTGTGCCGGGTGCTGATGCTGGCCCTGGCCTACAGCATCAGAGCATGCACAGTACAGCGGTACTTACTTTCGAAAGTGTGTTTTCTTCAGTAGGCACCCCTTGATTCTGTTTCTGTATATAAACTAAAAATGTAGAAAATAATTCAGCCATATAGACACAGATTTAGGGATCCCCACCTACCATAAAACTTTATGGACTTTTGCCACAGCCGAGTCTTATTTACACCTCGTCCAAAAGATCTGGGTGTGGCAAGACGGCGAAAATTTTGCTGAATATAGCCTGACATTAATAACACCGTCCTTGTTCGGCTTGCTCAGCCGTCTGTTATGTTTTGGTAGCTGAGGAGGCAGGAGCAAAAAAACGCATAAGCATTCAAACACCAGAGAGGTTGGAAACTAATAGGTTGCAGACCTCTAAACTAACCGCACAACTAGAAGCAGCCGTGGGACGTTCCTACGGTGCCCTAGACGCCTCGTCACAGCCGGAAAGAATAGCTATCCCTGAAGATGGAAAGAGAAAAGCTAACTGCCCCGGAGTAGAGCCCCAAAAGAATAGGATGCCCCCAAACATATAATGGCGGTTAGACAAGATGAAAACACGAACACAGACAGAAAATAGATTGAGCAAACGCTGGGGCCCAAAACTATCTAATTTGGACAGCACAGGAGAGAATGTCTGCAACCCAGAAAAACCCTAGGAAAAACTCCAACACTTCTGAATCCAAAAATATTGAGACCACACGGTCTCGACCACCTATATCAGATCTCTGGTGTGAACACGCAGCTACCCAGCAGTAAAATATCACAAGAACTGAGCAAATGAACAAATACAAAAAGAGAACAGAGTCCAGCCCAAGCCCCCCAAAGGGGACCCGGCTGAACCCAAAAAGCAAGGCAGCAAAAAAACAGGAAAATCAAACCACAGTAAAAAAAAACTGAAAGGAACTTATCTGAATGCAAGCAGGAGACAGCAGAAAAGCAAGCTGAATTCCAACCTAGACCAGGAAGAACAATTGATCAACGGCCAGGATCATGGGAGGTCAGCTCACTTATATCAGGCCAGTCCGTCCCACCTGATAACCAATCATCAGTTGCAGGTGGTGGATTTTTGCTGTTCAACATAGGTTCAAAACCCTCAGCAACCACCAGAGGGAGCTTCAGCTCCGAAGTCGTCTCCAACACGTTCACAACAATACCCCCCCTTCAGGAGGGGTCACCGAACCCTCACGTGTGCCACCAGGCCGATCAGGATGAGCTCGGTGATAGGCACGGACCCGTCTCTCAGCATGAATGTCAGAAGCAAACACCCAAGAATTGTCCTCCTGACCATAGCCTTTCCACTTCACCAAGTACTGGAGTCTGTGCCTAGCCAAACGAGAATCCAATATCTTCTCAACCACATACTCCAAATTGCCGTCAACCAAAACAGGATCAGGAGGCGCAGCCATAGGAACCACTGGCTCCACAAACCTCTTCAATAAAGATTTGTGGAATACATTGTGAATCTTGAATGTTCCTGGAAGAAGCTAACGGAAGGAAATGGGATTAAGAATTTCCACGATCTTATGAGGTCCAATGAACCTTGGCTTAAATTTTGGAGATGCGACCCTCATAGGGATATTTTTTGAGGACAACCAAACCAAGTCACCCACTTTAAACCGAGGACCATCAGTCCTATGCCGGTTGGCAAACCGCTGGGCCTTCTCCTGAGAGAGAGACAACTTATCCACTACTTGATCCCAAATCTGCTGCATTCTCTCCACAATAGAGTCAACACCAGGACAGACAGAAGCCTCCACCTGCCCTGAAGAAAATCGAGGATGAAACCCGAAATTGCAGAAAAATGGAGACATCAAAGTGGCAGAACTAGCCCTATTATTCAAAGCAAACTCAGCCAAAGGCAAAAAAGAGACCCAGTCATCTTGATCAGCAGACACAAAACATCTCAAATAAGTCTCCAAAGTCTGGTTTGTTCTCTCAGTTTGTCCATTGGTCTGAGGGTGGAACGCAGAGGAAAAAGACAGCTGAACTCCAAGTTTGGAACAAAATGTCCTCCAAAATCTGGAAACAAACTGGACTCCTCTGTCAGACACAATGTTCTCTGGAATGCCGTGCAACCGAACCACCTGTTGAAAAAATAAGGGCACCAACTCGGAGGAGGATGGCAACTTAGGTAGTGGCACAAGATGTATCATCTTGGAAAACCTATCACAGATTACCCAAATAACGGTCATTCTCTGAGAGACAAGGAGGTCGGAAATAAGATCCATAGAGATATGGGTCCATGGCCTCTTGGGCACAGGCAATGGCATTAACAAACCAATAGAGCGAGAGCAAGGTTTGGACTGAGAACAAGTTCCACATGACTGCACAAAGTTCCTGACGTCACGAGACAAAGTGGGCCACCAAAAGGACCGATTCACCAAGTCTCTGGTACCAAAAATACCAGGATGACTAGCCAACGTGGAGCAATGAATCTCAGACATCACATTCTTCCTCCACTGGTCTGGGACAAACAATTTCCCAACAGGGCAGCGTTCAGGTTTATCCTCCTGAAATTGCTCTAGGGCCAGTTTCAAATCGGGCGAGATTGTGAAAAGAACCACTACCTCCTTCAGAATAACAGCGGGCTCAGTTACCTCAGGAGAATCCGCAAAGAAACTCCTCGAGAGGGCATCCGCCTTAACATTTTCAGTGCCCGGAGAAAAGAGACCACAAAATTAAAACGTGTGAAAAACAAGGCCCACCTGGCCTGTCTAGGATTAAGTCGCTTGGCCGATTCAAGATAAACCAGGTTCTTGTGGTCCGTGAGGACCACCACCTGATGTTTGGCTTCTTCCAGCCAATGTCTTCATTCTTCAAAAGCCCATTTCATAGCCAATAACTCCCGATTTCCCACATCATAATTACGTTCCGCTGGGGAAAATTTTGGAGAGAAAAGGGCACAAGGGTTACTCTTAGAAGTCTCCGGATTCCTTTGGGACAAAACGACTCCGGCACCAATATCAGAAGCATAAATAGAGAATTAGGCAAATTTTACACCAAGCTATATAGCGAGGAAGGGCAACAGGATGTAGACGGTGATAATTGGTTAGACAAAATTAATATCCGAGACTGACGGATGAGGACCTGCAAAACCTAAATGGGGATATTACGGAATAAGAAATTAGTATGGCAATAAGGGGGATAGGAGTCAATAAGGCCCCCGGGACCTGACGGGTTCAACGGATCCTTTTATAAAACAATAAGGGAACAAATCACCCCCACACTCAAAGATCTATACAACCACATTTTACAAGGGAATGTCATGTCAGAAAACATGAATACAGCATACATAAAACTTCTCCCGAAGGGAGGAAAAGATCCAGAGGACCCTTCGGGTTATAGACCAATATCATTAATAAATCAAGATGTCAAACTTCTCTCCAAAATAATGGCAGATAGATTGGCTGGATTATTACCAAAATTAATTGCCAAACAACAGACAGGTTTTATAAAGGGAAGATCAGCCGTTACTAATATCAGGAAGGCGATGCTATTACTAGATGTGGTCAGAAACAAGCGCCTAGAAAGGGGAGAAGACCCAGCCATGGTCACATTGGATGCTGAAAAGGCGTTTGACAATGTGAAGTGACCATGGTTGGGTCAAGTATTAGATAAAATAAATCTGGTGGGTCCTTTTAGGAAATTTTTAACGGTCCTATACCACAACCATAAAGCAAGAATTTACACGCCGGGGTTTCTGTCAGATGTCTTTGAGTTGAAAAAAGGGACGAGACAGGGATGTCCATTATCTCCCTTGCTATTTAATCTTGCAATCGAACCTCTGTCAAGATACCTAAATGATCATAGCTGTTATAAGGGAATAGAAGTGGGGAAAGAGACAGTTAAAACTGCGTTATTTGCTGAGACATAATCTTGTTTATGAGAAACCCAGAGGAAGATCTACCAACACTATTATCAGAGATTGAAAAATTTGGAAAGTTCTCAGGTTTTCGATTAAATAAGAGCAAGTGTGAAGTTCTGTATATGAGAAATCCCGAGAAGCATGGCCAAGAAAGTAATGTAATGGGTATCCCAAAAGCGGCAACATCTATGAAATACTTGGGAATAAATATGGGAAGATCACCGAAACAGATATATGATCTTAATTACAAACCTATTATAACCAAAATAGAGAAAGAGTTAGAGAGGTGGAGAAATCTACCTCTCTCGCTATTAGGTAGATGTCATCTCATCAAGATGACAAGTTTTGCGAGACTATTATACCCAATGCAAACCATACCAATGTTGATTAGGCACGTACAGTAGATGTCATTAAATTGAACAAGGCTTTTTCAAAATTTATATGGAGGGGGAAAAAAGCGAGACTTGCCATGAAAACATTAATGCACTCAAAAGAGCGCGGGGGAGCGGGGCTGCCGAACATACGGGGGTATAATCTTGCATGTTTAATGAGAAACATAATTGATTGGATTAAAAAGACGAGTTGTTACACTGATTATACGCTAGAATCTGAGTTTTGTAGTAGATGGGATTTGACGGCACTGCTACACACGCCACTGTCATATATTCCTCCTAACATCAAGCATTCAGTGATATGTAAAGATACTATTGCCACATGGAAGGCAGTGAGGAAAAAATTAAAAATGTCATGGAGAATATCGAAACATCTGAATCCTTGGGTATTCCCAGCATTTAAAATGGGAAAGAAAATAAACTATATCTAGAATGGGCTAGGAAAGGTATACGGACTCTAGGAGATCTATTACATGCACAAGAGAATCGCTGGCTAACGGGGTTAGAGGTGATAGACAAATTTGAATTACCAAGATTCCACTTGATGCTATATAGTCAATTGAAACATTATGTATTGGACAATCTACAAGATGTGAGGAGAGAGATTGAATCTGAGACGTGGAGTGATTTGATTACCAAAGATATTGTAGAGGTATCGATTTCCTCAATATAAAGAACGTTAAGAGAGACATTGAGGCCTTCAGGTTCAGATAAAATATCTAATATATGGATGAAACATATGCAGGATGAAGAACTTGAACATAAAATATTACAAGGGTGGGAACTAGTAAGGAAAAATATTATTAATGAACAGTGGAGGGATAGTCAATTCAGGATAATGCACAAAATAATATGTGGCTTCAACATACCAGCAAATCCACGGAATCCTGATAGACAGACAAGTTGTCCCAAATGTAATACAACTAAAACAGATATGGAACATGGCATGTGGTCATGCCCCAGAACACAAGAGTTCTGGAAAGAGGTCCAGGGGTTATATGTGCAGATGAGTGGGGTTTGGGTTGACATTGACCCAATATGCTGGCTGTTTCATTATAAGTTAGATAAAACGAGAGGAGGTCATTTGCATGAACTGTTTCACACTATAGCAATAGTAGCAAAGCGATTGATTTTGCAGTACTGGCTTGCCAAATCACTTACAGGGGCAAAGGAAGTTAAGGCAGGGTTACTATCCACCTTATATTTGGAGAAAAGAGAAACAGAAAAGAACAAAGACAAGATGACGAGAGGGTTTTTCTAAGAAATGGAGAGCGTTTATGGAAACGTCTCTATCCACTTGGGAAATTCAAGAGATAATGTTGCCTTTTATTAACTCGGAATGGTATATTTTAGAGGACTTGGGAGGTAGTCTAGGTAAATTAAAGTGTATGGCATGAGAAATTCATTATACGATATATAGTAGGAAGACTCAATTAAATATTAATCAATACAAAATCATACAGTTGTGGACCTAAGGGGAGATGTTATTACTACTGTTGGAATTATTATTTTATTTGTAATTATTATTTGTTATTACTGCTTGCAATATGTACACCTGAGATATATGTGAGTCATGACACTAATGTAATATATATGATGCGTACGATATTTTGTCAATTTGTTGAAAACCAATAAAAAAGAGTTTTAAAAAAAAAAAATATCAGAAGCATCAACCTCCACCTGAAATGGTAGAGAAACATCAGGTTGCCGTAGAACAGGAGCAGAAGTGAATCTCCGCTTCAGCTCCTGAAACGCAGAAACTGCCTCAGGAGACTAATTCACTACATCAGAACCCTTTTTTGTCAAATCAGTCAGTGGTTTCACAATAGTAGAGGAGTTACCTATAAATTTACGATAAAAATTAGCAAAACCCAAAAATCTCTGAAGAGCCTTCAATGTAGTGGGCTGAACCCAATCACAAATGGCCCGAACTTTGACCGGGTCCATTTCAATAACAGACGGAGACAAAATGAATCCCAGAAATGAAACCTGTACGCCAAAAAGACATTTTGATCCCTTCACATACAATGCATTTTCTCTCAAAATCCGGAATACAGTCCGAACATGTTTCACATGAGAATCCCAGTTATTGGAAAAAATCAAGATATCGTCCAAATAAACAATCAGAAATTTATCCACGAAATCCCGAAAAATATCGTTCATAAAGGATTGGAAGACGGAAGGGGCATTAGTGAGCCCAAAAGGCATCACTAGGTACTCAAAATGCCCCTCTAGGGTATTAAACGCAGTCTTCCATTCATCATCGTGCTTGATGCGAATAAGATTATACGCCCCCCTGAGGTCAAGCTTGGTAAACCAACTAACACCTTTCACTCTGGAAAGTAGGTCAGAAATCAAGGGTAACGGATAAACGGATATTGATATTTAACAGTGATCTTATTCAGGAGACGATAGTCAATACACGGCCTCAATGAGCCATCCTTCTTGGCCACAAAGAAAAGGCCGGCGCCCAAGGGTGAAGAGGATGGTCTGATATGACCCTTCTCTAAAAACTCTTTGATATAAGATCGCATAGCATCATGCTGAGGTACAGATAAATTAAAGAGCCGACCCATGGGAAATTTACAACCGGGTACTAAGTCAATAGCGCAATCATAACTCCTATGAGGAGGTAAGGATGCAGACTTACTCTCACTAAACACATCAGAAAAATCAGTCAAATAGTCAGGGACATCTTGAGACTGTGGAGAGGCAGAAAAAACAGGAGTGTCATTACGAACACATTGACAACCCCAACTGACCACAGTCACAGACTTCCAATCCAAAACAGGATTATGAGTCTGTAACAAAGGAAAACCCAGTACAATAATGTCATGTAAATTATGTAACACCAAAAATTTGCAATTCTCTTGAGGTGGTCCGGGTCAACCCGCACTATCACCTGGGTAGAAAACTGGCGTTTATTCTCCACCAAAGGGGTAGAATCAATGCCCAGCAAAGGAATAGACTTCTGCGGGGGTATCATAGGAAAACCACAACGTTTGAAAAAATCAAAATCCATCAGGTTTATAGCTGCTCCTGAATCAACAAAAGCCTGAGCTGAAAATGTGGACATGGAGCAAATCAAGGTAACAGTCAACAGAAATTTAGTCTGAACACTACCCAAAACAACTGAGCGCGCAAAACGTCTTCCCCACTTGGGGCAGACGGAAATAGCATGAGAAGCGTCACCACTATAGTAGCACAACTTATTACACTTTCGAAACTCATGACGCTGTGCCCCAGAAGTCACTCCATCACACTGCATGGGCTCAGGGGCTGGCCCGCAAGGCATCACAATCTCACGCATATTTCTACGCTCACGCAAACGTCTGTCAATTTGAATAGCTAATGACATAGAGTCATTGAGACCAGAGGAGACAGGGAATCCCACCATAACGTCTTTTACAGTCTCTGCCAGACCCTTCCGAAAAGAGCTGCCAGAGCATCATCATTCCACTTAGTAAGGACTGCACTTTCTGAATTTCTGACAATACAGCTCTGCGGCTTCTTGACACTGATTCAATGCCAACAAGGTTTTTTCAGCTTGATCAGTAACATTAGGTTCATCGTACAACAACCCCAAAGCCTGAAAAACACATCAACATCATTCAAAACAGGATCCCCAGGTGTCAGGAAAAAGGCCCAATCCTGAGGGTCGCCGCGCAACAGGGAGATGACAATTTGAACCTGCTGCGCCGCATTCCCTGAGGACTTAGGCTTCAAAGCAAAAAACAACTTACAGTTATTTTTAAAATTCAAAAATTTAGACCGATCCCCCAAAAATAAATCTGGCAGAGGGATCCTAAGTTCCACAACAGGTAACCCAGCAAGATAGATAGCAATACTCCGAACTTCAGCAGCAAGCTGCTCCACACGATCGGACAAATGCTTGACCTCCATTGGGGAAAAAAAATTCCTCCTCAGCCCCCAGAGAAAAAAGAGGGAAAAAATGTAACAAATAAACAAAAAAAAATAAAAAAAATTTCTGACAACTCTGACTTTTTTTAACTTTTTTTTCCCTTCTGTTGAGTACCATATAATTTCAGTATGGCCGGTGATTCTGTTATGTTTTGGTAGCTGAGGAGGCAGGAGCAAAAAACCGCAGAAGCAGCCAAACACCAGAGAGGTTGGAAACTAATAGGTTGCAGACCCCTAAACTAACCGCACAACTAGAAGCAGCCGTGGGACGTTCCTACGGTGCCCTAGACGCCTCATCACAGCCGGAGAGAATAGCTATCCCCGAAGATGGAAAGAGGAAAGCTAACTGCCTCCGGGGAGTAGAGCCCCAAAAGAATAGGATGCCCCCAAACATATAATGGCGGTTAGACAAGATGAAAACGCGAACACAGACAGAAAATAGATTGAGCAAATGCTGGGGCCCAAAACTGTCTAGATAGGACAGCACAGGAGAGAATACTGTCTGCAACCCAGAAAAACCCTAGGAAAAACTCCAACACTTCTGAATCCAAAAATACTGAGACCACACGGTCTCGGCCACCTATATCAGATCTCTGGTGTGAACACGCAGCTACCCAGCAGTAAAATATCACAAGAACTGAGCAAATGAACAAATACAAAAAGAGAACAGAGACCAGCCCAAGCCCCCAAAGGGGACCCGGCTGAACCCAAAAAGCATGGCAGCAAAAAGCCAGGAAAATCAAACCACAGTAAAAAAAAATGAAAGGAACTTATCTGAATGCAAGCAGGAGACAGCAGAAAAGCAAGCTGAATTCCAACCTAGACCAGGAAGAACAATTGATCACCGGCCAGGATCATGGGAGGTCAGCTCACTTATATCAGGCCAGTCCGTCCCACTGATAACCAATCATCAGTTGCAGGTGGTGGATTTTTGCTGTTCAACATAGGTTCAATACCCTCAGCAACCACCAGAGGGAGTTTCAGCTCCGAAGTCGTCTCCAATACGTTCACAACAGCGGTCCTTCCTGTCTGTCCTGTCCTTTGATCAGTCCTGTCTGTTGAACAATACAGCTCTGAGAAGACTAAAGGGAACCTGTGAGCAGGATTGTGCACAGTAACCTACATACAGTGTCAGGTCGGCACCGTTGTACTGAATAAAATGATACCTTGGTTGATGAAATCCGTCTTGTTGTTGTTTCTTAATCTTTATTTTCAGTTTTGTGTTAATGGATATGACAAGGATACCGGAAGACAAGGAGTTTTTGATAGCTCAAAGACAAACTGGAAGCCATGGAAAATGGGAGGTGTTGACAAAGAGTTTGAGAAAAAATCAAGGACATTTTGAAGAAAGAGAAAATTACAAGAATCCAAAAAGAGACACAAGAAAGATGTGCTAGAGAGAAAAATGTGGTGTTGCAGTTGTCATCTGATGATGTGGATACAGATACGGAATGCGATGAAACATAAAAAACATCAGAGGTACTGTCAGCATAATGAGCCAAAAGAGGAAGAGTCAGTGTAGTAGATGACAAACTGGCAGCAAGCCTTGACGTGGCTAATGTTAGTGACAGAAATGCAGCATTAATTCGCACACAAACCCTTCAGCACCTTGGCCATGATCCTGCAGAGTTAAATGTAAATCGTTCATCAGTTCTTAGAGAAAGAATAAAACGCCCTCAGGCAATGTCCCTGAACCTGTAACAGGAGTTTCAGTCAACTGTACCTTTAACAATTCACTGGGTTAGAAAGTTCCTAGAAGACATCAGTGGCAGGAAAACTGTAGACGTCTTCCCATTCTGGCAGGAGTTGGCATTGATCAGTTGCTTGGAGGTCCAAGATCAGTTGTGCTAATGCTGTCGATGACCTGGAATGTTACTGACAATGTGAAGTGCATGTGTTTTCACGTCCTGGTCACTTTGAATAATTAATCGCAAGTCTTCTTTAGAGATGGTGCGATTTGTGTCCCATATTGAATGGATTTAGTTTCTTCTGGTGCTGAAGAGGCTAACAACCCTTTCTATGCTGGTCAGAAACATGCACACAAAGTCCTTTACGCCTCTTGCACACCTTTTACACTGCAGAAATATTTTGGATATACTAATTCTTCATGCTTTTGGGAAAAGGCGTCATTTGCCAAATCTTCCTGCAATACAGGAGGTCTTCTATTTTCCAGGAGCCTTTGGGAAGAATTTGCAAGTAGGACATTTTCAGAATTTGTCCTCCAAAAATTTATCTCCAAATCTGTTTCTACATATGACCTTAGAGTTTATCAGTTATTATTTTATCAGTAGACAGGAATAACACGAAACTTTAGAAAACACAAAATATATGCAAGAATGTGACCGGGTCAAAAATAAGACCCGAAATTAGTGAGCGTTAGCACGTGATCTGCAGTCAGGGATTAGTAGACCTGGCTGCAGCTTTTCAAACCTACAAATGGATCAAGAGATTAGGACCTACACATTGCACTGGTTGGGTCGGTAACAATATTTGTGAATTTTTCTTCTCTTTCTAGCATTGGAGAGGAGAGGAGATTACTTGCAGGTATCTGTAACATACACTGTGTGCCCTACATATTTGCCAGGAAATTATGCAATGAGAATATCTTGATGCCAGACGGAAACATTACACCGAAGCTTATTTCCTAAAGTTTTTTTTGTAAAGTTGACCCGTGACGGCAGCAAAGCGAACAATGTCTTAAAACTCCCTTGTTAATTTGGAAATCCTATGTACCTGGGCAGGAGGCCACACAAACACAGTAATAGGATAGGATTCAAGAAAACAGCTCAGTAAACAGACACAAGGCAACGCAAACAGACTCCATCCCTGACAGAGCAGTCGTTGTGCAAGGGTCAGTAGTTGTGTAAGGTGTGTTTGGCCAGGGGGGCTGTACACAGGCTCTGCTTTATAAAGCCATCTCCTCCAGCATTCTTCTAATGAATGTGATATCTGACCAGCAGTATGTGGAGATCAGCTCTCGGACTGTGCCTGCTCCTGACCTGCATCCATGGAGGAGCTTTGGTAGAACCTGACCCGTAAGTAAAACCTATTCTTCTCAATGTTTTTTATCAATATAAATCGATAAGCCTAGATCCTGTGATAAGTATTATATTCACCATGGATTTTGTCTAAATTTTGTAGAGGATTGTCCATATGCCCTATTAGAAAAAAGGAGGAATCACCAAAATAAAAATTACTTAACTCAAAAGTATAATTTTACTTAAATTTTAAATATCCCTATTTTTTTCTTCTCTTTTTATTTTCTAATGCTGTCTTCTTCTGTCTGTTCATCTACAGGTGCATCTCACAAAATTAGAATATCATCAAAAAGTTAATTTATTTCAGTTCTTCAATACAAAAAGTGAAACTCATCTATTATATAGAGTCATTACAAACAGAGTGATCTATTTCACGTGTTTATTTCTGTTAATGTTGATGATTATGGCTGACAGCCATTGAAAACCCAAAAGTCATTATCTCAGTAAATTAGAATACTTTATAACACCAGCTTAAAAAATCATTTTAAAATCCGAAATGTTGTCCTACTGAAATGTATATTCAGTAAATGCACTCAATACTTGGTCGGGGCTCCATTTGCATCAATTACTGCATCAATACGGCGTGGCATGGAGGCGATCAGCCTGCGGCACTGCTGAGGTGTTATGGAAGCCCAGGTTGCTTTGATAGCAGCCTGCAGCTCGTATGCTTTGTTGGGTCTGGTGTCTCTCATCAGACCCAATTCTAATTTACTGAGATAATGACATTTATGTTTTCATTGGCTGTAAGCCATAATCATCAACATTAACAGAAATAAACATGTGAAATAGATCACTCTGCCTGTTATGACTCTATATAATATAGTTTTACTTTTTGTATTGAAGAACTGAAATAAGTTAACTTTTTGATGATATTCTAATTTTGTGAGATGCACCTGTATTTCAGTATATTACACCAATATTGATGTATCCTTAATTTCCATTTTGACAGCCATGTAGATGATTATTGGCCTATTAAACAGTCCGGCAATAATTCAACGGATGAGTAAGACTCATGCAATGATTTTTTTTTCTTAATAGTTAGCACAATGTCCCATGTAAACAGATGATGTGCTGTTGATTACATGATGATCTTTGTGCACAGAACAATAGTATTAACTATCGTTCTTTGTGCCTAGAACATTCCTTAAAATTTCGTCAGGCCTGGCTCAGTGGAGCAGCAGATTCAGGGAGAAAATGAAGTTATGTCCTCCCTGGAAAGTCACTTGTTGCCAGTCATAGGGGCAGTGCAGGGAGCAATTAAAGTCACCGAGTGTTCTTTGATTGGCATCCAGCTCCGCAGTGTGTGTGTGTGTGTGTGTGTGAGTGTGTCAGGGAGTGATTACTGTCACATTTTCATTTTCTCCCTGCAGCCGCTGCTGCAGAAAGTAAGGATTTTATTGCTACTTACGTGCATATTGACCCCATTTTTACAGTTAAATAGTGCTTCAGGACATGACAGGTTCCTTTTGAAGTAGTTTGGTTTGGATAATTTTCTTTTTTTAGGGAAGATCCATGTCTACAACAGATTGTTCTATTATTCAAATATATGTAAAATATAAATGGAAGTTTTCAAATTAAAATGATCCAATCTACAGCTTTTATAAAGATATGTGTCTATATAGTAGCAGGCCACAAATATTGCAGATTGTATCAAAGTGCAATTGTTCTAAGAGCCAGGGCAGTTACACAGGGCAGAGACAAATAAGACATGCAAAACACTCAAACAAACTTCCTTCCAAGTCATCTGATTTGCAAAGAGAATTCATCAGATGTATTTGTGCCATTTATGTTCTGGCTGCTGCAATCACTCACATCTACCATCCTTTGACAAACACTATACACACCATCCATATCAACCCCTCTTTCTTCTATGTATAGCTATCATGCTCTCTTCAGCACAGATTCCTTCACCCCACCATACAACACAAGAGACGCTTTCACAAATCTCTCAACTATCTTCTCACTCTCTCTATTCTCCTCCTAGTCGCAGGAGATCTCTCCTAATGCCGGTCCTTCTTGTAATAATAAGACTAACTCCTTCCCTGCTACACTCAGAAACCCCACAGATCTAATTAATATTCCTTGCATGCTTTCTGTTGTGCCCTTTGGAACGCACGGTCAGCGTGTAACAAACTCTCCTACTGTACATCCATAACTTTTTCCTTTCAAATTCCCTTAACATTCTGGCTCTGAAACCTGGATGTAGCAGTCGAATACCACAGCAGTTGCTTTCTCTTATGATGGCCTACTTTTTTCTCATACCCCGAGACATGAGAACAGATCAGATGGAGGTGTTGTTCTGCTCCTTTTAACAAAATGTACTTTTCAGGTTATACACTCAGTACCTTCCCTTATCTTCCCTTCTTTTGACGTCCACGCTATCAGACTCTACGGCCCCTTTTCCCTGCGAGTCTCGGTTTTGTACCATTTCTATAACTATTAAGTAAAATAGGTTACTTGCATTTTTTCGAAAATATGCTTCTCTGTATCACGCTCAAGGACACTGTTCTCTCCTGGTTCTCCTCCTACCTATCTGACCTTTACTTCATTGTATCTTTTGCCTGCTCTTCTTCCTCTCCCCTTACTATTAGGGTCCTTCAACGTTCCGTCCTAAGCCCCCCTAATTTTCTTCTGGTACACTCGCCCCTATTGGACAAACAATAATTAAATTCGGTTTTCAGTACCATCTATATGCTGACGACACCCAATTACAAACATTGTCTCCTGACCTCAGCCCTGCATTAGTACAAAATACCAGCGATTGTCTTTCCTCTGTCTCTAACATTACGACCCCCATCAAACTAAAAATGAATCTGTCAAAAACGGAGCTCCTTGTGTTTCCTCCTTCCACTAACCTACCTATGCCCGATATTGCCATTTCCGTGTGTGGTTTTCCACCATTACTCCCCAGCAACATGCCCACTGTCTTGATGTCATATATGATTCAGATCTTTCCTTCACTCCCTACATCCGATCACTCGTCTGTTCATATCACCTACACCTCAAAAGCATCTTTAGAATTTGACATTTTCATACCTTTGACTCTGCAAAAATGCTTACTGTAGCTCTCATTCATTCTTATCTGGACTATTGCAACCAGGTATCGCCTGGGGCTGAAATTTGGCCCAGGCATTTGAAATCACACAGGCCCATGTGATCCCCATCCCTAAGCACCAGATGTGGATATGTGGCGCCCCTGAGGGTTCAGTCGCCACAGAGGTATTGCACCTCATCCAGAGGTGTGATACTCCACTCTCAGGTAATGAGGGAGCAACACCCAGGACTCTAACACCTGCACCCAACACAGACTATAGCAGCCAGGCACCCTGGAAGTACACTGAGGGAGGATGGTCTCGTCCCAGGCTGGGTAGTAAAGAGTGCATGGGTGGGTGGAGTTAGTAAGAAGGATGGGAAATGAAGCTTTGAGAGCAGGAAGGAATGAGTAAGACGTGAGGAGAATGTGAAAGGAAGCAGACCTGCTGACAGGCAGCTTCCTGTCAGGGGGAGCTGCAGAGGGAGAGAGTCTGGGAGGAGACGTGGAGCTGACAGCAGCTGTCCCCAGACAGAGAGAGTGAGTTATGGAAGGAACAGAAGGGAAGCTTCTTGAAGGAAAAGAAGGGGTACTAGGGGCACGGATAGTGAGTGATCCACCCGTGGGGCCCAATCCAATTGTGGAGGGACCAGGTCGCAGAAGGGACTAGGCCCCTAGCCTAGTGGAGAACTTTATGACTCAGCTAGCAAGCCGACTGCTGTGGCAACTTAAGGAGTCACAGACAACAACCACATTCATCTTCTCCGGGGAGGCAGCTATATCGAATCAAGGAAACGCAGAGAGAGAACGTTATCCGACAGGATTCGCAGCAGCCGATCTGGGACACTGTTTGTGAAGGTGCTGGGAAGGTAGAAGGAGTGGGAATCAGCACAGTGAGACGGCCAGTGAGAGGAACATATTGAAAGGAGTCCTGGAAAGGTGTATCCCAAGCTACCTGGGAGTTTGCTGAGCCCCTCACCTGGAGGACACTGTACCAAGCGGGCATCTGTGCTGCAGCCAGTACTGTGAGTAAAGCTTTGGAAACTGCATCTGACTGTCTCCTCCAAATCTTTCTGCGGCACACACTCCACTCTGCTACATCTCCTAGCACCATTACTCTTTCTACAACATCTTCCTGCCCTGAGACGACCAGCTTCACCTGTGGGAAGCTATTCCAACTCTGCTGCATCACACCATCAGTCTCAGAGGATCTGTACTGCAGTGCTGGTCACCTCTGACCAGAAACCACAGATGGTGTCATGAACACTTCAATACAAACTCTTATCATCCCCTGTAAATATTCCCCTTTTATTGGATGCCCAGGGCCACAGAGCGGGTCACTGCTGCTGTGACACATCCCTTTAAGACACCGGCCCGGTACCGAGTATCCAGATATATTACTAATATTACCCTGGATGGAGGAAAGCAAGTTTTACTACAAGACCAGTATTTGTAATGATACCTGTGACCTGCTGGGGTAAGTGACATATATTCCAAAGGGCATGTACCCAAATATTAAGTTGCGTGTCCCAACAATTTTGTCTGAGTTTTTTTGTGCTGTTCCAATGCACACAAAGCAAATAAACATGTGTATTGCAAAACATGTGTAATTGCAATAATTTTCTGGGAGAAATACTTCCATTTTCTGGAACATTTTCAAGGGGGCCAACACTTTCGGCCGTGTGTGTGTGTGTGTATATATATATACACTGCTCAAAAAAATAAAGGGAACACTTAAACAACAGAATATAACTCCAAGTAAATCAAACTTCTGTGAAATCAAACTGTCCACTTAGGAAGCAACACTGATTGACAATCAATTTCACATGCTGTTGTGCAAATGGAATAGACAACAGATGAAAATTATTGGCAATTATCAAGAGACACTCAATAAAGGAGTGGTTCTGCAGGTGGGGACCACAGACCACATCTCAGTACCAATGCTTTCTGGCTGATGTTTTGGTCACTTTTGAATGCTGGTTGTGCTTTCACATTCGTGGTAGCATAAGACGGACTCTGCAACCCACACAAGTGGCTCAGGTAGTGCAGCTCATCCAGATGGCACATCAATACGAGCTGTGGCAAGAAGGTTTGCTGTGTCTGTCAGCATAGTGTCCAGAGGCTGGAGGCGCTACCAAGAGACAGGCCAGTACACCAGGAGATGTGGAGGGGGCTGTAGGAGGGCAACAACCCAGCAGCAGGACTGCTACCTCCGCCTTTGTGAAGGAGGAACAGGAGGAGCACTGCCAGAGCCCTGCAAAATGACCTCCAGCATTCCACAAATGTGCATATGTCTGCACAAACGGTTAGAAACCGACTCCATGAGGATGGCCTGAGTGTCTGATGTCCACAGATGGGGGTTGTGCTCACAGCCCAACACCGTGCAGGACGCTTGGCATTTGCCAAAGAATACCAGGATTGGCAAATTCGTCACTGGTGCCCTGTGCTCTTCACATATGAAAGCAGGTTCACACTGAGCACGTGACAGACGTGACAGAGTCTGGAGATGCCATGGAGAGTGATCTGCTGCCCGCAACATCCTTCAGCATGAACGGTTTGGCAGTGGGTCAGTAATGGTGTGGGTGGCATTTCTTTGGAAGGCCACACAGCCCTCCATGTGCTCGCCAGAGGTAGCCTGGCTGCCATTAGGTACAGAGATGAGATCAATAGACCCCTTGTGAGACCATATGCTGATGCGGTTGGCCCTGCGTTCCTACTAATGCAGGGCAATGCCAGACCTCATGTGGCTGGAGGGTGTCAGCAGTTCCTGCAAGATGAAGGCATTGAAGCTATGGACTGGCCTGCCTGCTCATCAGACCTGAATCCGATTGAGCACATCTGGGACATCATGTCTCGCTCCATCCACCAACGTCACGTTGCACCACAGACTGTCCAGGAGTTGGCGGATGCTTTTGTGTAGCCCAGCTGCGCTTGGTGCCACATGTACCCTGGAGGATGCACAGAAGGTAAACCCACACAAACACCCGATGTTCATTCACACCTTCACATTTCCCTGGTGCACCAGAGGGAGCCCTTGGAGAGTATGCATATATATAAGGGTTGTGGAGAGACGACGGTAGTAGATTCAAGGCAGTCTAGCTGAGAGTTGGCTAGTTGTTGGTTGTACCTCAGATGAGCAGAGAGGAAAGTTATCTTAGAACGTGACAAGCTGATAGTTCCCTAGGAAAGTGGAAAGTGACTCTCGGAGTGAGCATAGATCAGTCTGACGGAAGGTCCTGATAGCTACTTCGGACAGAGCCTCAGAAGGAAGCGAAGGAAAGGGAACTGCAGTGTTTGTAAGACTGAGTGAACTGAGGTATTGTTAGTAAGCGTGCCGACGCTTTGAGAGCGGTGAAGAGAAGGAGAACTGCCATCTACTGCTAGTGTGCTTATGTTAAAGGTGAGAGTAGGACGAAAGGCGAGTGGAAAAGGGAAAGAGAGTGACAGAGGTTGAAACAGCATTGATCGCTTACCTCTACTCTGCACTACCGGACACCAGGTCCGAGCTTGCTAGCATCTACACGACTAGTAGGAGATACCGGTGACCCTGTGGGACTTCAAGTCGCAGGGGCCCAGCAGTGCTGATACGTAACCGAGGTCAAGAAGATGGGGGTCTAGCAGGACGCTGCATACAGAGACACTGTTCTGTCCACAAGAAGGCTTCACCACAAAGTCAGCCGGGCGTATATGAGAATAACAGAGTTAGACTTCGTTTTATACAGGTCAGAAACTCACACACATACAGGAGTACGGAGGCCCTACACCTACTCAGTGGGATTACTGGACGTGCATCCTCCACCCTGACAGCTTCCCGGGACGTGCCTGCATCTACCACAGTAAAGGTACAGAAAGAGACTTTCGTGTGTGTGTCTGCCTTATTGATCCTGCATCCCTACACCGCCATATACCCTGAGGGATCAGTCTTGCCTGTGGAAGACTTAACACCTTGCTGCCCAGTAACAACCCCTCAGAGGATCTACCCTGCAGCATGGTCACCCTGACCAGGTACCACAGGTGGCGTCACGAACATTTCTACAAACCTATAATCCCCTGTAAATATCCCCCTTTTATGTGAGCGCTCAGGGCCACGGACCGAGCTGTGCTACCCGTGACATTCCCCATTGAAGTGAACGGGCTCGGTGCCGAGTACCCCACAAGCCCTGGCTACGAGCGACTCACTTTAGTCTAGGTCTGGGAGGAGATCCCTCATGAGACCATCTGCTGCCTCATCAGGAGCATACCCAGGTGTTGAAGGGAGGTCATACAGGCAAATGGAGGCCACACACACACACTACTGAGCATCATTTCCTTGTCTTGAGGCATTTCCACTGAAGTTGGATCAGCCTGTAATTTGATTTTCCACTTTGATTTTGAGTATCATTTCAAATCTAGACCTCCATGGGATATTAATTTTGATTTACACTGATCATTTTTATGTTTTATTGCTCTCAACACATTCCACTATATAATGAATAAAGATTTACAACGGGAATATTTCATCCAGTGATATCTAGGATGTGGGATTTTAGCGTTCCCTTTATTTTTTTGAGCAGTGCATATATATGCATGCACCCAAAAAATTGACTTATAGGTACAATAAGATAGTAGGGCAGCAGAAACTATACACAACTATAACATTAGGTATGACTATGCCTGAAGTCTACATTAGAGCAAGATTTCATTACATAACAGTTAAAAGGAAAATGGATGTCACTGGAATTTTAATTTCTGTTTAAACATTTTTTGCTGCTTTTTCCAGTACTGCCTTTAGGCGCTTGTTACTTGATTTGCTTGGAATCTTCTGCTTGGTGTTAGGGCAGTGACTGTGACATATTAGCCCCTCTTTTGATCTTTTTCTTGTGTAGGTGGGAACCTCATTGTTTTCGGATGTAGCTGTATCATGCCTGGAAGCTATTTTTCTGGAACCACAAATGTTTATATGGCAATTTTTTTGGACACCAGGTGTCCATATGCCTTAGAGGTGAAACCCCATAAGGCAGTTTCAAGTGAGACCCTTTTATGAGGTTTAGACTTCCAGTTGGATAAAATACAAAGATTCATGTAATGACTATAAAGCAAGTGGATGAAATTATTTACTGCGTCTCTAACAGTTTTCGTCTTGAAACTAAGTCAGAACCAGGAGTATTTGCAAGCTACAGAAGTGAATTCATTATTCTTTGTCTTTGTGTTGATCCACTCTTAGTTTTTGCTAACCCATCATAATGCAAAATATTGCTAAGTGGCCAAAATGTTTGTTTTTTTTTAAACTGGCTTTACTCACTCTCACCGGGTCCAGCACTGAGCCTCATTGCATCACCAGGTGTTTGTTATTGTCTGCAGCGCTGACGTCACATCCACAGTGTTCCAGCCAATCAGTGAGCTTAGCGACTGTCATAGGAGAGAAGTATCCGACCTGTTGAATTTCAATAGGCGATCCATTTGTCCTGTTTGGAGATAAGTTTCATCCAGAAGTCTGGCAGCAGCTCTCTTATAGGAGACAGAATAGCGCTTGGCCAAGTGTTCCTGGTGTGTTGGGAAGTTTCGAGAGATTGTTAGGGGGGGGCCTTTAAACTGAGCCAGATTGCCACATAAGCTGAGTATGTACCTCCATAATCGGAGTCAGAGTGACCCCAGAGAACATATTTAGAGTGTCCAAAGTTGGATGTTTATGATAGAACTAGAGTTCCTACCTAACCCATGCAAAAGAAACTCCTAACCAGCCGGTTGTTCTTAAATCGAGTATCTCCATAAATAATGGAGCACAAATAAATAAAAGTTTATTTCAGGAATTGACTCCAGGCAAGGAAAAACATAAGAGAATAACTATAATTCATCTTTCAAATCCCTTACCAATCCAGAGGCATAGATACTCGGTTGTTTCCGCCGTTTCTGCTGCTGGTCATGTACCGATGCAGCCAATCACTGGCCTCAGGGATTATGTTGGCCGATAAGTAGAGGTCCAATAACTAGGACCGTCTTCCTACCCCATAACATTGTCTCTGCAACTTGCATTTTTTACAAAGAAGAGTGACCAAGTATGTGTGGATGGACACTTCTGCCAACACCGGGGGATCTTTGTCACTCCCAGCTGCCGAGCCCTCATTTATAATACTTTTATAGCATGGGATTATTCTGCAGCTTTCCAGATCACCATATGACTATTATGTAAAATAAAGGAACAAATATACAAATGTTTGAAACCTGTACTTGTGGGCTCCAGTACTATGCCATTTTATCTCTCCGAGCATGGAAAATATTGCAACACTCATCTAAATAAAAGGAAATTAATTCAATGTGCAGGACTTTTTCTGGGTAGACATAATGCACTAGTTCTCCTTGGAAAGACAAGAGGAAGTTTTCAATACTAGTTATGCTATAACTTGTATCCCAACTCTCACACTTGCAATTAGTCCACACTGGGGATGTGTTAACGAGAAGTACTGCCTGAAATCCGGGTCTTACAATGGCATTCATTCAGTGCATATGGCTTTTTGGATTTAAGTGTAATTTTAAATACCAAATGTTATAATATTATTACCATAAAAAAAATATTTAGAGCATTTTGGTGCTAGTGTGTAAAAGAAAAAAATCAGAAATAATAGATTGTTAGTGATGAGCAAACGTGCTGGGATAAGGTGTTAGACAAGCATGCTCGGGTGCTAACAGAGTGTCTTCGGTGTACTCGAAAAATATGTTCCAGTCCCTGCTGCTGCATGTCTCACTGCTGTTCGACTGGCGTAACACATGCAGGGATTGCCTAACAAACAGGTAATGCCTGCATGTGTTGTGACAGTCAAACAGCTGCGAGACATGCAGCCGTGAGGACGCGAGCATATCTTTCGAGCGCGCCGAATCCACTCGGTTAACATGTAATTCATATAATTCGCAAATGACTGTCAATAAAGTAAAACCGGTTACTTGCATTTTTTCGAAAATACGCAACGTAAAAAAACTCATCCTGGCAACGTAGCTTTACAGCCAGTAACAACCTCTGTACTTTGGTTTAGCTAACACTGTACTGCTTTATTCCAGATTTTCACTAGTACTGCAAAAACATTGCCACAGGTCATAAACAGTCCAGAAAGTTATAGCCAAAATCTAAAAAAAAAACAAAAATACATTTTGAAATAGTCTTTTTAAATAAATATGACCACTTTTACAATGTTGGACAATAGGTTAGGGCCTTTAATATAATGTAGAGTGTAAAAGTGCTTATGGTCCACTTCCACAATTAGACAAGGGGATACAAACATGCACCAGAACCCGTGGTTTGTAGAAACTAGGAGCCGTAGTTTTAGTTTTAAGTCATTTCTCAATATGATGAGCCAGACATTTTAGTCAATAAAACACACAATGGTGCAGATTTCCCACTTAAATGCAGGATAAAAGTATATAGAAAGTTACCTCTTTCATTCTTATATATATGCGGCTGTGCCACAGTTCAGATGTGGCAGTCACGACACACGCATGCAGCGCCTGTTTTTTTTGGGCTCTCCATGCATGTGTCGTGACTGCCACACAGCCCCGGCACCAGTCAGCTGATTATCGGCAGCGATCCAGGGAGCCGGGTTCCCGTTGCAGCTTATTCGGTAAGCGATATAGCTTGCCGAATAAGCAGGGACCCGATCAAATTCATCAACTCTGTATATGACTAAATAAAACTATTTAATGCACATTATACATGCGATCATGCTGCAGCGCAGGCGCCACTGCCTGCCTGCTGAAGGTGATTATTTTTAATTTTATTTAATAATCAATATGTAAAATAGGGGGCAGACCGCTGAGGGATCAGTGACCTGTCAAAGCCATACTGGTGAAGATTGTAAGCTCTCACGAGCAGGGTCGTCTTATTTTGCTTTAATTATTGTATGATAACGTTGTTACTTATGACTTGCATTTTGAAAACTGTTAAAATGTAAGTGCTGCGGAATATGTTGGCGCTATATAAATAAAAATTATTATTATTATACCTAATCAGAGCACAAACATGCCGCTGGGAGCACGAGCATATCATTAACTCAAACCTGACAGTAAAGATTAAACATCACCTACAAGACGGATTTCATCAGCAAAGGTATCATGTAATCAGTATAACGGCGCCGACCTGACACTGTCTGTAGTTACTGAGCACAATCCTGCCAACAGGTTCACTTTAATCTGGGAAACAGATGGATGAAATGGCTTTTATAGCTGTCTTAGGATGACAGCTAGTGGTATTAAAAGTAACTTGTTTCGGACCGTATTTTTCCTAAATAAGTTGATAAGCAAGTTTACCCTCGTTCCTTCGATTACTGTTCTGTCTAAATAATGTATCCTAATTAAAATCAAAGTGTAAGCTAAACTGTTGCTCGGGCCGTATATTGTTTAGATATAAATGAATGCATCCAGGCGCCCCCCTACGCAAAAAATGTCGTCAATATATCTATGCAGATATGATATTGCATTTTTGTCAGTTTGTCTCATCCATTCTCTGTTTTGATCTAAAAATACCTGACATTTCTTTTCCACCCCCATGCAAACCTTTTTTCCTTTTTTCTTTCTTTTTTGTATATCACTTAGATTCTCATTTACTATACGTAGAAATTACATTTAGAGTGGCACCTGTATGCCATGTATATTTTTTTTATCGATTTCTAA
>JARQOD010000003.1:568712093-568774570 GCA_033576555.1 Oophaga sylvatica
CCCCAAAATTCTTGACAGACCCCCCCGAAAAAGTGCTGCCAAAGATCTTCTTTTCCTTTTGGTCAGGACGCCCCCCCTTTGGAATCAATGACGAAAAAATCAGGCCCTAAACCCCCTGTTTTAATGCCACGGGCTTTTTCAGCGATCAGGGCATTGGGCTCACGTACAAAAACCCCAGAGCCTGAAAAAATGCTAAAACATTACTCAAAACGGGGACCCCCAGGTGTCAGGAAAAGCCCAATTGGGATCGCCGCGCAGGAGAAAATTGACAATTTGAACCGCTGTGCTGCGTTCCCTGAGGACTTAGTTTTCAAGCAAAAAACAATTCAGTATTTTTAAAATTCAGAAAAATTTAGCTCGACCCCCTTTAAAACAAATCTGGCAGGGGAACCCTAGGCCACAACAGGAACCTCGCAAGTAGGTGCAAATTTGAACTTCGGGGCAAGTTCCCGGGCCGCAAACGTGAAACTCCATTGAGAAAAAAAAAATCCCCCTCAGCACCCAAAATACAGAGGAAAAAAAAAAAAAAACCCCTTTAACAACTCAACAATCTTCTTTTTTTTAACATTTTTTTCCCTTCTGGGATCATAAAAATATCTTTTTTTGGGGCCGGTGATACTGTTATTTTTGGGTCTGTTGAGAAAAGCAAAAAAAAAAATTCCCCAAAAGGGTTGGAATCTGGGGATTGCAGAAACCTGACTGACCCCCAAACAAGGCAGGTGGAGCGTACCTCTTGGTCCGGAACCCCTCGTCCAGCCTGAAAGCAAACTACCCCAAAAGACAAAAAGAGGAAAACTATCTGCCCCGGAGCGACCCAAAACATTAAAACCCCCCAAAAAATTTTTGGGGGTTGACGGGGGAAATACAACACAGCAGAAAATGTATGAGCAAACTTTGGGGGCCCAAATTCCTAAATAAAAAAGGATGGGAAGGGACACTTATGCAATCCCAAAAAACTAAAAATACCAACTCTACTAATTACAAAAACCCGGTCCAACGAACCCTTTCCCCCTAAAATTTGTTCCTTGTAACAAAAACTAAAAAAGAGCCCCTGAAAAAATGGGGAAAAAGGGGAAATGACAAACAACATGGGTGAACTAAACAAGGGCACAAGCCCCGGAGGGGACCCGGCCGACCCCCACAAAGTGCGGACAAAATGCAAAAAGCAAAACAAAAAAACTAAAAAAAGAAAATGCTTTTCTGTTAGCAAAGTTTCAGGACGAAACAGCAGCACAAAGTGAACAGGGAAACAAAGATAACCCAAAAAATTGGTCAGGCAACCCTGATGGGGGAACCTCCCTTATATAAGCCCCTCAATTTTACAATCTTCTTGGGGTTTTTATACTGTTTTTAACCACAGGGGGGCTTCTGCTCAAATTTTTTTAAACCATTCACAAAGCCATTAATTCCAGGGGGCTTACATGAAAGGGGTTCATCAAAGTTATAGATAGGGTTTACGTAAAAAATTTTTAAAAAGACAGTGGTACAAGGGGAGAGGCCCCCGCCCCTTGCGGACTTAATTCGGGGGGTAAGGGGAAAAACAAAAGGGGCGGGGGGGCAGCTTTTTGGTCCGGGGGCAATCGGTGGGGGGCGCGAGGGGGGAAAGGTTTTTGCAGGTGTGGGGTTTCCCCGAAGAAGGGGTTTTTGGGTTTCCCGTCTGAAGGATCCAAGGGGGTGGTTTTGTATTTTTTGAGGGGGGAAATTTCCAAGGGGGGGGGTTTTTGGGGGGAAAAATTGGGGGGGGTTTTGGGGGGAGGAACGAAATGTGGGGGATGGGGGGGGGTTTGGGGATCGAAGATTAGGGAAAGGGGAAAATTTTGGGGGGTTGTTCAGAGAATGGGGGGGGACGGGTTTTGGGCGCTTTGTGGGGCAGTGTTAGTAGTTTGAACTGGTTTCCTTTGGGGGAAAAATTTGGGGGCCTTTGGGGGGATTTGCAGGGGGGGAAAAAGGGGGTAGCGGGGGGAAAGGGGGTTGTGGGGCAGAGTTGGGAAAACAAAAGGGGGGAAAAGGGGGTTTAGGGGGGGCCCCAAAAAGGGTTTTTGCGTAACCCGGGCGGGGGATGATGGGGCATGCAAAGAGTTTAGGAGGGGGGGGGAAAGGGGGGGATTTGGAAAAAATTTTTTAAAATGGAGCAAACAGGGGGGGGAAAAAGGGGGTTGGGGATGTGGGGGTTTGAAAAACGGGCAAGTGAGGTTCCCCCAGGAGGGGTTTTCCCCGGGGGCGGGGGGATCGTGGCCAGTTACCTAATGATAGATGGGGGGGGGAAAAAAAGTGGGGGGAAAAAAAATGAGTTCAGTTTTAGTTTTAGGAACGAGAGGTGAAGAAGGGGGGTTGGCTGATAAAACCCCAATTTGGACAGAAAAGGGGGGAATTTGGGGGCCCAAAGGTAATTTGGTGTCGTCCGCATAAGGTGGGATGGGGAAAAAATGGGACTTTTTTGGGTTTTCCCCCGGGCCCAAAGGGGGGAGTGGAAAAAAATTTGGGGGGCCCCCCCACAGAGCCTTTTAGGGCTCCAACGGGGGGGGGGGAATTGTGTGGGGGGGGGAAGTGAAAGTGCCCGGGGGGAAAGGTAAGGGCATCCCCGGAAAGGGGGGGGTTTTTTTGCCCGGGGGGAAAAAAAACCCGAAAAGTAGGGGTGGTCGACTGGGTCAAGGCAAAAGGGAAAAGGGCAAAGGGGGGGGGGGATGGAAACTTCTTTAGCTTTGGGGGTGTTTTAAACATTTTAATTTTGGTCAGAGCTTTTTAGTGGGTGGGGGGGGAAGCCAATTTTGGGGGGTTCAAGGAAGGTTAGATGAGAAGGGGGGGGAAAGTTACGTTTTGGGGGTGCCCCTCAAGGAGTTTGGAAGCAAAAAAGGGGGGAAAGATATTGGGGGGAAAACTGGGCTGGTTGGGGGGGAAAGGGTTTTTTTTTTTAGGTTGGGGGTTTTGGGGGGGATGTTTGAAGGGGGGGGGAAAGGTCCGAAGATAGCGAAAGGGGGAAAAGGGAAGGGGGTTTGGGCTGGGGGGGCTGTTATGGGGGGGGGGCGGGGGGGAAGGGGGGGGTCAGGCACAGGGGGTTTGGGGTTTTTTGGGGAAAAAAAAGATAAACCCCCCTTTAATGTTGGGGGGGGGTTTGTAGGAAAAAAAGGGGGGCGGACGGGGGGTTTTGGGGGGGGGGAAAATAAAGGGGTTTTTTGAGGAACTAAGCCACGCCCATGGGAGCCCGGGGGTTACACTTTAAACCCCACCCGCTCCAAATTGAAGGACGACCCCCTTTTCCCCCCACGTCACCGGGGTAAAAACCCCAGGGGGAGCTCTCCCCGGGCCCTAGCCGCTTGGGAAAAAAAGGGGCCCCCCATTGGCAGGGGGGGGTGGGGGGGGGGGGGGGGAAATCCACTGGAGACTGGGCCCCCGGGGGGGGGGTCCTTGGGGGGCCCCCGGTGAGTCCCCCCCCTCCGGCGGTATCGAAAACCCCCATAGACCATGCATTGCCTTACTCCTGGTGCCTTCCCCATCTTGGGGCCCCTTTGGGGTTTCTGAACAGCGAAAACCCCCCCCTTTTTCCAACTTGTTATATTTACACTCTGACCTCTAGTGGGCTGACCCTTTTAAAAACCCCCGCGTTAAAAAACCGCTGGCAAATCTTAGTGTTGGGGGAGGGGTTCCCCCCCCCACTTTATTATCCCACCCTGCACCCTTGTGAGGAATAAGACCGCCACGGGGTGGGTTTCACAGTTCTGTCCCCCCCGCACCAAATGGAAAAGGCGATCCCCTTTCCTCCCACTCACCCCAAAAAAGGGGGAACCCCAGGGCAGTCTCCGGGGGCCCCCCTTTTTCTCTCGGTCGTAAAGGGGGAAATGCCCTAGAGCAAAAGGGGCCCCCGGGGGGTGTCGGGTTTCCCCCGGGGGTTTTTTAAGATTCTAATCGGAAAAGCTCACCCAAGTTAATTTTATGATTTAATTTCCTTAAAGGGGGGACTTAAAAAATTCAGAAATATACATAAAACTATACATTGTAATTACAATGGATTGCAGTCAGAGAAAAAAACAAGATATGTACAAAAGGGGGAAAAAAGGGGGAAACTATAGACAATTTATGGGGGGGGTTTTGGGGGTGGGGGAAGGGGGGGGGTTTTTCCCCCGGGACTTTTGTGTGGGGAAAAAATCCTATAGACCCCGCAGTACCCCAAAAAAGGCAAAACCGTTTCTTGGTCCCGGGGGGGGGCCCGATGCGAGGCATTTCCCCTTCCCGGTCTGGCTTTAGAGCTTTCCCCCCCCCTTTAAAACCCGGGTTTTTCCCCCCTATGGCCTCCTATAAACCCCGCTGGCATTTTAAGGCTTAAAAATCAAGCCTGCTCACTGGGCCCCCGAGCAAACCTGCGCCAGGTGTTTGGGGACCCCCAGGTGGACGAAGATGGCAATGTCACCCCGGGCGCGGGGGCGCAACCCTTTCCCCTCCCTCGGCGGGTTGCCCTCCCTGAAAAGGGAGGGGCATTCTTACCCAAGGGGGTCACCTGGATCGTACAGCCCAAGGGGGGTTAAAGGAGAGGTTCCCCCGCCCGGGGTCGGGGTTGCCATACCCCCTGCTCAATCCGGGGGAGGTAAGGGCCCCGGCCAGCTGGTCAAAAAAACCGATGGCACATTGGGGACGATCGGTGAAAAACAGCTTTAGCCCCTGTACCCCCCGGGGAAAACGCGTAGTTCGGTCCTTTTTAGGGACGAGGACTCAGGCGAAGCCACGCCTGTTGGTCACCCCCAGCCTCGCATTTCGTCTATCTTTGGCCATCTGCTTGCCCCAAAGGGACCCGATATGCGAACGCCCGGTTTTGGGGGTGGTTGCCAGTGCCCCCTGGCTGTCCCTCAGCCTTCCGAGCGGGCGTGAACGCTCCCAAAGGGGGTAGGGTCCCCCCCGGGGGGGAAAGTTGGGCCCAAACTGGGGGCCCAACCCCCACACCTCGATGGATCCCCCCCTTGGCTTGGGTGAGCAGATCGGGGGGGGTTTTCCCCCCTTTTTCCCCTGAAGGTTGCACACTGGGTGGCAAAAACCCCCCGCTCAGATGGGCCTTCATCAGTTCACAGGGGAAAGGCCTTTCCCCCCCCCCGGGCGGGGTCGGGGGGACCAGGGGGTGACGGCTTGGCTGCTGTCACGGGGGTATGGCCCTCCCGGGGGCCCCAAAATTTTTGGGGTACGGTGACCAGACCCCCACCTTTTGCCCCCCGGTGGTCCCTCACAAGCTTCTGGTCATACCCCCGTTCTGGGAGCCGAGTTGGGGGCCCAAAATTTCATGCCCACCCCCTCAAGGCCTTTTTGGTCCCGGAACGCACGACTACCAATGATGACCCCCAGGGGGGCTAATCCCCCTTTCCCATGTTCCTTTACCGAGAAGGGCCCCGTAAAAGTCGCCTGTTTTTTTTTGGGGCTGGGGTGAGGAAAAAGGGGAAAACACCAGGCGTTGGAACTATAGATTGCGTACCCTGACAACCACCAAACTAGAGGCAGCCCCGGAGCCCTTTTTCGTTGGTCCTGAGCCTCGCCAGCCGAGAAATAATACACCTAAAGTAGAAAGAGGAAAGCTATCTGCCCCCCGGGCGATCCCCCCAAAAAACTGAAAGCCCCCAAACAGTAATGGGGTTAGACAAGAGGAAAAAATGACACAGACAGAAAATAGTATGACAACGTTGGGGGGCCAAATACCCAAAAAAAAAAGGATAGGGGAAGGGACTTTTTGCAATCCCAAAAAAAAAACCCCCAAAAAAACCAACTTACTAATTTCAAAAACCTGAGATCACCGACCCTACCACCTAAATTTTTCTCTGGGGGAAAAAATTTAAAAAAACAGCCACTGAAAAACTGGAAAAAGCAAATTACAAAAACATGGCTGAACTAAACTGAGAGGGCAAAAGCCCCAGGGGGGCCCGAAGGCCCCCACAAAAGGCAGGACAAATGCAAAAACAAAAAAAAAAAAAAAAGAAAAAATGTTTATTGTTAGCAGGGGGTGAACACGACAAGCAGGCTACAAAAAGGGAAAAGGAATAAGGATTGAGCCAAAAAATTGATCAGGAAAACCGATGGAAGGCGGTCCCCTTTTTAAAAACCAGCGTAAAAACCATTTTCCCAAAAAAAAAACCCCCAAACTTCCGGGTCCAGTACCCCCTTTTAACACCCCAGGGACCTCTCCAACTCATTTTAAATCCTTCCAAAAAAACCCCCCCTTGAGGAGGGGTCACCAACCCTCACTTTTGCAACCGGTCGGCAGAGGTTATGAACGACGGGAATCTCCAATGGATGTCCGAACAAAACCAAGAATTGTCTTCCCCGACCATAACCTCCCACTTAACCCCAAAACTGGGTTTCCCCCCTAAAAACAGAATTCAAAATTTTCTCAACCCCCAAAATATATTGCCCTTAAACCGAAAAGGGCAGAACAAAGCAAGGGGAAACCCGGCTCAAAAAAAACCCCAACAAGGTTGTGGAAAAAATTTGGATCTTAAAGTCCCGGGGAAGCAAAAAAAAAAAAACAGGTAAGAATCTCCAGACTTATAAGGGCCCCCAAGAACCCCGGCTTAAATTTTGGGGACCACTCAAGGAATATTTTTGAGACAACCAGACAAGTCCCCCCTTTAAAACCAGGACCACGTCCTTGCCGGTTAGCAAAAAACCCTGGGCCCTTCCTGAGGGGGACAACCTTGAAAACCGGTCCCAAATCTGTTGCATACGCTCCACAACAGAGCAAACGGACAGACAGAAGCCCCCGTCTGTCAAAGAAAAAAGAGGGTGAAACCCGAATTTCAGAAAATGGGGGCATCAAAGTGGCAGAGTAGCCCTTTATTAAGGCAAACTCAGCCAAAGGGAAAAAGAGACCCTTCATCTGATCACAGACAAAGCTTTAGATAAGTCTCCAATGTCTGATTTGTTCTCTCAGTTTGAATTGGTCTGAGGATAAACCCGAGGGGGAAAACAATTTTAAACCAGTTTAGAAAAAAAAGTCCCCAAAATTGGAAACAAACTGGACTCCTCGCAGACACAAGTTCTCAGGGGAAGCCGTGAAACGAACCCATGTCCCCCAAGGGGAAAAGTACCAATTCAGGGGGAAGGGACTTAGGTAATGGCCGATGTATCAATTGGGGAAAACCCCGCAGAACAATGAATCTCAGACATCACACTCTTTTTCCAGTGGTCCGGGACAAACAATTTCCCAACAGGGCAGCGCTCGGGCCTATCCTCCTGACACCCCTCCAGAGCCAGTCTCAAATTGGGCGAGATGGCGGAAAGAACTACACCTTCTTTCAAAATAACAGAAGGATCAGATAACTCAGGAGAGTCCGCAAGGAAACTCCTTGAAAGGGCATCCGCCTTAACATTCTTAGTGCCAGGAAGAAAGGAAACCACAAAATTAAAACGTGTGAAAAACAAGGCCCACCTGGCCTGTCTAGGATTAAGTCGCTTGGCAGATTCCAGATAAACCAGATTCTTATGGTCAGTAAGGACCACCACCTGATGTTTGGCTCCCTCCAGCCAATGTCTCCACTCTTCAAAAGCCCACTTCATGGCCAATAACTCCCGATTACCCACGTCATAATTACGTTCAGTAGGAGAAAATTTTCGAGAGAAAAAGGCACAAGGGTTACTTTTAGAGGTCTCTGGATCTCTTTGGGACAAAATGGCACCTGCCCCAATTTCAGAGGCATCAACCTCCACCTGAAATGGCAGAGAAACATCAGGCTGCCGTAGAACAGGAGCAGAAGTGAATCTCTGCTTAAGTTCCTGAAATGCAGAGACTGCCTCAGGAGGCCAATTCACCACATCAGAACCCTTTTTGGTCAAATCAGTTAATGGTTTAACAATAACCGAGAAATTACCAATAAATTTACGATAAAAATTGGCAAAACCCAAAAATCTTTGAAGAGCCTTTAATGAAGTAGGTTGGACCCAATCACAGATGGCCTGAACCTTGACCGGGTCCATTTCAATAACAGATGGGGACAAAATGAATCCCAAAAATGAGATCCTCTGTACGCCAAAAAGACACTTTGATCCCTTCACATACAGAGCATTCTCTCTCAAAATCTGGAACACAGTCCGAACATGTTTCACATGAGAGTCCCAGTCATTGGAAAAAATCAAGATATCATCCAAATAAACAATCAGAAATTTATCCACAAAATCCCTGAAAATGTCATTCATGAAGGACTGGAAGACAGAAGGAGCATTAGTGAGCCCAAAGGGCATCACTAGGTACTCAAAATGCCCCTCTGGGGTATTAAATGCCGTCTTCCATTCATCCCCGTGCTTAATGCGAATAAGGTTATATGCCCCCCTGAGGTCAAGCTTGGTAAACCAAGTAGCACTTTTCACCCTGGAAAACAGGTCAGAAATCAAGGGTAACGGATATTGATATTTCACAGTGATATTGTTCAAGAGACGATAATCAATACACGGCCTTAATGAACCATCCTTTTTGGCCACAAAGAAAAAACCGGCACCCAAGGGTGAAGAGATGGTCTGATATGACCCTTCTCCAATGACTCCTTGATATAAGACCGCATAGCGTCATGTTCAGGTACAGACAAGTTAAAAAGGCGATCTTTAGGGAATTTACTACCAGGCACTAATTCAATAGCGCAGTCATAGCTCCTATGGGGGGGGCAAGGATGCAGATTTACTTTCGCTAAACACATCAGAAAAATCAGTCAAAAAGTCAGGAACATCCTGAGCCTGGGGGGAGGCAGAAAAAACAGGAGTGTTGGTATTAACACATTGGCAGCCCCAACTGGTTACAGACACAGATTTCCAATCAAAAACAGGATTATGAGACTGTAACCAAGGGAAACCCAGTACGATAATGTCATGCAGATTATACAGCACCAAAAATTTGCAACTCTCCTGATGATCAGGTTCAACCCTCATTATCACCTGAGTAGAGAACTGAGGTTTATTCTCAGCCAAAGGGGTAGAATCGATCACCAGTAGGGGAATAGACTTCCGTAGGGGTATCAAGGGAAACCCACAACGTTTAGCAAAATCAAAATCCATCAGGTTAATAGCTGCTCCGAATCAACGAAAGCCTGAGCAGAAAATGTGGACAGGGAGCAAATCAGGGTAACAGTCAACAAAAATTTAGTCTGAACACTACCCAAGACAACTGAGCGTGCAAAACGTCTTCCCCGCTTAGGGCAGACTGAAATAGCATGAGAGGCATCACCACAGTAGAAACATAACCCATTGCGTTTTCGAAACTCATGACGCTGTGCCCCAGAAGCCACTCTATCACACTGCATGGGTTCAGAAGCTGGTTCACAAGGCAACACTATTCCACGCATACCTCTACGCTCACGCAAATGTCTGTCAATTTGAATCGCTAATGACATAGAATCATTGAGACCAGAGGGGACAGGGAATCCCACCATAACATCCTTTACATTCTCTGACAGACCCTTCCGAAAAAGTGCTGCCAAAGCATCATCATTCCATTTGGTCAGGACTGCCCACCTTTGGAATCTCTGACAGTATAACTCAGCATCCTCAAGCCCCTGATTTAATGCCAACAAGGCTTTTTCAGCTTGATCAGTGACATTAGGCTCATCGTACAATAACCCCAGAGCCTGAAAAAATTCATCAACATTACTCAAAACAGGATCCCCAGGTGTCAGGGAAAAAGCCCAATCCTGAGGATCGCCGCGCAGGAGAGAGATGACAATTTGAACCTGCTGTGCTGCGTTCCCTGAGGACTTAGATTTCAAGGCAAAAAACAACTTACAGTTATTTTTGAAATTCAGAAATTTAGCTCGATCCCCTAAAAACAAATCTGGCATGGGAATCCTAGGTTCCACAACAGGCAACCTCGCAAGATAGGTAGCAATACTCTGAACTTCAGTGGCAAGCTGATCCACATGGCCAGACAACTGTGCAAACTCCATTGAGAGAAAAAAAAATCCTCCTCAGCATCCAGAGATACAGAGGGAAAAAAAAAAATCTCTGACAACTCTGACAATCTTCTTTCTTTAACACTATTTTTCCCTTCTGTGAGTACCATACTGTCATGGGTGCATCGCCACGAAGATCGTCGCGATTGCACATTCTGACTTCTCACAGCTGAGCTGCTGTTTCTTTGTTTTTTGGTAATGAGAGAGTTAATTTTACCTAGCTCTTTGCTAAGGCTAGGTGCAGCCTCGCCCGGCTGCTTTTGATTATGTTCTAATTAGTTTCCTTTATATTCCTGCCAGTCTGGGTGTTAGACGCCGGTGAAAGCATTCATGTAGTCTAGCAGACTGGAGCGGTTCTGAGAATACTTAAGCTAAGAGATCCTTAGTTGTTTTTTACTCTTACAGCTTATAGTTTTTCTCTGAGACCTTAGGTGTTCCTACTGTGTGTGAGTGTTGTATGTAAGACTTTATTTACTTTCTTTCTTGTCTTTCTTGTATGTCTTTCTGTTCATTAACCGTTACCTGTTCATTCCCTTTGGTGGTATTCAGGGTCCTTCTTAGGACTAGAATACAGTTGGCAGGGATTGATAGGAGACAGGGTTTACGCTGGTGGCCTGGACCTCTGTACCTTTAACAGTACCTCCAGGTTGAGGGATTAGTTAGGACCCCAGTTTAGGGTCAGCTTAGACCCTGGTCACCCTCTAGCCGGAGACAGCGTATAACGGATTCCGTTTTGACCCACTGGACATTCTGTCAGGTAAATCTATGTTATCATATATCTATGCGCATGTTATATAGTATGTTGCCCTTTTGATATAGATTACTGACATCACATATATATGTATCTGCTATACAGCGTGACATTTTCACCGGCCAAACTAAAGATTCTCCCCAGCTGTCATGGATCCAGTAGCCCAGCTGGCCCGGCAGTTGCAGGGGTTGTCCATGGAATTTGCAGACATTAAGTCCAAGGTTTTGTCCCCCCGGAGCAAACCAGATCTGAACCTAAGGTTGCTCTCCCGGACAGGTTCACTGG
Organism: Oophaga sylvatica; assembly: GCA_033576555.1. NCBI lineage: Eukaryota > Metazoa > Chordata > Amphibia > Anura > Dendrobatidae > Oophaga > Oophaga sylvatica. The sequence continues at coordinate 568,723,032 of JARQOD010000003.1, forward strand.
TGGGCGGGACAAATTTTTTACTTTCCGGGAGGCATGTAAATTGTACTTTCGGCTGCGGCCTCGGTCATCTGGGAGTGAAGAGCAGAGGGTGGGAATTGTTATCTCGCTCTTACAAGGGGACCCTCAATCTTGGGCGTTCTCTATTCCTCCAGGCTCCCCAGATCTCCAGTCAGTGGATCGATTTTTTACTGCCCTGGGTCTGGTATATGATGATCCGGATCGAGTTTCCCTTGCTGAAACAAAGTTACGTAAAATACGGCAAGGAAATCGTCCAGCGGAGGAATATTCTTCTGAGTTCCGTAGATGGGCAACAGATACTCAGTGGAATGACCCAGCTCTTAGGAGCCAGTTTTGTCAAGGGTTGTCTGACAAATTAAAAGATGTGTTGGCTCAGTATGATTCTCCTCCATCACTGGAGGCTGCTATGGCCCTCGCTATTCGCATTGATAGACGACTTCGGGAAGACGCGAGGTAACTCCGCCTCCCGTGATGACTCCACCTACTACTAAAGTCCCTTATACTGAGGTTCCCCTGGTCTGTTCTGAGGAACCCATGCAGTTGGGAGGGACATCATTTTGTAGGAGGGAATCGGCGTTGCACCGCAAGACTAGAAGGTGTTTCTTTTGCGGGAGAGAGGGACATTTTGTTGGGGGGTGTCCATCCCGGGCCTCTTTGAGCAAAGGAGTTAACCTGGGAGTGTGTATTTCGTCCCCAAATCCCTCTCAGTTTCTCGTGCCTGCGGAGGTGGTGATTGGTACTAGAACTGAGAGGATTTCTGTTTTTCTTGATAGTGGGTCCGGGGCTAATCTGGTGGACGCTCGGTTTGCCCAGGTGCATGGTATGCAACTGAGTGTATTGGCCAAACCAGTCCCTATAGTCTCTATTGATTCTAGACCTCTCGGTCAAGGTAGCTTGGTACAAGCTGTTCATAACATAGATCTTCGAGTAGGGGCAATACATAAAGAGCAATTGTCTTGTTATGTGTTGGAGGGTCTACCTACTCCTATTGTGTTGGGACTTCCTTGGTTGGCTAAACATAACCCAGTGATTGATTGGCAATCCAGAAAGATAAGCCAGTGGGGTGAATTTTGCAGGAATAACTGCATGAGCACGGTCATCGGTGCGGTTGTGCCTAGGACTTTGCCTCCTTTTCTGGAGGACTTTGGGGAGATGTTCTCAGAGGAGGGGTGTAAAGAGTTACCTCCTCATCGCGCATATGACTGCTCAATAAAGTTGCTTCCTGATGCCTTATCTCGTACTTTCCCAGGGACCGGGAGGATGGATGATCCGGTTCCTATTCCTCAGGAGGGAGTTGTAGTGTCAGCTGTATGCTCTGAGCTTGAGGGGGAGGTATTGGGGGCTCAGGGGGACGCCCCGGTGGGACTTCCAGGGAGACTGATAGTTCCAGATCGGTTAAGACTGAAGGTTACGGGGAACCCTTACAAACGGATGGCTGATAGGGGGAGAGTTTCTGGTCGAGATCTGAAGGTGAACGATCTGGTGTGGTTGTCTACCAGGAATATAAAACTTAAAGTTCCCTCCTGGAGGTTGGGTCCCAGATTCATCGGGCCGTACAGGATCAGTTCCATAATTAATCCTGTGGCATTTCGTCTGGACCTCCCTCCTACGTTTAAAAATCATAATGTGTTTCACAAGTCATTACTTAAAAAATATGTGGCACCAGTCATACCGTCACCTCTACTTCCTTCAGTGGTGGTCAATGATAACGTGGAAATTCATGGGTCGAAAATCATTGACTCACGTCTCAGTCGCCGATCCCTTCAGTACTTAGTTCATTGGAGGGGGTATGGTCCTGAGGAGGGGACGTGGGTCCCTGCGTCTGATGTTAACGCAGATCGATTGGTTCGGACCTTTCACACAACTCACCCGGACAGACCTGGTCATGAGGGTCCGGAGGCCCCTCGTAGAAGGGGGGGTACTGTCATGGGTGCATCGCCACGAAGATCGTCGCGATTGCACATTCTGACTTCTCACAGCTGAGCTGCTGTTTCTTTGTTTTTTGGTAATGAGAGAGTTAATTTTACCTAGCTCTTTGCTAAGGCTAGGTGCAGCCTCGCCCGGCTGCTTTTGATTATGTTCTAATTAGTTTCCTTTATATTCCTGCCAGTCTGGGTGTTAGACGCCGGTGAAAGCATTCATGTAGTCTAGCAGACTGGAGCGGTTCTGAGAATACTTAAGCTAAGAGATCCTTAGTTGTTTTTTACTCTTACAGCTTATAGTTTTTCTCTGAGACCTTAGGTGTTCCTACTGTGTGTGAGTGTTGTATGTAAGACTTTATTTACTTTCTTTCTTGTCTTTCTTGTATGTCTTTCTGTTCATTAACCGTTACCTGTTCATTCCCTTTGGTGGTATTCAGGGTCCTTCTTAGGACTAGAATACAGTTGGCAGGGATTGATAGGAGACAGGGTTTACGCTGGTGGCCTGGACCTCTGTACCTTTAACAGTACCTCCAGGTTGAGGGATTAGTTAGGACCCCAGTTTAGGGTCAGCTTAGACCCTGGTCACCCTCTAGCCGGAGACAGCGTATAACGGATTCCGTTTTGACCCACTGGACATTCTGTCAGGTAAATCTATGTTATCATATATCTATGCGCATGTTATATAGTATGTTGCCCTTTTGATATAGATTACTGACATCACATATATATATCTGCTATACAGCGTGACACATACAAATATCAGTTTTTGGGCCGGTGATACTGTTATGATTTGGTAGCTGAGGAGAGCAAGCAAAAAAGGAAATACACCAGAGAGGTTGGAATCTATGGGATTGCAGTACCCTGACTGACCACCACAACTAAAGGCAGCCGTGGAGCTACCTACGTTGGTCCTAGACGCCTCGTCACAGCCTGAGAAGCTAACTACACCTAAAGACAGAAAGAGGAAAACTATCTGCCCCGGAGCAGATCCCCAAAGAACATAGAAAGCCCCCAAACATGTAATGGCGGTTAGACAAGGGGAAATACAGACACAGACAGAAAATAGTATGAGCAAACGTTGGGGCCCAAACTTCCTAAATAGAAAAGGATAGGAAGGACACTTACTGCAATCCCAAAAAAACCCTGAAAAGTACCAACTCTACTAATTACAAAAACACCTGAGATCACACGACCTCTACCACCTAAATTAGTTCTCTGGTGTAACAAAAACTAAACAGCAGCCACTGAAAAAACTGGAAAAGGCAAATGAACAAACAACAGTGGCTGAACTAAACTGAGAGGAGCACAAGCCCCCGGAGGGGACCCGGCAGACCCCCACAGAAGTGCAGGACAAAATGCAAAAAGCAAGCACAAAAAACTAAAAGAAGAAAATGTCTTATCTGTTAGCAGAAGATGCAGGCACGAAACAGCAAGCTACAAAGTGAACAGGAATCAAAGATGAGACCAGAACAATTGATCACCGGCAACCCTGATGGGAGGGAACCTCCCTTATATAAGACCAGTGAATCTTCACAATCTTCATTGGATAGTTCAGTACTGTTTGTAACCACTAGAGGGAGCTTCTGCTCAGAATTCATTTCTAGCACATTCACAACAGCCATTAATTCCATGGTGCTGTACATGAGAAGGGGTTACATACAAAGTTATAGATATCGTTTACAGTAAACAAATTTACAATGACAGACTGGTACAGAGGGGAGAGGACCCTGTCCTTGCGGACTTACATTCTACGGGATAATGGGGAAGAAACAGAAGGTCGGGGGTGCGGCAGCTCTGGTGGTGGTGGCGGCGAGGCGGCAACTCGGGTGGTGGCGGCGAGGCGGAATGGTTATTGCAGGCTGTAGGCTTTCCTGAAGAGATGGGTTTTCAGGTTCCGTCTGAAGGATCCAAGGGTGGTGGATAATCGTACTTGTTGAGGCGTGGAATTCCAGAGGATGGGGGATATTCGGGAGAAATCTTGGAGGCGGTTGTGTGAGGAACGAATAAGTGTGGAGGATAGTAGGAGGTCTTGGAAGGATCGAAGATTACGTGAAGGAAGATATTGGGAGATTAGTTCAGAGATATAGGGAGGGGACAGGTTGTGGACGGCTTTGTAGGTCAGTGTTAGTAGTTTGAACTGGATTCGTTGGGGAATTGGGAGCCAGTGGAGGGATTTGCAGAGGGGAGAAGCAGGGGAGTAGCGAGGGAGAGGTGGATTAGTCGGGCAGCAGAGTTGAGGACAGACTGGAGTGGTGCAAGAGAGTTGATGGGGAGGCTACAGAGAAGGGTGTTGCAGTAATTGAGGCAGGAGATGATGAGGGCATGCACAAGAGTTTTAGTAGATTGAGGGGTGAGGAAGGGACGGATTCTGGAAATGTTTTTAAGTTGGAGCCGACAGGAGGTGGCAAGAGTTTGGATGTGTGGTTTGAAGGACAGGGCAGAGTCGAGAGTTACTCCGAGGCAGCGGATTTCAGGTGCGGGAGAGATCGTGATGCCAGTTACCATAATAGATAGATCGGGTAGGGAAGATATGTGAGATGGAGGAAAGATGATGAGTTCAGTTTTGTCTACATTGAGTTTTAGGAAGCGAGAGGTGAAGAAGGAGGATATGGCTGATAGACACTCCAGGATTCTGGACAGCAGAGAGGTGACATCTGGGCCAGAGAGGTACATTTGAGTGTCGTCCGCATAGAGGTGGTACTGGAAGCCATGGGACTTTATGAGTTGTCCTAGGCCAAGGGTATAGATGGAAAAAAGTAGGGGCCCCAGGACAGAGCCTTGAGGGACTCCAACAGAGAGAGGGCGGGATGAGGAGGTAGTGTGGGAGTGGGAGACGCTGAATGTGCGGTCGGAAAGGTAAGTGGCGATCCAGGACAGGGCAAGGTTTTTGATGCCAAGGGAAGAAAGAATCTGTAGCAGTAGGCAGTGGTCGACTGTGTCAAAGGCAGAGGACAGGTCAAGGGGGAGGAGGATGGAGAACTGTCTGTTAGCTTTGGCTGTGAGTAAGTCATTAGTAATTTTGGTCAGAGCAGTTTCAGTGGAGTGGTGGGGGCGGAAGCCAGATTGGAGGCTGTCAAGGAGAGAGTTAGATGAGAGGTGGGAGGAAAGTTGAGCGTGGACATGCTGCTCAAGGAGTTTGGAAGCAAACGGGAGCAATGATATTGGGCAATAGCTGGGCATAGCAGTTGGGTCAAGGTTTGTTTTTTTGAGGATGGGTGTGATGGTGGCATGTTTGAAGGCAGAGGGAAAGGTACCAGAAGATAGCGATAGGTTGAAGAGATGGGTTAGGGCTGGGATGAGCGTGTTAGTGAGGTTGGGGAGCAGGTGGGAAGGGATGGGGTCAAGTGCACAGGTAGTAAGGTGTGATTTGAAAAGAAGATGAGTAAGCCCCCCTTCAGTGATGTTGGATAGGGAGGTTAGTAGGGAAGGACAGAGGTCTGGTATACGGAGTGGTTGGGGTGGTGGAACAGTAAAGGTTTGCTGTGAGGAACTAAGCCGACCGCCACATGGTAGCCTGGGTATCACAGCTTCTGATCCCACCACCGCTACCAAATGTGAAGGACGATCCCCTTTCCTCCCACGTCACCAATGGGACGTAACTCCACAGGTACAGCTCTCCGGCCATAGCCGCTTGGAAAAGGGCCTCCGATCTGGACAGGCTGGGATGGGCAGGGGGTGGACAGTCCACTGTGAGACTGAGCACGGGGGTCGGGCTCCTTGGGGAGCCCTGGCTGAGCTCCCCCTCGCCTCCGTCGGTATCGAACCCATCATAGACCATAGCATTGCTCCCCTTGCCTTACTCCTGGTGCCTTCCGCCATCTTGGGAACCTTTGGTTACTGACACAGCTGCAACCCTGAGCTTGCACACAACTTGTTATATTTACACTCTGACCGTCTAGTGCTGGGCTGACCTTAAGACCCCAGCAGTGAAAGTACCGCTGGCAGTCTCTAGTGTCTGGGAGTAGGGGTCCCACGCACACTATTACTCTGATCCCACCACTGCCACCAATTGTGAGGAACTAAGCCGACCGCCACATGGTAGCCTGGGTATCACAGCTTCTGATCCCACCACCGCTACCAAATGTGAAGGACGATCCCCTTTCCTCCTACGTCACCAATGGGACGTAACTCCACAGGTACAGCTCTCCGGCGCCCCCTTTGTCTCTCAGGTCAGTAAGGGAACTGCACCTAGAGCAAATGGCCGCCGGGGAGGGTGTCCTGTTACCCACTGGGTATTCTAAGATTCGTAATCAGAGTAAAAGCATCAGCCCAAGATTAATTTTATGATTTAATTGCCTTAAGGGCGCACTAGATAATTACAGAAATATACAGTAAAGCTATACAACGTAATTACAATGGATGTGCAGTCAGAGAAAAAATACAACGATAATGTACAAGGCTTAAAGGTATAAGCTATAGATCAATATTACCGGGTAGTATGGTCATGGGAAGGCAGGGGGCTCTGCCGTCCCCAGGTAACAGTCTTCAGTTGCTGGACAGTCCCCAAAGCATGTGTTGCTGCACCCTTGGCAAGGTCTGTCCCTGGTGCTTCTTGCTGCTGTGAGAAAATGGATTGCCACAGCCTGTTCATGGCTCCAGTTCTTAAACCTGCTAGGCACTTCCCCTTTGCTTTGAAGCATGCATATTAACTGGCCTGCAATTCATATGGAGCAGGAAATACTGGCTTGGGTTTGAGCTATTTAGCATACGACTGACCATCTTGTTCAGACACTGGCCTAAACTAATTAGCATGTTAAAGCCCTATTGATTCATAGTGGACATCAAAACCGGTCGTATTGGATATGCTAACAGGCCCTATGTAGTTAGCAGTCTGTGGCTCTGCGAACTGACAAAATGGAGGCTGGTATAGGCCCTATCTAAGATGGTGGCGGTCCCGACCTCACATTTGCCTTGTTTGGTCGATCTTATTTTTGAAGTAGGTGGCAAAGTCCTCGGCAGAGATGAGGGGAGTTAGAGGTGGCAGTGGTGGGCGGAGGAGAGAGTTGAATGTGCTGAACAGTTGTTTTGGGTTGTAGGATAATGAAGATACAAGGTTTGTGAAATAGGTCTGTTTAGCAGAGGTGAGGGCTATTTTGAAGGCAAGTGTAGCTTGTTTGAAAGTAGGGAAGTCGTCTGGTAGGCGTGTTTTCTTCCAATGCCGCTCCGCGACCCTGGATGATTGTCAAAGTTTTTTGGTGAGATTGTTGTGCCTGGGTTGCCTATTGATTCGTCGCACTTTGCCGTGCATGAGAGGGGCGACTGAGTCTATGGCAGATGTGAGGGTGGTGTTATAGAAAGCGGTGGCGCTGTCTGTGTCATGGAGTGAAGATATGGAGGACAGAGGTAGAAGAGAGTCTGAGAGTCTGTGAATGTCTAGGTGTGCGAGGTTTCTGCGAGGATGTACCAGTGGCTGGACATAGGGGGCAGGTGAAGAGGACAGGGATGAGAAGGTGAGAAGGTGGTGGTCTGATAGGGGAAGGGGAGAGATTGTGAGTTTAGATAGGGAACAGAGGCGGGTGAAGATAAGGTCTAATGTATGTCCATCTGTGTGGGTGGCTGTGGAGGACCACTGAGTAAATCCAAAGGATGAAGTAAGTGACAGGAGTTTGGAGGCTGCTGGCTGGCGGGTGTCAATAGGGATATTAAAGTCACCCATGATGATGGTGGGGATGTCAGCAGAGAGAAAGTGGAGAAGCCAGCTGGAGAATTGGTCAATGAAGGCAGTGGCTGAGCCCGGTGGTCGATATATAACTGCCATTTGGAGATTAGAGGGAGAGTAGATACGGACCGAGTGGACCTCAAAGGAAGGGAGGATGAGGGAGGGTGGGGGTTGGATAGGGTTGAAGGAGCAGTTATTAGAGAGAAGGAAACCCACGCCTCCACCATGTCTGCTGTAAGAGCGAGAAGTGTGGGTGAAGTGGAGGCCACCGTAACTCAGTGCAGCAGGGGAGGCCGTGTCATGGGGCGTCAGCCAGGTCTCTGTGAGGGCCATGAAGGAGAGGTTGCGGGAGGTAAAGAGATCGTGGGTCACGTGGAGCTTGTTGCAGACGGAGCGGGCGTTCCAGAGTGCTCCAGAGACAGAAAGCGGGGTGGTAGGGGTCAGTGGCACAGGTTTTAAATGTGAGGGATTGCGGTATTTTCTCTTACTGTGAGAAGTATAGGAGTGAGGATTAGTGGGATGTATGAGGCAGGGGGGGCCAGGATTGGGGGATATGTCGCCAGCAGTGAGAAGAAGCAGAGAAAGGGAAAGAAGTTGGGTGAAGGAGAGTGACTGGCTTACGTTATATTTTAGTGGGAAAGGTCTGAGGTTAAGAAGCAGGTCTGCAGATGAGGCGATGTGGGGGGGTAAGAGAGAGGGGGAGACAGTTATTTGGTTGGAGCTTGCAGGGGTTTGGGGATAGTGAAGGAGAGTGAGGATTAGTGGAGCAAAAACGGTGAGGGCAAATGGGAATCATGGTTAAAGAGCAGGGTAAAACAAAGGAAAGTAAAATTAGAAGACAGTGATTATTCTTACCTTCTGACCAATTTCAGGACTGTTTCTGGATATATTTCTGATGTAACACTTCAAAGATGTCACACTTAAAATGATGTCACTTCTGACCAAGGTCATATCTGACCTGCTCCATTCAACTTATACCATTCAAATGTCCAAGAAATGAAGCCAGGTGTGAAGGAGAGAGGGGAGGAGAAAGGAGGAGAACAGTTCACAGCAGGGAGCAATTAACAGATTGCAGTTAATGGAACATTTGCCTAGCATGGTGGATAGGTCTATGAGAGAGGATCACAGACATATCAATATGTATTCAGTAAATCTGAAGTATGCTACATGGAATTAAAATCAGGGAAAAAGCAGCAGCGTACCAGATTAAAGCAGAAGAATAGGAGTACATAGGATTCTGGGGTGCAGTGGGTATTCTGGATAGAGAGAAGGTTCAGACGTACCAGTTAAAGCAGAAGAATAGGAGTACATAGGATTCTGGGGTGCAGTGGTATTCTGGATAGAGAGAAGGTTCAGACATACCAGTTAAAGCAGAAGAATAGGAGTACATAGGATTCTGGGGTGCAGTGGGTATTTTGGATAGAGAGAAGGTTCAGACGTACCAGTTAAAGCAGAAGAATAGGAGTACATAGGATTCTGGGGTGCAGTGGGTATTCTGGATAGAGAGAAGGTTCAGATGTACCAGTTAAAGCAGAAGAATAGGAGTACATAGGATTCATAGGAGTATGTTTCTTCTTTCATATGAGTTAATGGATATGTTGTGTATTATGTGGCGTAACAACAATGTTAGTTTCACCAAGATGACTTCCACCACATGACACAGGTTCCTCTTTGATATAAGTGACTTGATATTCAAGAACAGAATCTTTAAGTTTACATAGAGATTTGAGGGACTGGTCACTTTCTACCATGATGACTTCTTTCTTGTGTCTATTTTCAATGCATTTGACCCTCTCCAGTCAGCAACTCAATGCAGTTTTTAGCCAGTAATAGGCTCTGCAGCTCATTTTTTTAAATTTGGGGGGAGACAATGATGCTCCTTACTGACAAGAAGCCACTTGCCGCGGCCACGAACGCTCCCAGGGAAGCAAAGTACACCGTCCTCTGTCTTATCTGGGCAATTCACAGGTGACCATTACCGCTGGGTGCATCAAAGTAGACCCAAACCATGGTGTCAGTATACAGGTGGCTGGGTCTGCTACTGCGCATTGGTAGAAGTCTGCACACAGGCATATGGCGGCGCCATGAGCATAAACAGGTACATGGAAGCTCCTCTCACCTCCTGCAGCGCCAAGTGTGCTCAAGTGTACGATGGGCCCCATATATAATTCTGCAGTGTATAATGCTTCCCATATATTGCTCCAAACATTAAAAAAAATGAAATACCTCTCCTCCCTGGGCACTGCTCTACTCTGGACTCCTCAGCGTCACCATCATGTGCGAGCATAGTCTTCGCACCTTATGGAGCAGGGCTGTTAACTCTGGATAATTATTTAGGAAGCACTGCACCACCAGGTTCAAGGTGTGAGCCAGGCAAGGTATGTGTCTGAGTTTGGCCAGGGCTATGGCTGCCACAAAATTACGGCCGTTATCACTGACTACCTTGCTTGGCTCAAGATGTAGACTGCCCAGCCATGGGTTGGTGATGGTGGTGGTGGTGATGGCCTAGATTCAGTCTTTCGGTGCATAAACATTGTGACTCCCTGACTGATTTGGCCTTGTGACGACACCTCAACATTTCTTTATGATGGTGTGCTAACTGGTGGGCTTACAGTGGGGGAAGCGATGTAGCGTTGCTGGCTACCTTCAGTCAGAGCAGGTGCACATGTGCTACCTGAGGTTTTGTAGTCCGTCCACGCTTGCAAGTGCATGGTGTTTAAATGTCTAAGCATGCAACTGGTATTCAAATTTTTCCCACGGCTCAAGGTCCTTCCGCACTTCTTACAGATAACCTTTGCCTCATCAATAGGATTTTGGTCAAAAAAGTGCCACACTGCACTCTTCCTAGTATGGTACAATTTTTCAGGTCTTGCACGCTGTGCTAATTTGACCGTCTGGCCAAGCTGTCCTGCAACTCTTTTGGTTGTTTTAACACGTTTGTGGACTGCTAGGGGCATGCCAGATAACCACAGCTGCGATGTTGATGCCTGCTGCGGATCCTCCTCCTCCTCTGAGCTATTGCTAGCGGCACCCTCTTCCCCCAATGGATGCCAATCTGGGTCAACAACTGGGTCATCCATCACCTCCTCTTCAATTTCATCTGCACCTTCCTCTGTGGCACCGTGTAAGGTGGTATAGTATGCGGGAAGGGGCACCTGAGTTTCATCAGGTCAGATTCTGGCTCAGTAGACTGCGAGGGCAATGTAGTGCTCTGGGTCAATGTACCAGCAGAATTATCTAGCAGTGGCTGTGCATCAGTGCACTCCATGTCAGATTCATCTTGGACTGGGGAATTCAGGATTTGACTTGATAACCTAGGCATGGTATGTGAAAAGAGCTCCATGGAGTAATCAGAAGTGTGGCCTGCCGCATCCTTCACTTTTGGTGGGGGTGAAGGACACAAGGAAAGGTGTCGTTCTTGACCAGGGGCCTGCACTGACGACTCAGTGCTTGCATTTTTTGAAACTTCAGAAGAGGAGGAGATAGAGCTGGAGGCTGTTTCGGCAATGTAAGCCAAAACCTGTTCCTGATGCTCCGGCTTTAAAAGCGGTTTACCTACTCCCAGAAAAGGGAGCGCTCCAGGCCTTCTGGAGCCAGACCATGACACAGGCTCAACACCTAATGCCTTAGGTGCTATTGTGCTTTTGGAACTACCAGCAGATGCACCACCACCACCATCAGTACCAGCAGGCACACCCCACCCACGTCCGCGGCCTCTTCCACCATACTTCCTCATGTTGGGGAAAATGTACCCAAAATACAAGCAGATATATGGTACTGTATCACAAGCGTACAGCTGTAGACAGTGAAGGGGAAAATTTCAATCCCTGTATATATTTGAGGAGTCACACACAGACGCTCTCAGGCTCAGTATGAATTAGACCAGAATATAAAACACAGAAAAAGGGTACTGTATCAGAAGATACCAGGTGTATATAGTACTGGGAAAATTGTAAATCTCCGTATATATTTCAGGAGACACACACAGACGCTCTCAGGCTCAGTATGGATTAGACCAGAATATAAAACACAGAAAAAGGGTACTGTATCAGAAGATACCAGGTGTATATAGTACTTGGAAAATTGTAAATCTCCTATATATTTTAGGAGACACACACAGACGCTCTCAGGCTCAGTATGGAGTAGACCAGAATACAAAAAGCAGAAAAAGGGTACTGGTTCTGAAGATAACAGGTGTATAGGGGTAAATTGTAAATCTCCGTATAGATTTCCGGAGTAACACATAGACGCTCACAAGCTCAGAATGGATTAGACCAGAATAGGAAAAGCAGAAAAAGTGTACTGTATCAGAAGCGTACAGCTGTATACAGTGTTGGGGTAATTTTAAATCTGCGTATATATTTCCGGAGTAACACACAGATGCTCACAGGCTCAGTATGGAGTAGACCAGAATATGAAAAGCAAAAAAGGCTAATGTATCCGAAGATATTATTATTATTATTATTTATTATTATACCAGGTACAAGAAGATACCAGGCATGTACAGTTTAGGGGTAATTGTATATCTCCTAATATATTTCCGGAGTAACACCCAGACGCTCTCTCAGTATGGATTTGACCGTAATACAGAAGGCAGAAAAACAGTACTGTATCAGAAGATACCAGCTGTATACGGTTTTAGGGAAAATTTAAATCTCCGTATATATTTCCGGAGTCACACACAGACGCTCACAGGCTCAGTATGGTGTAGACCAGAATATAAAAAGCAAAAAAGGCTAATGTATCCGAAGGTACCAGGCGTATACAGTATAGGGGTAATTGTAAATCTCTGTATATATTTCCGGAGTAATACACAGACGCTCACAGGCTCAGTATGGATTTGAGCGTAATACAGAAGGCAGAAAAATGGTACTGTATCAGAAGGTACCAGCTGTATACGGTTTTGGGGAAAATTTAAATCTCTGTATATATTTCTGGAGTAACACACAGACGCTCACAGGCTCAGTATGGATTAGACCAGAATATGAAAAGCAGAAAAAGTGTACTGTTATGTTTAGGTAGCTGAGGAGAAAAAGCAAAAACGGCAATACACCAGAGAGGCTGGAACCTATTGGATTGCAGTAACCTGAACTAACCACACAACTAGAGGTAGCCGTGGAGCGTTCCTACGTTGATCCTAGACGCCTCGTCACAGCCTGAGAGATAACTACACCTAAAGGCAGAAAGAGGAAAGCTATCTGCCCCGTAGCAGATCCCCAAAGAAAATAGGAAGCCCCCAAACATGTAATGGCGGTTAGACAAGAAGAAGCACGGACACAGACAGAAAATAGAATGAGCAAACGCTGGGGCCCAATCTGTCTAGACAGAAAAGTACAGGAAAGGATTCTTACTGCAATCCAAAAAAACACCTAAAAAATACCAACTCTTCTGATTGCAAAAACACCTGAGATCACATGAGCTCCACCACCTAAATCAGATCTCTGGTGTAACAAAACTAAGCCGCAGCCACTGAAAAAACAGGAAAAAGCAAATGAACAAATAACAGTGGCTACAGATAAACTAAGAGGAGCACAGGCCCCAGGAGGGGACACGGCTGACCTCCACAAAAGTGCAGAGAACTATGCAAAAAGCAAGCACAAAAATAAAAGAAAATATCTTATCTGAAAGCAGAAGATGCAGGCAAGATTCAACAAACTTCCAAATGAACCAGGAACCACAATTGAGACAAGAACAATTGATCACCGGCAACCATCATGGGAGGGAACCTCCCTTATATCAGACCAGTCAGTGATCCCAGATTGCCATTCCTCGCTGAAAGGTTCAGTACTGTCTGTAACCACCAGAGGGAGCCTCTGCTCAGAAACCATCTCTAGCACATTCATAACAGTGTACTGTATCAGAAGCATACAGCTGTATACAGTGTTGGGGTAATTTTAAATCTCCATATATATTTCCGGAGTTTCACACAGAAGCTCACAGGCTCAGTATGGAATAGACCAGAATATAAAAAGCAAAAAAGGTTAATGTATCTGAAGATACCAGGCATAAACAGTGTAGGGGTAATTGTAAATCTCCGTATATATTTCCAGAGTAACACCCAGATGCTCTCTCAGTGTGGATTTGAGCGTAATTCAGAAGGCAGAAAAACGGTACTGTAACAGAAGATACCAGCTGTATACGGTTTTGGGGAAAATTTAAATCTCCGTATATATTTCCCGAGTCACACACAGATAATCAGCATGTATTTGTCCGTGATACCAGCTGGTACACAGTAGTGTGTGAGGAGCGTACAGCTCTATACGGTGCGGGAAAAAATGAACGCTCGGTAACTGTGCAGAAAAAATGAATAAAAGTAATAGTGCTGTGTAGGTGCTGTATAAAAAGCAGTCTGCACAGCAGTGTACACACAGCAATACAGCTAGCAGGCAGCCTAATAATCAGCTCTGCTGCTGCACACAAGAAATTCCTCCCCTGTCACTGGCAGGCAGCCTAATAATCAGCTCTGCTGCTGCACACAAGAAATTCCTCCCCTGTCACTGGCAGGCAGCCTAATAACCAGCGCTGCTGCACACAACAAAATCCTCCCCTGTCACTGCACACTAACTGTACAGCACAAGAGCTATCAGCACAAGCTCAGAATAACTTTTTTTTCCTGCCTAACTCTCTCCCTACTAAGAAACAGCAGCAGCAACCTCTCCCTACGCTAAGATCGGCAGAAGTAAAATGGCGGTCGGCGGTCAGGGCTTTTATAGCCACTGTGACACCACACAAAGCAAGCCAATCACTGCAATGCCCTTCTCTAAGATGGTGGTGGACGCTGCCCATGTCATCACGTTGCCCACAGTGTGCGTCCTTGCTCATTTGCTGAGAAAAGGCGCCTGCAAGCATTCTGGGAAAACCGACTTTGGCGTTCGGGTCGACGACCGTATGGCCGACCTCACGCTATGGTCGGTTTCGCTCGGCGAAAGTCGGTGATTTTTGAATCTGACCGACCTGTTTCGCTCAACTCTAGTAATGACTCCATTCACTGTGTTTGGAGGAAGTAGGATGAGTAGAACCCCAAGAACACCGTCCCAACCATGAAACACGGTGGAGGAAAATATCTTACTTTGTGGGTGCATTTCTGCAAAGGGGACAGGACGATTGCACCGTATTGAAGGGAGGATAGATAGGGTAACAGATCATGAGATTTTGGTTGACAACCTTCTTCCCTCAGTAAGAGCATTGAAGATGGGTTGTGCCTGGTTTTCCAGCATGACAATGACCTGAAACACACAGCCAGGGCAACTAAGGAGTAGCTCCGTCAGAAGCATTTCAATGTCCTGGAGTAACTTAGCCAGTCTTCAGACCTGAACTCAATAGAAAATCTTTGGAGGGAGCTGAACCTCAATCTTGCCCAGTGACAGCCGCGAAATCTAAAAGATCTGGAGAAGATCTGTATGGAGGAGTGGGCCAAAATCCCTGCTGCACTGAGTGCAAACTTGGTCAAGAACTACTACAGTATGTGAAACGTCTGCTCTCTGTAATTGCAAACAAAGGTTTCTGTATCAAATACTAAGTTCTGTTTTTCTCTTGTATCAAATACTTATTTCATGCAATAAAATGCAAATTAATTATGTAAAAATCAGACAATGCGATTTTCTGTTTTTTTTTTTTAAAGATTCTGTCTCTTACAATTGAATTGTACTTATGATAAAAATGATAGACCTCTCCATTCTTTGTAGGTGGGAAAACTTGTAAAATCGTCAGTGCATCAAATACTTATTTTCCCCATTGTATATACAATAATAAGCATTTTTCCAAGACTCATACAGGGAATAATTGTAGACATCCATTCCAATCGGTCCATTAAAGAACGTACTGCCCAAGGCTTTCCCAACCCGAGAATGACAGTTTCATATATTTCTGAAGTCGGTGGACCGTCCATGCATTGCAATCTGAGATTTGATCGATAGCCACAGACATCTGAATGAGCCTTTGCAATTTCATTTATATTCCAGTCTATTTACAGTGAGCAGCACTTGGCTCTACTTGAAAGGCTAGGATCGCATGACCGTAGGTTCTACATATGAGAAAATTGGGCCGGTTATACAAATCACATTCTGATCACACTCTGATTAGAGTTCGATCAGAGTGTGATCCGGTTTTCTCAGATGTGGAAAATTGATAAAAAAAAGTTTCTCCATTCTGTCAGTCCGTGACTATCGGACCGAACTCTGATCTCATCCGAATGCAGTCCAGTATTTGCCACAGGCCCATAGAAATGAATGGGCAAGCGCCATCCGATTAGGCAAATCACGTATGCTGTGATACATTCCTTGGACCCACTCGGTCCAAGGAAATAAATTGGACATGTGCTTGGCCCCATAGAATAACACGAGGACAAGAGCCATGCATCAAAACCATGGATAGCTGTTATGAATGTGCTAGAGATGGTTTCTGAGCAGAGGCTCACTCTGGTGGTTACAGACAGTACTGAACCTTTCAGCGAGGAGTGGCAATCTGGGATCACGGATTGGTCTGATATAAGGGAGGTTCCCTCCCATGATGGTTGCCGGTGATCAATTGTTCTTGTCTCAATTGTGGTTCCTGGTTCATTTGGAAGTTTGTTGGAGCCTTGCCTGCATCTCCTGCTTTCAGATAAGATATTTTTTGCTTTTCTTTTTGTGCTGGCTTTTTGCATTGTTTTCTGCACTTTTGTGGAGGTCAGCCAGGTCCCCTCCTGGGGCCTGAGCTCCTCTCAGTTTATCTGAAGCCACTGTTATTTGCTTATTTGCGTTTTCCTGTTTTTTCAGCGGCTGCGGCTTGGTTTTTGCTCTCACTGATATCTGATTTAGTGGGTGGCGAGATCGTGTGATCTCAGTATTTTTGTAATCAGAATTGTTGGATTTTTGTAGGGTTTTCTGGGTTGCAGAAAGTAATGTCTCCTGTCCTATCCTATTTAGTCTGCTTGTGGCCCCAGCGTTTGCTCTGTCTATTTTCTGCCTATGTTTGTATTTTCATCTTGTCTAACCGCCATTATATGTTTGGGGGCTTCCTATTCTCTTTGGGGATCTGCTCCGGGCAGATAGCTTTCATCTTTCTGCCTTTAGGTGTAGTTATCTCTCAGGCTGTGACGAGGCGTCTAGGATCAATGTAGGAACGCTCCACGGCTACCTCTAGTTGTGTCGTTAGTTTAGTAATCTGCAACCCATCAGTTACCAACATCTCAGGTGTTCGGCTGCCCTGCTGTTGTTCCTGTCCTCCTCAGCTACCGAAACCTAACAGTATCACCGGCCATAACTGAGAATTATATGGTACTCACAGAAGGGAAAAATAGTGTGGAAAGAAAAAAAAGTTGTAAGAGTTGTCAGAGATTTTTTTTTCTGTCTGTTGCATTTTTTCCCTCTTTTTCTCTGGGTGCTGAGGAGGATTTTTTTTTCTCTCAATAGAGTTTGCACAGTTGTCTGGCCGTGTGGATCAGCTTGCCACTGAGGTTCGGAGTATTGCTACCTATCTTGCTAGGTTGCCTGTTGTGGAACCTAGGATCCCCATGCCAGATTTGTTTTTGGGGGATCGGGCTAAATTTCTGAATTTCAAAAATAACTGTAAGTTGTTTTTTGCCTTAAAGCCTAAGTCCTCAGGTAACGCAGCACAGCAGGTTCAAATTGTCATCTTTCTCCTGTGCAGTGATCCTCAGGATTGGGCTTTTTCCCTGACACCTGGGGATCCTGTTTTGAATGATGTTGCATTTTTTCTGGCTCTGGGGTTATTGTACGATGAACCTAATGTCACTGATCAAGCTGAAAAAGCCTTGTTGGCATTAAATCAGGGTCTTGAAGACGCTGAGTTGTTATTCTGCCACCGATATATGTAAGAGACAGCTCTGATCCTTGTGAGTGACAATCTCCGATATAAACAATGGTAGATAGGAACTCACTATAAAACTTCCTTCATTAATCTTAATCGTGCACAGATATCTTCTTGAGAAGGTGAACTTGAATGTAACTGAAAGGCTTATTGGCATTACAATACTTTGTGCAGATGAATACATACAATTTCCTTCAGGCAAGAGGTATCAAGGTGGCTTCAGAAGAAAATACATAGAGGTCTAAAAGGAATGCTGCGTTGAAGCTCCTAGCATGAATGATGAGAAACACAGAATGACGAAGCACACAAGATGGATGCCGGAAAGGGAAGACAGTTGAGAGGAGTGAGAGAGAGAGAGAGCAAAGTATTATGGGAAATAGAACCCGAGACAGCACTAAACAATAACCACTAGGTGCAGCAAAGTACACAGTAACTATGAAATGTCATATTAATACTGGCTGAGACAGCATATTGTACTGTCAGAAATTCCGAAAGTGGGCAGTCCTGACCAAATGGAATGATGATGCTTTGGCAGCGCTTTTTTGGAAGGGGTTGTCAGAGAATGTAAAGGATGTTATGGTGGGATTCCCTGCTCCTTGGTCTCAATGATTCTATGTCATTGGCTATTCAAATTGACAGACGTTTGCGTGAGCGCAAGGTATGCGTGAGATTGTGTTGCCTTGTGAGCAGCTTCTGAGCCCATGCAGTGTGATAGAGTGACTTCTGGGGCACAGCTGTCTTGACCCGCACCAAATTGTGGTTTTACCAGAGCAATGGGGTACTCAGAGCCGAGCCCATGGAAGTCTATGGGGTTGTCACAGGTAGCGCTGGCTCGGTCTGTGGCCCTGGCGGTCAGGCGTATGTTGGGGGGGATATTTACAAGGATAGGTATATATACAGTTTGTGACGCCACCTGTAGTTCTCTGATCACTAAGACCAGCGCTGCTGTAGATCTCTGAGGGATGGTGAGGCAGCTAGATGTCGGGTCCCTACAGGTGGGACTCTTCCCTCAGGTCGATAGTTATGATGGGGTTGTGCAGGGATGCAATCAAATAACTCAGTCTCACACATAGAAGCTTCTTCCCATACCTTTTACTGGTCAGATGGTAAGGCAGGTCCCAGGGAGGCTGGTCGGGTGGAGGATGTACTTTGAGGCAACAGCTGAACAGGTTATGGGCCTCCTTAACTTTCAAAATGGTGAGTTCAACCAGCATAAAGCGTAGTTCACTCCAGAATCTCCAGCTTCTTCAAGCTGTACTGCCCGGTCAGTTTTGTGGTCGGAGTCTTCCTTTGAGAGAGCTGGGTTCCTAATGTGGTCCTGCAGTGACTCAAAGTTCCCACTCTCCCTGACCCCAGTTACGTACCGACACTCCAAGGGCTGCTTTCTGCTACCTAAGGTCCAGTAAGCCTCTGGTTTTTCTATCACTATGCCTGGAGCTATAGTGATGCTTCGGTCCCCAGTGACCGGTGACAATGTGCAGGATAATCCAATCCTAAGGCACTTCTAAATTCCTTCCACTGCGCCTTTCGCCCTGTCCGCGCTTGTAGCATAAGCACTCCACACTTCCAAAGGCTATACAGATCAGTCCCTTCTTGCTTCTCCCCAAAGCTTGCTAACAGGTGCTCAGTAATCTTCTGGTTCAGGAGCACGTCTCTGAACTCCACTGTCCTTGAGACAGGAGACTGAAGGTCCTGCTGCTACTTCCTCTTCCCTCTCACTCCACAACTACCACCACTATCTTGTCTGACTGAGCTATTTATATATCCTGTGGGTGTGTCTAAGTGTGTGTTGGAGTGAATGTTTATTGAGCATTAAACTGTTACCTCTCCGCACATTCTCCAGGGTACTGCGTGTGCCTTCACACCAGGGCTACACATTCCCCCATGGTAAAATACAGCACTCCCGGGCTGTGAAATACAAGAAGACATTTTGTTTTTGCATTAACCATAAACATTAACTCTTCCCATCCGGGAGGTAAGGATTTCTTGAACGTTGCATTAAAACATATAGAAAAATACAAAATACTAAGTAGACATTTTCATATAAATACCGACAATATTCTTGTGAAGGACCCGCACCAAACCTTCAACGTGGGTCCTGGGTGGGCTGCAGGACATCTGAATGCAGACCTCACTCAGTGCCACACCACACGGGTTTTATGTTCAGAGGTAGTTGAGGTGGTTTCATGTAAAACCAATATAATGCACCTTAGTGCAACTATGTACAGGATACAGTTCTGGGCTGGCACAGTCCTCAGCCTCACAGTCCATTATAAGACACAATAAGAGACATATATATATACAGATTTCAAGTATGCATCATTCTTCTTTTACTTTTACTTTACCCAACAGGGCATTTTATATAAAACTATGCATTCAATTTTTCAACTTTTTACTCTGGTACCCAGCCGGGCATTCTACTCATTATAGAAAAACATAAATACATTTGGCAATAAAGTGCAAATCTGGCAAAAATTCTCAAACTTTCTGCATTTTCTTTGTTGCGGTAAACCCTGTCTGGGTCCTACCGTTCTTCACATTTTCTTGCAGGCTTCCATTATACTTTCCATCCCGGGGGGTTGGAACAATACGATGATCCTTAGATCCCATGACCAACAAGTCGTGACCTGCTATCAGAGTTTGGGTCGCTACAGTCCTCGTACGAACCACTAGGGGCGCGCCGGGCGCTTCCGCTTTGTGAGACGCTGTCTGCGTCACTGTAATAGCCACTTTCTCTCGCGATGCAGAAATAATCGCCGTGCGCGACGTCGTGTAGACTGCTGATTGTGATGTGGAATGGGTCGCAGGTTGCGATGTATTAGGACAAGGTTGTGAGGAGTACGCAGGGGGCACTTCCAACGGTGATATACTCTTCTGGGGCGATGCCGGGGCACGGCCTGATGCAGCGGTTAGATTGTGACTGGGATGCGCTGGCAATGGTGACGTTACCTGCGTCAGGGACGGGGTCACGGACGATTGTGACATTAAGGGCATACCATCCCTTCATACCCCAGTGCCGTGTGTAGTTGACTATGTCCCCATTGACTAGGTCCTCCCGGGATGGCCGATGGGCAGGTGGGATTCTACGTCCCTGCGACTGACAAAGACCCCAGGGTAGAGGCCGGTTCTCTGATGAAGCCCCAGCCCTTCCGGAGCTGGAAATCGGTCACACACCCCTGCCGCCGCGGTTCCCTTAGAGTACCTTTTTCTCGGCGGACACTTTCCTTGTCCGCGATCAGCTGCTCGTACTGCCGCTGCCGGTTCCGCTGCGCTTCCCGCTCTTCCTCCTGCCGGCGTCGCTGTTCCTCTTCGCAACGCTGCCACTCACGTTCCCACTGGGCGGTGTAGGCGACGTCATCCAGGCGCGCCATCTCATCCCAGTCGACGTCTGGTAATGATGGACAGGACCCCTCCGGTGTCCCTGCCGGGGATCGATCATCTGCTGCGGCCTCCTGGCCGGGCGGGCGTTCCGGAACTGGCGGTACCTCCTCAACCTCCTTCGCCTCCACCGCTTCCTCGGTAGGCTCAGGGTCGGTCCTTTTGGGGGTAGCCTCCGGTTGCTCCTTAGCCTTGGGCAGCAGAAGTTTCGGTAACTCAAATCGTGGGGGGTCGTCGAGGGAGAGAACAGGGCGTCCCACAGCCGCCGCTGCATCTGAGTACGCCGGCGTCTCTCGATCTCCTCCTTGCCAGGTTGTTCCAAAACCATCTTCTTCAATCTGGCATTTTCCTCTTTAATCTCCAGCAATGCTTGCTGCAGGTGCAGGACCACGGATGATTCCGGTTCTAGTGGCAGCTTGGCTGGGGAACGGGGCCTGCCTTCCTCCGCTTCCCTGCTCGGCTGCACACGTCCTGCTTCCATGATGTTCCAGAACCGTCTCCCTTCTTCTAGAGCCGTCCGGTCTCTTCCGTGGAGGCGGGGTTTGCGTCTCCTCCTCTTCGCAGGGAAGGTGAAGAGGAGGCGGACCTCCTTTGCTGTAGGGCAGGATCGCATATTGTAGTAGCACTTTGAGAGGGCAGGCATTCTCTTCGCGCCACAGGGGGGCACACGCCCACGAATCCACGCCCACCTTCTTCTCCAGCGCCTGAGGGCGCGAATTTGGCGGCAAAATGGCGGATTTTAGCGCCAAAAATAGCAAACAGTCCTTTTTCACAAAAACACCTCCACAGGCACACAGGGCTCGCGATTTTGCGAGTTTCGCATCCTGTTCGTGACACCAAGTTGTCTTGACCCGCACCACAATTGTGGTTTACCAGAGCAATGGGGTACTCAGAGCCGAGCCCATGGAAGTCTATGGGGTTGTCACAGGTAGCGCTGGCTCGGTCTGTGGCCCTGGCGGTCAGGCGTATGTTGGGGGGGATATTTACAGGGGATAGGTATATATACAGTTCGTGACGCCACCTGTAGTTCTCTGATCACTAAGACCAGCGCTGCTGTAGATCTCTGAGGGGATGGTGAGGCAGCTAGATGTCGGGTCCCCTACAGGTGGGACTCTTCCCTCAGGTCGATAGTTATGATGGGGTTGTGCAGGGATGCAATCAAATAACTCAGTCTCACACATAGAAGCTTCTTCCCATACCTTTTACTGGTCAGATGGTAAGGCAGGTCCCAGGGAGGCTGGTCGGGTGGAGGATGTACTTTGAGGCAACAGCTGAACAGGTTATGGGCCTCCTTAACTTTCAAAATGGTGAGTTCAACCAGCATAAAGCGTAGTTCACTCCAGAATCTCCAGCTTCTTCAAGCTGTACTGCCCGGTCAGTTTTGTGGTCGGAGTCTTCCTTTGAGAGAGCTGGGTTCCTAATGTGGTCCTGCAGTGACTCAAAGTTCCCACTCTCCCTGACCCCAGTTACATACCGACACTCCAAGGGCTGCTTTCTGCTACCTAAGGTCCAGTAAGCCTCTGGTTTTTCTATCACTATGCCTGGAGCTATAGTGATGCTTCGGTCCCCAGTGACCGGTGACAATGTGCAGGATAATCCAATCCTAAGGCACTTCTAAATTCCTTCCACTGCGCCTTTCGCCCTGTCCGCGCTTGTAGCATAAGCACTCCACACTTCCAAAGGCTATACAGATCAGTCCCTTCTTGCTTCTCCCCAAAGCTTGCTAACAGGTGCTCAGTAATCTTCTGGTTCAGGAGCACGTCTCTGAACTCCACTGTCCTTGAGACAGGAGACTGAAGGTCCTGCTGCTACTTCCTCTTCCCTCTCACTCCACAACTACCACCACTATCTTGTCTGACTGAGCTATTTATATATCCTGTGGGTGTGTCTAAGTGTGTGTTGGAGTGAATGTTTATTGAGCATTAAACTGTTACCTCTCCGCACATTCTCCAGGGTACTGCGTGTGCCTTCACACCAGGGCTACACACAGCGTCATGAGTTTCGAAAGCGCAATGGGTTATGTTTCTACTGTGGTGATGCCTCTCATGCTATTTCAGTCTGCCCTAAGCGGGGAAGACGTTTTGCACGCTCAGTTGTCTTGGGTAGTGTTCAGACTAAATTTCTGTTGACTGTTACCCTGATTTGCTCCCTGTCCACATTTTCTGCTCAGGCTTTTGTTGATTCAGGAGCAGCTTTAACCTGATGGATTTTGACTTTGCCAAACGTTGTGGGTTTCCCATGATACCCCTGCGGAAGTCTATTCCCCTACTGGGCATTGATTCTACCCCTTTGGCGGAGAATAAACCCCAGTTTTCTACTCAGGTGATAATGAGGGTTGAACCAGATCATCAGGAGAGTTGCAAATTTCTGTTGCTGCATAATCTGCATGACATTATTGTACTAGGTTTCCCTTGGTTACAGTCTCATAATCCTGTTTTGGATTGGAAATCTGTGTCTGTGACCAGTTGGGGCTGCCAATGTGTTAATGCCGACACTCCTGTTTTTTCTGCCTATCCCAAGTCTCAAGATGTTCCTGACTTTTTGACTGATTTTTCGGATGTATTTAGTGAAAGTAAATCTGCATCTTTGCCCCCTCACAGGAGCTACGATTGCGCTATTGAATTAGTGCCGGTGGTAAATTTCCTAAAGGTCGCCTTTTTAACTTGTCTGTACCTGAACACGATGCTATGCGATCTTATATCAAGGAGTCATTGGAAAAGGGTCATATCTGTTAGAACCCTCTTGTTAGATTTTGTTTCAGTTTGCTGGTCACATGACCTTTTTTCCCTATTTAGTCTGGCTCCGCCCTTCTGGCTTTGCTGGACTTCATTGTATTATCTACTCTTAAGCTAGCCGGGTGCTTAGGTGCCTTACTCTGTCAGTTTTGCTTAATCTTAGGATCTCGTAGTAATTTGTTTTCTGTTTAATTTTCCCTGCTACAATTTCTGTTAGGAGGTGTCCACCTTTTCTCCCAGTCCCTAGATCTTGTAGGGATTCCTCCCTCGCAACTATAGGTCTTCGTTCAGACTAGCTGAGGACTTTAGCGGGTCTGGTCGCAGGATCAGGTTCCCCGTTACATCGTAGGGATCAAGCTCAGTTTTATTGTAGGGACAGAGTTCCCATCTTTCCTTAGTGCTTGTAGCAGTTCATAACAGTAAGTCCAGCCAAGAAATAAAAAAAAAAAAAAAATCTCTAAGGAAAGATTTTCTGTTTTCATCATGGTGTCGGTTCGGGATTTGGCTGAACGCCTGCAGGGTCTCTCTCTGGAGGTGGCTGAAATCCAGCAACACGTGAGTAGTTGTTCTGGAGCTCATTTCGTGGAGCCAAAGGTACGTTTGCCTGATTTATTTTTTGGTGAACAACAAGATTTTTTTTCTTTTAAAAATGCTTGCTTGTTGTATTTTCGTTTGAGACCCAGATCCTCTGGTGATGAATCACAGCGCATAGGATTCATAATGTCACTTTTGCGCAAAGAACCTCAGGACTGGGCCTTTTCTCTGCAGCCTAGTGATCCATGCTTTGGATCAGTGGATGTTTTTTTTTCTGCTTCGGGGTTGTTGTTTGACGATCCGGATCGTGTTTGATCAGCTGAGACAGAGTTGAGACGTTTGAGACAGGGATCGGGTAATGTGGAAAAATATTGTACTCACTTCCGTAGGTGGTCCACTCAGGTGGGCTGGAACGATTCAGCTTTGAAAAGTTTATTTCTTGCAGGATTAAGTGAAAGGGTTAAAGATTTGCTGATTGCTTATCCTATACCTGGTAACTTGCAAGAGGCTATGCAATTGGCCATACGGGTGGATAGGAGACTGCGTGCAAGGGTTAATGAGAGTAAGTCTGCTTTGTTAGCTCCAGGTTTGGAGAAGGAATGTACTGACATTGCAGAGCCGATGGAAATTGGAGCAATGGCACCTCACTCTCGGGAAAAAGAACGCAGATTTGCTCAAGGTTTTGTGTTTCTACTGTGGTAAATCTGAGCATTTCATTAAGAACTGTGCGCTTCGAATGAATAAAGAGAAAAAAAAAATGAGGTCAGTGTCGCCCGCATAGCTTGTTTAAACAATAAAGGTGTCTTTCTTTCTGCTACCACTGGTGTTGAGGAGGAATTAATGGGGTTTCGGGTATTTGTGGATTGTGGTTCAACTCTCAATGTGATTGATGGGAAATTTTTGGAAAAACTAAAATTAAAACCCAAACTTCTGTCTTCTCCTATTAATGTGGTGTCTGTGGATGGCTCTCCCTTGAAAAATGTTACTCACCATATCTGTGAATTTCCTCTTACTATTAATGGTGTTCATCAAGAGAATTTGGATTTGGTAGTTTTGAATAATTTGCCCTCACCGGTGATTTTGGGGTTACCCTGGTTAAAATTGCACAATCCAGTACTGGATTGGTCTACCAATGAAATTAAGTCCTGGAGTCCTAAGTGTTATGACAAGTGTTGTAACGGGCGTATTGCTGCTGTAGTTAAGGGGGAGTTACCTGTACCTATTCAGGATTTTTGGAAAGTTTTTTCTGATAAGGAATCGCAGGTATTGCCTCCTCATAGAGATTATGATTGTGCGATTGAATTTGTCCCTGAAGCAACTCTTCCTAAAAGTCGTTTATTTAATTTGACTATTCCTGAGAGAAAGGCTTTGGAGGAATACATACAGACAAGCTTGGCCGCCGATCACATTAGGCCTTCCAAATCTCCTGTGGCGGTTGGATTTTTTTTTGTTAAAAAAAAGGACGGCGGTTTACGGCCTTGTCTAGACTTTCGTGAGATTAATAAGATTACTGTACGCAATCCTTACCCACTGCCATTGATTCCTGATTTGTTTAATCAGTTAGTGGGGGCCAAGTGGTTCTCGAAAATTGATCTTCGAGGGGCATACAATTTGTTGCGCATGAAGGAGGGGGATGAATGGAAGACTGCGTTTAACACTCCACTGGGTCATTTTGAGAATCTGGTCATGCCTTTTGGACTTTCCAGTGCTCCGGCATTTTTTCAGAATCTTATTAATGACATCCTTAGACCTTTGATTGGCAGAAGTGTGGTTGTGTATTTGGATGACATTTTGATTTATTCACCGGATTTGGAGTCTCATTGGAGGAGTGTGCGTGAAGTATTACAGTTACTGAGTGATAATTCACTTTTTGCCAAACTAGAAAAATGTGAGTTCGCTGTACAGAGACTTAGTTTTTTGGGCTACATTGTCTCCAGTGAAGGTTTTGAGATGGACCCTGTGAAAGTGCAAGCTGTGCAGGATTGGCCTAGACCTATTGGTGTGAAATCAATACAGAGGTTTTTGGGGTTCGCCAATTATTATAGAAAATTCATAAAAAATTTTTCTGTGATTGCCAAACCTCTGACCGATCTCACCAGGAAAGGTGCTGATGCGGTTCAGTGGACTACTGAGGCCATTGAGACTTTTGTGTTGCTAAAGGAGAGGTTCAGCTCTGCTCCCATCCTTACGCAGCCTGATGTGACTAAACCATTTTTGGTTGAGGTTGATGCTTCTTCTGTGGGGGTCGGCGCGGTGTTGTCTCAGGAAAAGACGGATGGAGTACATCCCTGTGCTTTTTTTTCAAAGAAATTTTCTGAGTCTGAACTAAATTATGATATCGGTAATCGGGAATTGTTGGCAATTAAACTCGCATTTGAACACTGGCGTCATTTTTTGGAGGGAGCGGAATTTCCCGTTCAAGTCTTCACCGATCATAAAAATCTGATCTACCTTGATGCTGCCAAACGCTTGAATGCCCGTCAGGCTAGGTGGGCACTGTTTTTCTCACGCTTTAATTTTACCGTTACTTACATCCCAGGTACTAAAAATGTTAAAGCTGATGCTTTGTCTCGCAGCTTTTCTCCTATGGTGGGTACTGAGGAGGAGGAAAACATTTTGCAAGAGGGGGTTGTTATTGCGGTTTTGGACTCCGTGTTGGAAGATGAGATTCTTAAAGCACAGGAGAATGCCCCATCTAACACGCCGCATGGGAGGTTGTTTGTGCCTGGTACCCTGAGGAGAGATTTGTTTGTTGAATGTCATGACTCTCGGTTGGCAGGTCATCCTGGAATCTCTGAGACCAAGAGACTTGTGGGTGGCAGCTTTTGGTGGCCTGGATGGCAGAAGGAAGTCATTAAGTGGGTGCGTCAATGCACTGTGTGTGCTAGATCTAAGTCTTCTCATACTCCTGCTGCAGGGTTGCTTTGCCCTCTGGAGGTCCCTAGTGCACCTTGGACACATTTGGCTATGGACTTTATTACTGACCTTCCCCCCTCTGAGGGTTTCACTGTCATCTGGGTGGTCGTGGACCGTTTTAGCAAGATGTGTCACTTGGTTCCTTTCATCAAATTGCCCTGCGCTAAGACTCTCGCTAAGGCCTTTGTCAAGGAAATAGTCAGACTACATGGTGTTCCTACTGACATTGTTTCTGATAGGGGACCTCAGTTTGTGGCTCGTTTTTGGCGCGCCTTTTGTGACAGGTTGGGAGTTCATTTGTCGTTTTCATCCGGATATCATCCTGAGTCTAATGGCCAGACAGAAAGGAAAAACCAGGATGTTGAGCAGTTCTTGCGTTGTTTTGTGACTGATAATCAAGAGGGGTGGTCTGAGTTTCTGCCACTTGCTGAGTTTGCTCTTAACAATCATACATCCGCTTCTGCTGGTTGTTCGCCTTTTTTTTGTTGTACTGGGAGACATCCGTCTTTTGGGTCATTTTCCAAGTTGGGATCGGCTGTACCTGAAGAGGAGAATTTTTCTGGTGATTTGGAGAGAGTTTGGACTGATGTGCGTGGTAATCTTCAGGAGGCTAACAAAAGATCCAAAGTGTATTTTGATAGAAAACGACAAGAGGTTTTGTTTGCTATTGGTGACATGGTCTGGTTGTCCTCTAAGAATCTGCGCTTGAGGATTCCGTCTAAGAAATTGGGTCCCAAGTTTGTAGGGCCCTTTAAGGTGCTTCAGGTTATTAACCAATCTGCTGTTAAGTTGGAGCTTCCCACCTCCTGGAAGATTAATCCGGTGTTTCATGTTTCTCTCTTGAAAAAAGCTGAGGTCTCAGATGGAGACGTCTCGGCCACTGTTCCCCTGGTGGTGGAGGACGGGCAATATGAGATTTCCCGCATCCTAAATTCTAGACGGTATAGAGGGGGTTTGCAGTACCTCGTCGCTTGGAAGGGTTATGGACCCGAGGATAACTCATGGGTGAGGGCGGATGATGTTTCTGCGTCTAGACTTGTCAGAGCGTTTCACAAGAGGTTTCTGGATAAGCCTAAGTCCTAGGGGATCCAGAGGATCCTCTTAGAAGGGAGGGTACTGTTAGAACCCTCTTGTTAGATTTTGTTTCAGTTTGCTGGTCACATGACCTTTTTTCCCTATTTAGTCTGGCTCCGCCCTTCTGGCTTTGCTGGACTTCATTGTATTATCTACTCTTAAGCTAGCCGGGTGCTTAGGTGCCTTACTCTGTCAGTTTTGCTTAATCTTAGGATCTCGTAGTAATTTGTTTTCTGTTTAATTTTCCCTGCTACAATTTCTGTTAGGAGGTGTCCACCTTTCTCCCAGTCCCTAGATCTTGTAGGGATTCCTCCCTCGCAACTATAGGTCTTCGTTCAGACTAACTGAGGACTTTAGCGGGTCTGGTCGCAGGATCAGGTTCCCCGTTACATCGTAGGGATCAAGCTCAGTTTTATTGTAGGGACAGAGTTCCGATCTTTCCTTAGTGCTTGTAGCAGTTCATAACAATATCAGACCATCCTCTTCACCCTTGGGTGCCGGTTTTTTCTTTGAGGCCAAAAAGGATGGTTCATGGAGGCCGTGTATTGATTATCGTCTCTTGAATAAGATCACTGTGAAGTATCAATATCCGTTACCCTTGATTTCTGACCTGTTTTCCAGGGTGAAAAGTGCTAGTTGGTTTACCAAGCTTGACCTCAGGGGGGCGTATAACCTTATTCGCATTAAGCACGGGGATGAATGGAAGACGGCGTTTAATACCGCAGAGGGGCATTTTGAGTACCTAGTGATGCCCTTTGGGCTCACTAATGCTCCTTCCGTCTTCCAATCCTTCATGAATGATATTTTCAGGGATTTTGTGGATAAATTTCTGATTGTTTATTTGGATGATATCTTGATTTTTTCCAATGACTGGGACTCTCATGTGAAACATGTTCGGACTGTGTTCCAGATTTTGAGAGATAATGCACTGTATGTGAAGGGATCAAAGTGTCTTTTTGGTGTACAGAAGGTCTTATTTCTGGGAATCATTTTGTCTCCGTCTGTTATTGAAATGGACCCGGTCAAGGTTCAAGTCATCTGTGATTGGGTCCAACCTACTTCATTAAAGGCTCTTCAGAGATTTTTGGGTTTTGCCAATTTTTATCATAAATTTATTGGTAATTTCTCCGGTATTGTTAAACCATTGACTGATTTGACCAAAAAGGGTTCTGATGTGGTGAATTGGCCTCCTGAGGCAGTCTCTGCATTTCAGGAACTTAAGCAGAGATTCACTTCTGCTCCTGTTCTACGGCAGCCTGATGTTTCTCTACCGTTTCAGGTGGAGGTTGATGCCTCTGAAATTGGGGCAGGTGCAGTTTTGTCCCAAAGAGATCCAGAGACCTTTAAGAGTAACCCTTGTGCCTTTTTCTCTCGAAAATTTTCTCCAACTGAACGTAATTATGACATAGGTAATCGGGAGTTATTGGCCATGAAGTGGGCTTTTGAAGAGTGGAGACATTGGCTGGAAGGAGCCAAACATCAGGTGGTGGTCCTCATGGACCATAAGAATCTTGTTTATCTCGAATCAGCCAAGCGACTTAATCCTAGACAGGCCAGGTGGGCCTTGT
The DNA here is from genome assembly GCA_033576555.1 of Oophaga sylvatica. Lineage (NCBI taxonomy): Eukaryota > Metazoa > Chordata > Amphibia > Anura > Dendrobatidae > Oophaga > Oophaga sylvatica. The sequence continues at coordinate 568,752,646 of JARQOD010000003.1, forward strand.
TTTTCACACGTTTTAATTTTGTGGTTTCTTTTCTTCCTGGCACTAAGAATGTTAAGGCGGATGCCCTCTCGAGGAGTTTCTTTGCGGACTCTCCTGAGTTATCTGATCCTACTGTTATTTTGAAAGAGGGTGTAGTTCTTTCCGCCATCTCGCCCAATTTGAGACTGGCCTTGGAAGGGTGTCAGGAGGATAAACATGAGCGCTGCCCTATTGGGAAATTGTTTGTCCCAGACCAGTGGAAGAAGAGTGTGATGTCTGAGATTCATTGTTCCACGTTGGCTGGTCATCCCGGGATTTTTGGTACCAGAGACTTGGTGAGTCGGTCCTTTTGGTGGCCTACTTTGTCTCGTGACGTCAGGGAATTTGTGCAGTCTTGTGGGACTTGCTCTCGCTCCAAGCCTTGCTCTCGCTCTAGTGGTTTGTTAATGCCATTACCTGTGCCCAAGAGGCCATGGACCCATATCTCTATGGATTTTACTTCCGACCTCCCTGTTTCTCAGAGAATGACCATTATCTGGGTAATCTGTGATAGGTTTTCCAAGATGATACATCTTGTGCCATTACCTAAGTTACCTTCCTCCTCCGATTTGGTGCCTTTGTTCCTTCAGCACATGGTTCGGTTACATGGCATTCCGGAGAACATTGTGTCTGACAGAGGAGTCCAGTTTGTGTCCAGATTTTGGAGGACATTTTGTTCTAAACTTGGTGTTCAATTATCTTTCTCATCTGCTTTTCATCCTCAGACCAATGGACAAACTGAGAGAACAAACCAGACCTTGGAGGCTTATTTGAGATGTTTTGTGTCTGCTGATCAAGATGACTGGGTCTCTTTTTTGCCTTTGGCTGAGTTTGCTCCTAATAATAGGGCTAGCTCTGCCACCTTGATGTCTCCATTTTTCTGCAATTTTGGGTTTCACCCTCGATTTTCTTCGGGACAGGCGGAGGCTTCTGTCTGTCCGGGTGTTGACTCTGTTGTGGAGCGAATGCAGCAGATTTGGGACCAGGTAGTGGAGAGGTTGTCTCTCTCTCAGGAGAAGGCCCAATGGTTTGCCAACCGGCATAGGACTGATGGTCCTCGGTTTAAAGTGGGGGACTTGGTTTGGTTGGCCTCAAGAAATATCCCTATGAGGGTTGCATCTCCAAAGTTTAAGCCTAGGTTCATTGGACCTTATAAGATCATGGAGATTCTTAACCCTGTTTCCTTCCGTTTGCTTCTTCCAGGGACATTTAAGATCCATAACGTGTTCCACAAGTCCTTATGGAAGAGGTTTGTCGAGTCAGTGGTTCCTATGGCTGCGCCTCCTGACCCTGTTTTGGTTGAGGGCAATCTGGAGTATATGGTTGAGAAAATATTGGATTCTCATTTTTCTAGACAGAAACTCCAGTATTTGGTTAAGTGGAGAGGTTATGGTCAGGAGGACAATTCTTGGGTGTTTGCTTCGGACATCCATGCTAGGAGACTGATCCGTGCCTATCACCGAGCTCATCCTGATTGGCCTGGTTGCACAAGTGAGGGTTCGGTGACCGCTCCTCAAGGGGGGGGTACTGTTATGAATGTGCTAGAGATGGTTTCTGAGCAGAGGCTCCCTCTGGTGGTTACAGACAGTACTGAACCTTTCAGCGAGGAGTTCAATCTGGGATCACGGATTGGTCTGATATAAGGGAGGTTCCCTCCCATGATGGTTGCCGGTGATCAATTGTTCTTGTCTCAATTGTGGTTCCTGGTTCATTTGGAAGTTTGCTGGAGCCTTGCCTGCATCTCCTGCTTTCAGATAAGATATTTTTTGCTTTTCTTTTTGTGCTTGCTTTTTGCATTGTTTTCTGCACTTTTGTGGAGGTCAGCAAGGTCCCCTCCTGGGGCCTGAGCTCCTCTCAGTTTATCTGCAGCCACTGTTATTTGCTCATTTGCTTTTTCCTGTTTTTTCAGCGGCTGTGGCTTGGTTTTTATTCACACTGATATCTGATTTAGTGGGTGGCGAGATCGTGTGATCTCAGTATTTTTGTAATCAGAATTGTTGGATTTTTGTGGGGTTTTCTGGGTTGCAGAAAGTAATGTCTCCTGTCCTATCCTATTTAGTCTGCTTGTGGCCCCAGCGTTTGCTCAGTGTATTTTCTGCCTATGTTTGTATTTTCATCTTGTCTAACCGCCATTATATGTTTGGGGGCTTCCTATTTTCTTTGGGGATCTGCTCCGGGGCAGATAGCTTTCATCTTTCTGCCTTTAGGTGTAGTTATCTCTCAGGCTGTGACGAGGCGTCTAGGATCAACGTAGGAACGCTCCACGGCTACCTCTAGTTGTGTCGTTAGTTTAGTAATCTGCAACCCATCAGTTACCAACATCTCAGGTGATCGGCTGCCCTGTTGTTGTTCCTGTCCTCCTCAGCTACCGAAACATAACAGATAGCCCTCATCTGATTTTTATGGTCGTGTGCACAAGCCCTAACTCCCATAGCCTTTAATAGGACATCTGTTCATTAAATTCCATGTAAAGTGCAAGCCCCAAGTTCCAGTGGTGGGAACCGTACCTATCACACATTTCCAGCATATGCAGTAAAAATGTAAAATAAAACGTATAAGAAGAAAATATATTTTTACCTATCAGTGAAAGCTAGACTTTCTACTTCTACTTGTTTCATGAAGGTTAATTTACCATGGCACAATCTGCTCTTCACCTGTTATGTAAGATGTGCCCACTTTATTTGCTCTCTGGCATCAGGATAGGTCAATATTAGATATTCTGATTTCTATCTCACAGTTGATGCACCAGACTGACCTTGCATTACCAGAGACTGTTACCACTGTTGCTTCTGACTTCTGTAATTCTGAACGATCCGTACCGTTGTCTGAGGCCGGCACTCCTCGTGGGATTCACCAGGCGGTGCACGTTGATTCAGGTACCTTGACCGCGGCCTGTACTCTGGGACTGTGTATATCCACGGCGGTGCCTCACGCATCCTCTTGTGCAGTACTCCGGTCCAGGACCAAAGGACTACGTTTGCAGATACCAAGACATGTCGCCAATGTAAAGAGATAGTGCCTCACCTACCTTCGGGACCAATTCATAAACTGCTCCCATTTCCTGCGGCGCCATCGAGGGATATTTCAGCCTCCTTCAACTGGGAACAGTAGACTGATAAGTTAACCTGTTATTTGCACTTCCATTTTTCGTGTTATGATTGCATATTCTTGTTGCTTACATACTTTCTTAACTTCTCCCTGCATGGAGTATTCACTGTTATCATAATCTTTTCTAAAAAGAAACCCGTTAACTCTTGCTCTGCCTCCTGCTCATCACTGCATCCCGCGTTCCAGCTCGTTATCTTACATTTGGCGTAGTCTACAGTGTGCAGTCCAACAGAACGGAGGCGGCAGGCCAAGCAGTTGGGGTGGGCCCTAGGTTCAGTATCTCCCTGGGAGCTATGATGAATAATTTGCCAAAATTTATGAGAAACAATACCATGTTGTGGAGCTGGACTGAGCGCATAAGGGGATGATGAGAATGCACCCCATGACCCTTGCACTAGAGACCGAGGTGGCCATTATAGTATTGGACAGAAACGCCAGAGACTCAGTTATGTTACGGCCCCCCAGAGAGCAAGACACCTTTAACAATGTGCTTCAGATTTTGGAAGAGACCCATGGAGATCCCACAGACGTCAGGGAGCTAAGGATGAACCTTTTTAGCTGCATGCAGAGGGAGGGGGAGACTGTGACTCAATATATGAAAGCACTGCAAGAGTTACATACAGCTACTGTCAGGAAAGACGGCATAGACATAGGTCCTACAGACATAATGCTGCGAGACCTTTTAGTGACAGGCTTGCGAGTCACGCTGACAAAACAGGCCCTGCGAAAGCGAGTGAACCCTTGTCTGACTTTCCCTGAGATAGGAAGTGAAGCTTGCATGCGTGAACAGGAACAGGGTGTGACAATCCCGGTGGGGAAGGTCCAGAGCGGGGAGGTATCCGTGAATGCAATCACCGAACCCCAATGGGTGGAAGACCTCAGGAAGGATCTCCTGGGTATCAAAGGAGAATTAGCTGAAGTTAAAAAGTCTGAGGCGGCACCAAATCCGTTAGGGGCAGAGAAGGCCAGGAATTAGCCGAGATTCGAGAATGTTCCGGCGACAGAGACCCCTCACTTGCTTTAATTGTGGCGAAATTGGACATATAGCACGGTAGTGTTCACGGTGGGGTAGAATCCAACCCTGTCGTCCGTTAAATTAGAAGGCCCCAAGCCGGGGGAAGCCCAGAGCCAGAACAGACCCAAAGGAGTAGTGGAAGTCCCACAAATTTACTTTCAATGTGCCCTCTAGTCTGGGCCGAGTTCGACGGATGAGCATTAAGGTGCTTGGTGGACACTGGTTAACAGGTGACTACAATGCCCGAAGCCTACTTCCGGCGACATTTTCCCAAAACGAGGCGGCCTGAGTGGGGCCCAGTGATAAAACTAACTGCTGCCCACTAGCTGCCCATCCCGGTTGCAGGGGTGGTGTGAATGCAGATCTCCATCTGCGGAAAGAATCTGGGAAGGAAAAGTGTGGTGCTAACCCTGGGAGAAGTATATAGTGGACACATAGTCACCCTGGGAATGAATTTATTAAAGGAGCTTGGGAGTCTCCTCATTAATGAACCCTCCAACGAGACTCTGAAACAGTGGGGCACATATACACCCCCGAGGAAAGTATTCCAGCAATTAATCCGTGTAGCCCAAGCTCAGGAAGCTTTCAGTGACGAAGGGGCATTAGGAAAAGTAATCATTCCCTGCTCAACTAAACTCACTCTGCCCCCCGGGCAGACGGTGGTCTCCCTGCCTGTACAAGATCGCACCCCGTTGGAAGGAGTAGAGGTCCAAATTGAACCATCCTTTTTGTAGCAACTTCCCTCGAGACTCCTGGTGGCATGGACGCTAGCCATTGTACGTGACGGGACAGTTCCTGTACGTTGTGTAAATCTGGAGGATCAGGACATCATCATGTCTCTCAAAAGTTAAGTGGCTAGGGTTATGGGCATGCCTGAAGAAGTAATACCACCCAAGACTATACAACTAAAGGTGCAGCAGGGGAACCCCTGGACTGTGATGGTGAACTTCTCTTCAATGCCGGAGCCTCAGCATATCCAGGAAGGAAGACTGATCTTAGAACAGATGCAGGTCGACATGACCGATCTCAAACAGGCACAGGTGCAGCAGGTCGAAGCTCTATTGAGATGCTATAACAACGTGTTTGCTCGTCATGAGGACACTTTTGGCTGCACTACGGCCATCACCCATGAGATACTAACTGAAAATACTGCTCCCAAACAAGAACGCTACTGACAAATTCCGCTGCAACTGTACCAAGAAGTGAAGAATATGCTGAGTCAGATGTTACAGAAAGGGGTTACTAGAGAGAATCAGAGCCCATGGGCTGCTCCAATAGTTTTAGTGCGGAAGGACGGCACACTGCATTTTTGTGTGGATTATCGGAAGCTCAATGCTGTACCGTGAGGGATTCATAGGGAAGGCCAAATTCTTCTCAACATTAGACATTGCCAGCGGCTACTGGAAAGTGCCAATGTCGGAGCAGGAACGAGCAAAGGCTGCCTTTACATTATTTGTCTGCAATGAAAGAATCAGATGTATGCTGCTTTGTAAAAAAGGTATAATTGCACATATCCCCCCAATGGGTCTGAAAAAACACTATTTTGGCCTTTCTCAGGTGACAGGAGCCTTATAGATACCTGCATGTATGCCCAACGTAGGGCTATGGTGCAGTCTGTGCAGAACCTAAGGGTATGTGCACACATCGACCAACGCTGTGGATTTGAAACCCACAGCATATCAATTTATGCTGTGGCTTTTTCCATGGATTTTACTTTTTGCAATGTAATTGCTGCAAATATGCTGCATTTTCACAAGGAAATCTGCAGCTGTCAGTGCATGATGGTACTTGTAGTTTTTATGATACCAGGAGAGCGGCATTGCTCCAATACATAAGCTCTAATTAATAATTTGCGTGTTTTTATATAAAATCAAATCGTCTTTGTTTTTGCGCTAATGGATTTTACGTCAAATTCATGGAAATGGTTCACAATGTGTGTTGAATGTTAGTCACATGATCCTGTAATATGTCACGCTTTAGTCTTCAACTTCACAAAAAAAAATATTAAGTAGAAAAAATATGCAAGAGGGGTGGTGACATACATTTGTGCCCAAAACTTTGCAACTGAATAAAAAGTCGTGAATTATGAATCAGGCTAAAAAATATCTGGATTTTGGCTAACGACACCCACATTGAAAGCAAAGTTTCTTAAAACTGATATTGATATAAACAGGTAAAAAATGAGAAAATCACTAAAAAAGGTGCAAAATCAATTATAAATCATTCCAATAGGGTTTATCCTAGAGCAGATGTCAGGTCAGATGTTCTGTACAAGCAGTTCAGGATCTAGGAACAGGTGAACCAAGAACAGGCGCACAAACCAATATAAGGGTTCATTCACACATCTGTTTTTTGCGTTTGAGTGCTATCTGTGTTTTTACAGATAGAATTCTTACCTATGCTAGTGAATGGGATTGTTGTTTAGACAAAATCACTGGGACATGTCTTATTTTGATACGAGTGTCAGATTAAAATTGGGAATTCAACTCTATGGATGTGTGAAAAACTGTTAAACTGCCTGGTGTGGAGTGGTGGAGGTGTCAGTTGTTGGTAGAGGCATTTGGAGTGTTGATCTGTGATTGTTGCTTTCTCTTTCGGCTGTGTGCAAATCCTCATCCTCTCCTATTTGGTTTTTCTTCCTTTTCTCTCCAGTGTTCCTCTCTTTTGTCTGTGACTGTATATTTGTATGTTTGGTATTTTCATTTATCCTTGTACATCCTCCCTTTTTAGTCTGGTTTGTCTATATCAGGGGCGGGGAATCTTTTTTCTGCCAAGGGCCATTTGGATATTTATACCATCCTTCGGGGGCCACATAAACTCCGCCCACAAAGTACATCCTGACTCTGTCACTTAAGGCTGGGTCTCACATAGCGATACACCAGCGATCCCGACAACGATCAGGATCGCTGGTGTATCGCTACATTATGGCTGCTGAGCTGCCAAACAGGCAGCTCAGACAGCGATCAGTACAAGCGACATGTAACATCGCTTAGTTACCCGCAGTGTACCTTGGATACCAGCGCCCTGATGCGCGGTGCCTGGAAACCCGTTGTGTACCTTGGTTACCAGCTCCCTGCTTCAGGGAGCTGGTATCCAAGGTACACAGCGGGTTTCTAGGCACAGCCCCGCGCCTGGAAACCCGCTGTGTACCTTGGTTACCAGCGGTGGTCTCCCGCCTGTCACACGCAGCGATGCGTGCCTGTCAGCGGGAGACCAGCGATCAAAAAAATGTCCTGGCCTTTCAGCGACGATCAGCGATGCCGGCAGGGGGGCTGATCGTCGCTGAATGTCACACACAGCGATATCGCTGGTGAGCTCGCTGCTGCGTCACAAAACTAGTGACTCAGCAGCGATCTCGCTAGCGAGATCGCTATGTGAGACAGGGGCTTTAGTGTCAGGACATAATCTTTCATTGCATGCCCTTCAGTCTTCAGTAGTGAACACTGCTTGTGTGTGCTAACAGAGCAAGAACAAATTAATGAGCTGGTGGCAATCAAAATACAGCTCCCTGCCCAAGAATGCGGTTCCTGAGAATCTGCCCGGGGGCCGGATAAAAGGTCATAGAGGGCCGTAAATGGCCCTGGGGCCTGAGGTTCCCCACCCCTGGTCTATATACATACACTATTACTCCCTACTTCCCTGGGTGGGAAAAGAGGACAGATATAGGGCTGATTCAGGAGTTCAGAAAGGAACATAGCCGAGGCATCTTCACCATCAGAAGTATTTTCCGGGGAGCAGGTATAGCTACAGCACCCCTAACGTTAGGGACAGAGAAGGAGCCCCAAGCACAGAGTATTCCAACAACAGAGTTGTGACACACATCTTACAACTGGTATTTATAATAGACTAGGATCTTAGCATCTTGTCTGTCAGCTTGCAAAGTGAAAGTAAAGTGTGCTCCAGCTAAACACACAGTGAGTGAACAGAACTTGCTGTTTTGTATTCTTTAACAATGCTTTACTGGCAATATAACACCATTGCTGGAGACAGAAACTCATGCACTATTAAACAGTAGTAAATAGTAGTTGAGGCGATACAGTGGTAAAAATAATATTTGAGACACTGTCAATTTTTCAAGTTTTCCCACCTGCAAAGAAATGAGAGTGTAACACTCATGCCCATACTGGGTTGCACGAGAGAGGATTGTGGCCCCACTGTGCCACAAACCAGACTACCCAGGAGGGGCGTGACTAAGCACCTAGCTTGATGTTCTCATGGAGCCTCTAGTGAGGAGGTCAGGCTTGTGCAGCAGGTAGCTACCAGGTACCACTCCAGAGCTGTGTCTGGCAGTAGCAGCTGATCCCACTGGGGGACAGAATACTAAAGACAGGAGCGGGCAAGTAGTGACAGGCATGGCTGGCAATCTGGCAGGCAGGGGGGCACGGCTGGCACTTTGTCAGGCAGGCGGGCAAGGCTGGCACTCTGGCAGGCAGTTGCACATGGCTGTCACTCTGGCAGGCGGGCACAGCTCAGACTGGAGGAACAGGAACCATTTCGGGTGGGGCAGGAACACAGGCAGGTACGAGTAGTATATGGGAACAGGTAAGAACCAGTTCAGACTGCAGGAACAGGAACTGTTTCGGGAAGGACAGGAACACGGGCAAGTACGAGTGGGATATGGGAACCGGTAGGAACCAGTTCAGACTAGAGGGATAAATGAACCGGGAGGAACCAGTACAGACAAGAGGAACAAAGAGCCGCATGGTGTGGAGCGAAAGTAGAGCAGAGCCACAGGGTGCGTAGTGGGAGCAGAGCAGAGCCACATGGTGCCGAGCGGGAGCAGAGCCGCAGAGTATGTGTAATGTATGTAGTACAGTTCATATAGCGTCTTGTGCTTGGGTGCGATGAAAATACATGAGACACAGGTTTGATATAGAAAGTCTTGTATTACTTCATACAAGTTGGCAAAAATAGTCACACAGTTTGCAGACACAGAAGCAGGAGACACAGCAGGCCAGAGTAATCTAAGCTCAGCAATCACTCTCCACAACAGGTTCAGGATCTTCTTCTCTGTTACCGTAAGTCCATGCAAACGTGGGTCTTTCAAAGAGCAGGGTTCAGAGTCCACAAGTGCTTCAGAGTTCCTCAGTAGGAATAGCTGGAGTACAAGGTCCAAGGCTTTAGGAGTCAGGTCAACAGGTTCACTGCAGGCTAGATTCTGAAGCACTGATTGCTCAGCTGTGGCTGCTTAAGAAGCAAAAGGAGAGAATCAGGGCGGGAACATGCAAGCTGGAAACTCCATTTTGACTGAGGGCAAGATAGCTGCAGCAAGACAGAAAGTAAAATGGCTGACGAACAAACTGAGTTTCAGGAACATGTACACAGAACCTTACATTACTCCCCCCTTAGGGACAACCTCCGGATGACCTCAGGCCAGGCTTGTGTGGGTACCTCTGATGAAACTGACGGAGCAAGCGAGGAGCATTAACGTTATTGACTGGTTCCCATGAGTTGTCCTCCACTGGGTAGCCCTGCCATTTAATCAGATATTGTAACTGATTTCTATACAACCTGGAATCTAAAATCCTTTCCACCACAAATTCTTCCTGACCATCGACTAGCACTGGGTCAGGGCAAGGAGAAGAACGTCCAGGAAACGTATTGGGTGTTGCAGCCTTTAGTAGGGATACATGAAAGAAGGGTGAATTCTCATAGTTCTGGGCAGTTGAAGACGACAAGCAACGGCACTTATAATTTTACTGATTTTATAGGGTCCAATGTACTTATGTCCCAACTTAGACGATGGAATCCTTAACTTAAGATTTCTGGTTGACAGCCAGACCAAGTCTCCTACCTTGAAAGCTGGTGCAGGTTTACGAAATTTATCTGCTGCTTTCTTGTACCTTTCCTGAGCCGATTCCAGATTCTCCTTTAGAAGATCCATATTCTTCTGTAAAGACCTGATTCTTTCAGCCACTGCTGGTAAAGGCGTTTCTATGGGAAATCGTGGTAGAATGTTAGGATGATAACCTAGATTAGAGTAAAAAGGAGACTGCTTAGTGGAGGCACTCTGAGAGTTGTTATACGAGAACTCAGCTAATGGAAGTAGATCCACCCAATCATCCTGTAGGTGGCAGATAAAGCAGCGGAGATACTGCTCCAGGGTTTGATTGGTTCGTTCGGTCTGTCCATTAGTCTGGGGATGAAAAGCAGAAGAAAGGTTTACTTTAATGTCCAATGCTGCACAGAAATTTTGCCAAAACCTAGAAGTGAATTGCACCCCTCGATCCGAAATAACCTCATCCGGTACTCCATGTAAGCGAAACACATCTTTAATCATCAAATCTGATGTCTGTTTTGCAGTGGGTAAGCCGACACAAGGGATAAAATGAGCTGCCTTTGTTAGACGGTCAACCACCACTAGAATGGTGTTCTTCCCTTGAGAGGTTGGTAACTCCACAATGAAGTCCATAGAAATGGATCCCCACGGGCGGGACGGGGTGGGAAGAGGCTGTAACAGACCAGTTGGTGAGGAGCGAGGTGTTTTGCATCTTGCACAGACTTCACATGAAGTGACATAGTTTAAAACATCCTTCCTGCAAGTGGGCCACCAAAAGAAACGAGAGAGAAATTCCTGTGTCTTTAGAATTCCTCTATGCCCAGCTATCTTGGAATCGTGAATGAGTTGCAATACTCTCAATCTGACTGTTTCAGGAATATACAGGCGTTGTCCCTGAATCCACACACCATTCTTAAAGACAAGACTTACGTCCCTTGGGGGTTGTGCCAAAAAGGAATCCGCATGGTATGCTTCCTTGATGTCCTTAAGTAGGTCTTGATTATGAATTACTCCTAGGAATCTAGAGTCAGGAAGAATAGTCTTAGGAGGAGTAATTGGACGTGTCTCTGCTGAGTAAATCCTAGAGAGTGCATCAGCCTTTCCATTGCGCGATCCTGGTCTATAAGAAATGATAAAATTAAATTGGTTTAAGAAAAGATTCCAGCGAGCCTGGCGAGGAGTCAGGCACTTAGCCGACCTGATAAACTCAAGGTTACGATGATCTGTCAGGACGACTATTTGCTGTGCAGCTCCCTGAAGAAGGTGTCTCCATTCTTTGAAGGCGGCAATAATGGCCAACAACTCTCTATTGCCCACATCGTAGTTCCTCTCAGCCGAAGACAACTGCTGGGAAAAGAAGGCACAGGGATGCAAGACATTCTTCTCACCTGTTCTCTGAGAGAGTATAGCTCCAACGGCACAGTCTGAAGCATCCACCTCTATTATGAAGGCAAGCTCGGGGTTGGGATGTACTAGGATAGGTGCAGTGGTAAATTTATCTTTTAGACGGGAAAATGCTTCCTGGGCTTGGGGAGTCCAGGAGAACCTAGACTCTTTCCGGGTAAGTTGGGTGATAGGTGACACTACCTCAGAGAAATTTCTAATGAAACGTCTATAGAAGTTGGCAAACCCGATGAAGCGCTGTACCTCCTTCACATTTCTAGGACTTGGCCAATCCTTGATGGCTTGGGTTTTGCTTCCATCCATACTAATTCCTTGTGTAGACAGTACATACCCCAGAAATTGAATTTCGGTCCTATGGAATTCACACTTTTCAAGTCTGATGTAAAGATGATTTTGTCTTAGACGTTCCAAGACCATTCTCACATGTCCATGATGTTCCTCTGTGGAGTTAGAAAAAATTAGAATATCATCCAAATAAATTACCACGAATGTATCTAGGAGATCCCTGAAGATGTCATTCACCAAGTGTTGGAAAGTGGCTGGGGCGGTACTCAGACCAAAAGGCATAACTAGATATTCAAAGTGTCCATAGCGTGACCTGAATGCAGTCTTCCATTCATCCCCAGGTCTAATACGGACTAAGTTATAGGCCCCACGAAGATCTAGTTTAGAGAAAATTTTGGCATGTCGCACTCTCTCCAATAACTCAGGGATTAAAGGCAATGGATAACGGTTTCTAATAGTAACCTTATTGAGTTCCCTATAGTGTACGCATGGTCTCAGAGATCCATCTTTCTTCTTTACAAAGAAGATGGGTGCACCTGCAGGAGATGAAGAGGGGCGTATGAAGCCCTTGGCTAGATTTTCGTCTATGTAATCCTTTAAAGCCTTTAGCTCGGGCCCCGCCAGGGGGTAGATCTTACCAAAAGGTATCTCTGCTCCAGGCAATAATTCAATTGGACAATCATATGGACGGTGAGGAGGAAGCTGGTCAGCGTTCTTCTTGTCACATAAATCCACATAGTCCTGGTATACAGCTGGTAGTTCAGGGACTGACATGGTTCCTTTAGGAACAGAGCAAGCTGAAACTTTTGGACTCATCTGTTTCTCTGGAAAGTGTAATTCCTTGGTCTCCCAGTTAATGGTAGGATTCTGAGCCTGCAGCCATGGTAGCCCTAGAATAATGGGAAAGTGGGGAGAAGAGATAAGCATAAAGGACAGTTTCTCTTGATGATCTTTACCCATAAGAACCCTCAAAGGCTCTGTTTCCTGATCCACTGGTCCAGAGGTCAGCAGGGAGCCATCCACAGTTTCCATCTGTACTGGAGTAGCCTTCTTCACTGAACGTATCCCCTGTTTCAGAGCAAAGGAGACATCCATAAAATTTCCACTTGCCCCTGAGTCGATCATAGCAGAGCTAGACACCCAAGCTGAGTCAACCCAGAGTTTGATGGAAAGAAAGCAATGAGAATTGTTTTTCTTACAACTCAGCTGGGACACCGCTGAGGAAACTTGAAAAATGGCAGCGTTTACACAGTCAACGTCCTCAGAGGTAACGGAGTTTAAGTCCGAGAAATCAAGATCTGTTGCTGCAGATCTCTCTGGAGCCTGAGGCTCGGACCTGACAGATCCCCTCTCGCAACACTCACAATGAATGAGTGCTGCAGTAGTCTTACGAGAACGGCTGGGGCAGTTTATAATGAAGTGCCCTGACTTACCACAATAGAAACATAGATTTTCCTTAAAACGATGTTCCTTGCGTGCATCACTAACCCGTCGTTGTAAAGAGTCTACCTGCATGGGTTCAGGTTCAGGTTCCCGTGTAATCCTACTCAAAGGTTCCTTAGCTGGAGAGGAAGGTAGGAAAAGGTTAGTGCGATTGCTTTCGAACCATCTCTCTTGCCTGCGTTCAGTCAGACGAGTATCAATACGGATGCAGTAGTTAATAAAGTCACCTAACGCAGTGGGAGGGTCGGCACGAGCAAGTTCATCCTTAATCAGTGGAGATAACCCCTTTCGAAAAATAGATTTTTTGGCGGAACTGTCCCAGGTGGTATCAAGGGCCCATCTCCTGAAATCCAAGGCATATTCAGCTACCGAGTGCTTACCTTGGCGCAAAGCTAACATGGCTGCTTCAGCTGTTGCACCTCGATTGGGGTCATCAAACACCTGCCCCATGGCTGAAATAAAAGCATCAAGGTGATTCAAACAATCATCCTCAGTCTCAATCAGAGGGTTTGCCCACATCAAAGCCCTGTTGGTAAGCAACATAATTATAGTAAGCACCTTAGATCGTTCAGTGGGAAATTGTGAAGCATGTGCAGAAAAAAAAAGATTGCATTGATTAATAAATCCCCTGAATTTCTCACGTTCACCGCCAAAACGAAAAGGGGGCAACTTGGGAATCCCAGAACTCGGGGCTACGGCAGGAGCCTGGACTCGCTCTTCTAGAACCTCAATCCTGTCTCGCAAATCCTGGGCAGTCTGTCCAAACACTTGCAAATTGTGATTAGTGAGGTCCTGTAGGCTTGAAAAACGGGTCTTTATATTCTGCAAATCTGCAAGGATATTATCAGTCACTCCGCAAAGTTCCTTTATGCGGGCCTCCATTTTCCAGATCTTTTAAGACAGGAGTACTGGAAGAAGAGGAGAGGAGAAAAAAAAACAATAGTGTTTACCTGTGGTAACACTGCAGAGAGAAAAAAAAATTAAGGGAACTGCTCACCTGGAATGGTTGTGAGAAGTCACAACCACTATCATCACAGAAAGTTCACCCGGACATCTGATATCCACAGTTACAGCAGACAAAAAAGAGAAAAGAGAAAAAAAAAAAAACAATAGTGTTTACCTGTGGTAACACTGCAGAAAAAAAAACACTTAAGGGAATTGCTCACCTGGAATGGTTGTGAGAAGTCACAACCACTGTCATCACAGAAAGTACAACCGGACATCCGATATCCACAGTTACAGCAGACACAGCCTTTCCAGACCCAGCAGACACTAACGTTTTGGGCTTCAGAATCTTGTAATGTATGTAGTACAGTTCATATAGCGTCTTGTGCTTGGGTGCGATGAAAATACATGAGACACAGGTTTGATATAGAAAGTCTTGTATTACTTCATACAAGTTGGCAAAAATAGTCACACAGTTTGCAGACACAGAAGCAGGAGACACAGCAGGCCAGAGTAATCTAAGCTCAGCAATCACTCTCCACAACAGGTTCAGGATTTCTTCTCTGTTACCGTAAGTCCATGCAAACGTGGGTCTTTCAAAGAGCAGGGTTCAGAGTCCACAAGTGCTTCAGAGTTCCTCAGTAGGAATAGCTGGGTACAAGGTCCAAGGCTTTAGGAGTCAGGTCAACAGGTTCACTGCAGGCTAGATTCTGAAGCACTGATTGCTCAGCTGTGGCTGCTTAAGAAGCAAAAGGAGAGAATCAGGGCGGGAACATGCAAGCTGGAAACTCCATTTTGACTGAGGGCAAGATAGCTGCAGCAAGACAGAAAGTAAAATGGCTGACGAACAAACTGAGTTTCAGGAACATGTACACAGAACCTTACAGTATGGAGCTGGAGCAGAGCAGAGCCACAGGGTGCGGGATGGAAACAGAGCAGAGCTGCTGGGTGCGGAGCGGGAGCAGAGCAGAGCCACAGGGTGTGGAGCGGGAGCAGAACACAGCCGCCGGGTGTAGAACAGAGCCACAGTGTCACGACGTATAACAGATATATTCTATGATAGCAACATATATCTAATGTGACAACATTCTATATTTCATATAATAGAAAATATCAACATGTATACATAGTATCTGCCAGCAATGTCTTACCTGACATAATATCCTATTTATTGTGGGTCTATACTGTGTACGTGTCACGCTGTCTCAGGATAGAGGTGGACCGGGGTCTATGCTGACCCTGAACTGGGGTCCTGACTAGTCCCTCTACCTGGAGGTACTGTTAATGGTACAGAGGTCCAGGCCGCCAGCGTAACCCTGTCTCCTGTAGATCCCTGACCACTGTAATCTAGTCCTGAGAAGGACCCTGATTACCACCACAGGGAATGGGCAGGTCACAGCTTACACACAGTCTAAGACAAACGAGACAGACAAGGGGTAAAGAAAACACTGCCTTGCATACAAAACTTCCACTACAGAGGAACACAAAAGGTTAAGGAGATAAACAATAAGCGAGGAGAGGAAAAACCACAACAGGCACTCTTAGCTTAAGTCTTCTCAGAAACGATCCGCTCTGCTGGTCTGAATGAATGCTTTCACCGACAACTTCCCCAGCAGACCAGCAGGTATATGAAGGAAGCTAATTAACAAAACATCAATCGCAGCTGGGCGAGGCTGGTCAGTCCAGCACCGAGAGAGAAAGAATTAACTCCCTCAGTGCCGAAAAACACCCAGCACCAGAAACTCAGCT
This sequence comes from Oophaga sylvatica, assembly GCA_033576555.1. NCBI lineage: Eukaryota > Metazoa > Chordata > Amphibia > Anura > Dendrobatidae > Oophaga > Oophaga sylvatica. The sequence goes on from JARQOD010000003.1 coordinate 568,768,392, forward strand.
GTGCGAAGTCAGGGTGTGCAATCGCGACGATCTTCGCCGCGACACACCCGTGACACACAGGATGCGGGACGGGAGCAGAGCAGAGACACAGGATGCGGGATGGGAGCAAAGCAGAGCCACAGAGTGCGGAGCGGGAGCAGATCAGAGTCACAGGATGCGGGACGGGAGCAGAGCAGAGCCACTGAGCCAAAGAGGGAGCAGACACATGGATAGACAAAGCAAGGTAGGGAAGGCTTCAAAAAAGGATACAAACAGGTACAGGTAAAGGACTTAGTTCAGACAAGGTCAGACACGGGAACTAGGTCAGGACTAAGGATTCAGGCATGGGTATACAGTCCCCAGGGTGACGGAAATGAGACACATAGAATACAGGTATGGGCCTGGGTATACAGCCTCCATGGTGGCAGAAATAGGACAGGACAGGACCTGGCAACTCAGTAGCAGAAAGCAGACTGAGAGAGTTTGTTACTCAGGCATATCCCTATTGGTGGAGATGCCTTAAGTACCCGGTACCTCTTGGCAATAATATAGTAACACTAGCTGTAGTACCCGGCTTCGCCCGGGTTAATGTACTTAACTGTGCCCTCATCAGGATAGCAACATAGAAGGACAAAGCTGTGGCTGCTACTATATATATATCCTCCCACATACAGGTGATGTGACTTACATCAGTCATTACACCAACATTGGCCAAGCATAGTAACTGAAATCCTATTACCTCACACAAGCTTTCTTATACTGACAATGTCCTCTGTTGCCTATAGTAACCAAACAGAGCTCATATTAATGACCTATGGCAAAATAGAAGCTGAGCTGTGATTGGTTGCTATAGGCAGCCTGATAATTCTCCAGCCAACAGAAAACATTCCCCTCTGGCAGTATATATTACCTCACACATACAAATAATATACAGCTCATGTGACTGACATGTGGCTTATTTCCCTATATGGCAAATTTATAACAAATTGGTCTTGTAGTTTGGCTGGTTATTAATCAGATATTTATTTTTAAAAGATAAAAATACCAGACGTGTGTTTTTAATGCGCGCAATTTTGAACAGTGGGGTTAAAATGTCGACTCAAAACACAGCCTATGATGCTCCTGGGGTCGAGACGTGCGGGTGTACAAAATTTCATGCCCGTAAATGCAGATTCCTATGCCGGACATACACACAAGCATTCAGCTTTCTCCCCATTATGTAGATAGGGCCAAAATTGTTTGGCGATTTGGAACGTGCGGGGGTTAAAATTTCCATTCAACACATAGCCTATGATGCTCCTGGGGTTGAGATGTGCGGGCATGCAAAATTTCATGCCCGTAAGTACAACGGTGCAGATTCCTATCCCGGGCCAAAATTATTTGCCGATTTGGAATGCGCGGGGTTAAAATTTCGACTCAAAACCTAGCCTATGACGCTCCCGGGGTCGAGACGTGCGGGTGTGCAAAATTTCATGCCCGTAAATGCAGATTCCTATGCCGGACATACACACAAGCATTCAGCTTTCTCCCCATTATGTAGATAGGGCCAAAATTGTTTGGCGATTTGGAACGCGCGGGGTTAAAATTTCCATCCAAAACATAGCCTAGGACGCTTTCGGGGTCGAGACGTGCGGGCGTGCAAAATTTCATGCCCGTAAGTGCGACGGTGCGGATTCCAATCCGGACAAACATACTCATACATACACACATACATACATTCAGCTTTATATATTAGGTAGTTAGCAAGGCCGAAAAAAGACATTTGTCCATCCAGTTCAGCCTATATTCCGTCAGAAGATCTATGTCCTTCCAAAGAACCTAATAACTTTAAGGTACAATATTGTTACGCTCCAGGAAGATATCCAGTCCTCTCTTGAACCCATCGACTGAGTTCGCCATCACCACCTCCTCAGGCATACTAGGCTGGGGACACATTAGGAATGTGCACACTGTCTCTATGACTCAGGAAGTGCAGCCGCCGCCGCCCTAAGCATACAGCCAGGAAGTATGCACATAGCAAGCAGAGGACATGAGGTTCACAGCATGGAGCAGGCAGAGGGCTGAAGTCACAGCATGGCCCCGAGAGGTAAGTAAGATGGTGTAGCAGCGATGTCAGCAGGGATGTTACAGAGAGGTCTGTAATTTTTATCGTATGTGCACTTCAACTGTGAGAGACAGAATCTAAAAATAAAAAACAGAAAATCACATTGATTTATTTTTAAATAATTAAATTGAATTTTATTGCATGAAATAAGTATTTGATCACCTACCAACCAGCGCGAATTCTGGCTTTCACAGACATGTTCGTTTTTCTTTAAGAAGCCCTCCTACTCTGAACTCATTACCTGTATTAATTTCTAATGGCACCTGTTTGAACTCATTGCCTGTATAAAAGACACCTGTCCACACACTCAATTAATCACACTCCAACCTCTCAAAGATGGCCAAGACTAAACAGCTGTCTACGGACACCAGGGACAAAATTGTAGACCTGCACAAGGCTGAGATGGGCTGCAGGATAATAGGCAAGCAGCTTGGTGACTTGGCAAAAACTGTTGGTGCAATTATTAGAAAATGGAAGAAACACAAGATGACTGTCAATCTTCCTCGGTTTGGGGCTCCATGCAAGATCTCACCTTGTGGAGTTAGGATGATTTTGAGAAAGGTCAGGAATCAGCCATGAACTACATGGGAGGACCTGGTCAATTATCTGAATAGAGCTGGGACCACAGTCTCAAACTTTACCATTAGTAACACACTATGCCATAGGGTAGTGTGTGCAAATCCTATAGGGCACACAATATATCACAGCACATGCCCAGGCCCATTTGAAGTTCGCCAATGACCATCTAGATGATCCAGAGGAGGGATGGGAGAATGTTATGTTGTCCGATGAGACCAAAATAGAACTTTTTGGTATTGACTCCATTCAGCGCATTTGAAAGAAGTAGGATGAGTAGAACCCCAAGAACACCATCCCAACCATGAAGCACGGTGGAGGATAATATCTTAGTTTGTGGGTGCTTTTCTGAAAAGGGGACAGGACGACTGCACGTATTAAAGGGAGGATAGATGGGGTCACGGATCACCAGATTTTGGTCAGCAACCTTCTTCCCTCAGTAAGAGCATTGAAGATGGGTGGTGGCTGGGTCTTCCAGCATGACAATGACCTTAAACACACAGCCAGGGCAACTAAGGAGTGGCTCCGTAAAAAGCATTTCAAGGTCCTGGAGTGACCTAGCCGTCTTCAGACCTGAACTCAGAAGAAAATCTTTGGAGGGAGCTGAACCTCAATCTTGCCCAGCGACAGCACCGAAACCTAAAAGATCTGGAGATCTGTATGGAGGAGTGGGCAAAAATCCCTGCTGCACTGATTGCAAACTTGGTCAAGAACTACTACAGGAAATGTCTGACCTCTGTAATTGCAAACCAAGGTTTCTATACCAAATACTAAGTTCTGTTTTTCTCTTGTATCAAATACTTATTTCATGCAATAAAATGCAAATTAATTATGTAAAAATCATATAATGTGATTTTCTGGATTTTTTTTAAGATTCTGTCTCTTACAATTGAATTATCACTTTGGTAAAAATGACAGACCTCTCTATTCTTTGTAGGTGGGAAAACTTGTAAAATAGTCAGTGTATCAAATACTTATTTTCCCCATTGTATACACAATAATAAGCATTATTCCAACACTCATACAGGGAATAATTGTAGACATCCATGCCATTCGGTCCACTAAAGAATGTACTGCCCAAGGCTTTCCCAACCCGAGAGTGACAGTTCACATATTTCTGAAGTCCGGTGGACCACACATGCATTGCAATCTGAGATTTGATCGATAGTCATAGACGTCTGAATGAGCTTTTGCAATTTCATTTATATTCCAGTCTATTTACAATGAGCAGCCCTTGGCTCTTCTTGAAAGGCTAGGATCGCATGACCGTAGGTTCTACATATGAGAAAATTGGGTTGGTTATACAAATAATTATGATCACAATCTGATTAGAGTTCGATCAGATTGTGATCCGGTTTTCTCAGATGTGGAAAATTGATAAAAAAAAGTCAGTCCTTGACTATCGGACCGAACTCTGATCTCATCCGAATGCAGTCCAGTATTTGCCACAGGCCCATAGAAATGAATGGGCAAGCGCCATCCGATTAGGCAAATCACGTATGCTGTGATTCATTCCTTGGACCCACTCGGTCCAAGGAAATAAATTGGACATGTGCATGGCCCATAGAATAACATGAGGACAAGAGCCATGCATCAAAACCATGGATAGCCCTCATCTGATTTTTATGGTCGTGTGCACAAGCCCTAACTCCCATAGTCCTTCAATAGGACATCTGTTCATTAAATTCCATGCAAAGTGCAAGCCCCAAGTTCCAGTGTTGGGAACCGTACCTATCACACATTTACAGCATATGCAGTAAAAACGTAAAAAAAAATGTATAAGAAGAGAATATATTTTTACCTAGAAGTGAAAGCTAGACTTTGTACTTCTATTTGTTTCATGAAGGTTAACTTACCATGGCACAATCTGCTCTTCACCTGTTATGTAAGATGTGCCCACTTTATTTGCTCTCTGGCATCAGGATAGGTCAATATTAGATATTCTGATTTCTATAGGGTATGCCACACTGAACAATATCGCTAACGGGATCGCTAAAAAACGTCACTATTTAGCGATCCCGTTAGCGATGTTGTTCAGTGCGGCAGCTGCCAGCGACGAGCTTCCTGCTGTGATCTCGCTCGTCGCTGGAATCGTTCCGGACCCTATTTTCTCGTCGGCGCTCCCGCTGGGTAAGTATATATCGCTAGTGTGGCACCTTTTCTTAGCGATTTAGCGGTACTTTTGTACCGCTAAAGTCGTTAAGAAGATCGCTAACGGCGATAGCGTCGTTAACTATATCGCTAAATGTGGCCGCACTTAGCGATATAGAAACAATCCCGCTAGCGATCGCATTAGTATGCGTCGTTATCGTGATCGCTAGCGGGATTGTTTAGTGTGGCAGTACCTTATCTCACAGTTGATGCACCAGACTGGCTGGTGATAAGCTAATTTTTGAGGTTGCTTCATTTGATAAGACTTTTTTCAGCAAGTGATTTTTTCTTTTATTTTTATTGACAATGTTTCCTACTGTATTTACTACTAGCTAAAGTAAAAAATATATATATACAATCACATTTGCATGCAATTATTGTGCTATCTAGCATGTTTGATCACTTTCAGCTGCTGCTGCCAGTTACCTTAAGGCCCCGTCTCACATAGCGAGATCGCTAGCGAGTTTGCTGCTAAACAGCGATCTCAGCAGTGATCTCAGCAGCGATCTCTCTATGTCTGACACGTACCAGCGATCAGGCCCCTGCTGTGAATCGCTGGTCGTGTCAGAAATACCTGGACTTTTTTTTTATCACTGGTCTCCGCTGGCCAGCACGCATCGCTGCGTGTGGCAGGCAGGAGACCAGCGATCAGCTGGTAACCAAGGTACACATCGGGTTTCCAGGCGCGGGGCTGTGCCTGGAAACCCAATGTGTACGTTGGATACCAGCGCCCTGCTGCAGGGGAGCTGATAACCAAGGTACACATCGGGTTTCCAGACACCGCGCATGAGGTAATTTTGTCTATCCCCATGAATTTCATTTTGTCTGTGTTCCCTCCATGCATATAGTTCAAATGATTGGCTATCGGTGTGTCCTTTTAATTTAATGTGTCACCCAAGTGATCTTCCACCTCCTCCATAGTTCCCTCCTAGTTTTGCACACATACTCCATACCGCTTTCACAGGTGGCCTTATATATGATTCCTTTAGACCGACAGTTAATAAAGCTGCGATTCCCATATCTTGCCCTTGTAATGTTACTGTAGAATTCTTTCCCAGCTGTGATGGACCCACAAAATTAACAGCTGTAGGGAGATGGACCGAGCTAGTGATACTCTTCTCTTGTCAGAGCTGGAACTATCACGGCTGTCACCATTGCTGCCGGGGGAAGGACTTTCTGACTGGCATGGACCCTTGCACTTGACTGTGAGGGGTGGGTCAGATATAAAGGAAACTGCGCGCGCCAGAACGCTCTCTCTGGCGTGTAGACAGCATGTGCGACAGGATAAGGTTGACTCCCTCCTTGCAGACCGACTCCAGCTATCAGGCCCTCACTGCACAGGTTCATCTGTAAAGGGTTGGCCGAGGGG
>JARQOD010000003.1:568774670-568824506 GCA_033576555.1 Oophaga sylvatica
CTCAGCCCAAAAGGGGCTTTAACTAGATATTCAAAGTGCCCAAAAGCGGACCAAATGCGTTTTCCATTCCCCCAGGTCTAATCGGAAAAATTTTGGGGCCCCACGAAGTCTATTTTTAGAAAAATTTTGGCATGTCCACTCTCCCCAATAACTCAGGGTTAAAAGGATTGGATAAGGGTTTTTTAAATAGTAACTTATTGATTCCCTATGGGGGTACCATGGTTCAGGATCCATCTTTCTTCTTTAAAAAAAAAGATGGTGAAACCGCGGGAGAGAAGAGGGGCGATGAAGCCCTTGGCTAGTTTTTCGTCTATTAACCCTTTTAAAAAGCCTTTCTCGGGCCCCCGCCGGGGGGTAGACTTACCAAAAGGTATCTCTGCTCCAGGCAATAATTCAATTGGACAATCATATGGACGGTGAGGAGGAAGCTGGTCAGCGTTCTTCTTGTCACATAAATCCACATAGTCCTGGTATACAGCTGGTAGTTCAGGGACTGACATGGTTCCTTTAGGAACAGAGCAAGCTGAAACTTTTGGACTCATCTGTTTCTCTGGAAAGTGTAATTCCTTGGTCTCCCAGTTAATGGTAGGATTCTGAGCCTGCAGCCATGGTAGCCCTAGAATAATGGGAAAGTGGGGAGAAGAGATAAGCATAAAGGACAGTTTCTCTTGATGATCTTTACCCATAAGAACCCTCAAAGGCTCTGTTTCCTGATCCACTGGTCCAGAGGTCAGCAGGGAGCCATCCACAGTTTCCATCTGTACTGGAGTAGCCTTCTTCACTGAACGTATCCCCTGTTTCAGAGCAAAGGAGACATCCATAAAATTTCCACTTGCCCCTGAGTCGATCATAGCAGAGCTAGACACCCAAGCTGAGTCAACCCAGAGTTTGATGGAAAGAAAGCAATGAGAATTGTTTTTCTTACAACTCAGCTGGGACACCGCTGAGGAAACTTGAAAAATGGCAGCGTTTACACAGTCAACGTCCTCAGAGGTAACGGAGTTTAAGTCCGAGAAATCAAGATCTGTTGCTGCAGATCTCTCTGGAGCCTGAGGCTCGGACCTGACAGATCCCCTCTCGCAACACTCACAATGAATGAGTGCTGCAGTAGTCTTACGAGAACGGCTGGGGCAGTTTATAATGAAGTGCCCTGACTTACCACAATAGAAACATAGATTTTCCTTAAAACGATGTTCCTTGCGTGCATCACTAACCCGTCGTTGTAAAGAGTCTACCTGCATGGGTTCAGGTTCAGGTTCCCGTGTAATCCTACTCAAAGGTTCCTTAGCTGGAGAGGAAGGTAGGAAAAGGTTAGTGCGATTGCTTTCGAACCATCTCTCTTGCCTGCGTTCAGTCAGACGAGTATCAATACGGATGCAGTAGTTAATAAAGTCACCTAACGCAGTGGGAGGGTCGGCACGAGCAAGTTCATCCTTAATCAGTGGAGATAACCCCTTTCGAAAAATAGATTTTTTGGCGGAACTGTCCCAGGTGGTATCAAGGGCCCATCTCCTGAAATCCAAGGCATATTCAGCTACCGAGTGCTTACCTTGGCGCAAAGCTAACATGGCTGCTTCAGCTGTTGCACCTCGATTGGGGTCATCAAACACCTGCCCCATGGCTGAAATAAAAGCATCAAGGTGATTCAAACAATCATCCTCAGTCTCAATCAGAGGGTTTGCCCACATCAAAGCCCTGTTGGTAAGCAACATAATTATAGTAAGCACCTTAGATCGTTCAGTGGGAAATTGTGAAGCATGTGCAGAAAAAAAAAGATTGCATTGATTAATAAATCCCCTGAATTTCTCACGTTCACCGCCAAAACGAAAAGGGGGCAACTTGGGAATCCCAGAACTCGGGGCTACGGCAGGAGCCTGGACTCGCTCTTCTAGAACCTCAATCCTGTCTCGCAAATCCTGGGCAGTCTGTCCAAACACTTGCAAATTGTGATTAGTGAGGTCCTGTAGGCTTGAAAAACGGGTCTTTATATTCTGCAAATCTGCAAGGATATTATCAGTCACTCCGCAAAGTTCCTTTATGCGGGCCTCCATTTTCCAGATCTTTTAAGACAGGAGTACTGGAAGAAGAGGAGAGGAGAAAAAAAAACAATAGTGTTTACCTGTGGTAACACTGCAGAGAGAAAAAAAAATTAAGGGAACTGCTCACCTGGAATGGTTGTGAGAAGTCACAACCACTATCATCACAGAAAGTTCACCCGGACATCTGATATCCACAGTTACAGCAGACAAAAAAGAGAAAAGAGAAAAAAAAAAAAACAATAGTGTTTACCTGTGGTAACACTGCAGAAAAAAAAACACTTAAGGGAATTGCTCACCTGGAATGGTTGTGAGAAGTCACAACCACTGTCATCACAGAAAGTACAACCGGACATCCGATATCCACAGTTACAGCAGACACAGCCTTTCCAGACCCAGCAGACACTAACGTTTTGGGCTTCAGAATCTTGTAATGTATGTAGTACAGTTCATATAGCGTCTTGTGCTTGGGTGCGATGAAAATACATGAGACACAGGTTTGATATAGAAAGTCTTGTATTACTTCATACAAGTTGGCAAAAATAGTCACACAGTTTGCAGACACAGAAGCAGGAGACACAGCAGGCCAGAGTAATCTAAGCTCAGCAATCACTCTCCACAACAGGTTCAGGATCTTCTTCTCTGTTACCGTAAGTCCATGCAAACGTGGGTCTTTCAAAGAGCAGGGTTCAGAGTCCACAAGTGCTTCAGAGTTCCTCAGTAGGAATAGCTGGAGTACAAGGCCAAGGCTTTAGGAGTCAGGTCAACAGGTTCACTGCAGGCTAGATTCTGAAGCACTGATTGCTCAGCTGTGGCTGCTTAAGAAGCAAAAGGAGAGAATCAGGGCGGGAACATGCAAGCTGGAAACTCCATTTTGACTGAGGGCAAGATAGCTGCAGCAAGACAGAAAGTAAAATGGCTGACGAACAAACTGAGTTTCAGGAACATGTACACAGAACCTTACAGTATGGAGCTGGAGCAGAGCAGAGCCACAGGGTGCGGGATGGAAACAGAGCAGAGCTGCTGGGTGCGGAGCGGGAGCAGAGCAGAGCCACAGGGTGTGGAGCGGGAGCAGAACACAGCCGCCGGGTGTAGAACAGAGCCACAGTGTCACGACGTATAACAGATATATTCTATGATAGCAACATATATCTAATGTGACAACATTCTATATTTCATATAATAGAAAATATCAACATGTATACATAGTATCTGCCAGCAATGTCTTACCTGACATAATATCCTATTTATTGTGGGTCTATACTGTGTACGTGTCACGCTGTCTCAGGATAGAGGTGGACCGGGGTCTATGCTGACCCTGAACTGGGGTCCTGACTAGTCCCTCTACCTGGAGGTACTGTTAATGGTACAGAGGTCCAGGCCGCCAGCGTAACCCTGTCTCCTGTAGATCCCTGACCACTGTAATCTAGTCCTGAGAAGGACCCTGATTACCACCACAGGGAATGGGCAGGTCACAGCTTACACACAGTCTAAGACAAACGAGACAGACAAGGGGTAAAGAAAACACTGCCTTGCATACAAAACTTCCACTACAGAGGAACACAAAAGGTTAAGGAGATAAACAATAAGCGAGGAGAGGAAAAACCACAACAGGCACTCTTAGCTTAAGTCTTCTCAGAAACGATCCGCTCTGCTGGTCTGAATGAATGCTTTCACCGACAACTTCCCCAGCAGACCAGCAGGTATATGAAGGAAGCTAATTAACAAAACATCAATCGCAGCTGGGCGAGGCTGGTCAGTCCAGCACCGAGAGAGAAAGAATTAACTCCCTCAGTGCCGAAAAACACCCAGCACCAGAAACTCAGCTGTGCGAAGTCAGGGTGTGCAATCGCGACGATCTTCGCCGCGACACACCCGTGACACACAGGATGCGGGACGGGAGCAGAGCAGAGACACAGGATGCGGGATGGGAGCAAAGCAGAGCCACAGAGTGCGGAGCGGGAGCAGATCAGAGTCACAGGATGCGGGACGGGAGCAGAGCAGAGCCACTGAGCCAAAGAGGGAGCAGACACATGGATAGACAAAGCAAGGTAGGGAAGGCTTCAAAAAAGGATACAAACAGGTACAGGTAAAGGACTTAGTTCAGACAAGGTCAGACACGGGAACTAGGTCAGGACTAAGGATTCAGGCATGGGTATACAGTCCCCAGGGTGACGGAAATGAGACACATAGAATACAGGTATGGGCCTGGGTATACAGCCTCCATGGTGGCAGAAATAGGACAGGACAGGACCTGGCAACTCAGTAGCAGAAAGCAGACTGAGAGAGTTTGTTACTCAGGCATATCCCTATTGGTGGAGATGCCTTAAGTACCCGGTACCTCTTGGCAATAATATAGTAACACTAGCTGTAGTACCCGGCTTCGCCCGGGTTAATGTACTTAACTGTGCCCTCATCAGGATAGCAACATAGAAGGACAAAGCTGTGGCTGCTACTATATATATATCCTCCCACATACAGGTGATGTGACTTACATCAGTCATTACACCAACATTGGCCAAGCATAGTAACTGAAATCCTATTACCTCACACAAGCTTTCTTATACTGACAATGTCCTCTGTTGCCTATAGTAACCAAACAGAGCTCATATTAATGACCTATGGCAAAATAGAAGCTGAGCTGTGATTGGTTGCTATAGGCAGCCTGATAATTCTCCAGCCAACAGAAAACATTCCCCTCTGGCAGTATATATTACCTCACACATACAAATAATATACAGCTCATGTGACTGACATGTGGCTTATTTCCCTATATGGCAAATTTATAACAAATTGGTCTTGTAGTTTGGCTGGTTATTAATCAGATATTTATTTTTAAAAGATAAAAATACCAGACGTGTGTTTTTAATGCGCGCAATTTTGAACAAGTGGGGTTAAAATGTCGACTCAAAACACAGCCTATGATGCTCCTGGGGTCGAGACGTGCGGGTGTACAAAATTTCATGCCCGTAAATGCAGATTCCTATGCCGGACATACACACAAGCATTCAGCTTTCTCCCCATTATGTAGATAGGGCCAAAATTGTTTGGCGATTTGGAACGTGCGGGGGTTAAAATTTCCATTCAACACATAGCCTATGATGCTCCTGGGGTTGAGATGTGCGGGCATGCAAAATTTCATGCCCGTAAGTACAACGGTGCAGATTCCTATCCCGGGCCAAAATTATTTGCCGATTTGGAATGCGCGGGGTTAAAATTTCGACTCAAAACCTAGCCTATGACGCTCCCGGGGTCGAGACGTGCGGGTGTGCAAAATTTCATGCCCGTAAATGCAGATTCCTATGCCGGACATACACACAAGCATTCAGCTTTCTCCCCATTATGTAGATAGGGCCAAAATTGTTTGGCGATTTGGAACGCGCGGGGTTAAAATTTCCATCCAAAACATAGCCTAGGACGCTTTCGGGGTCGAGACGTGCGGGCGTGCAAAATTTCATGCCCGTAAGTGCGACGGTGCGGATTCCAATCCCGGACAAACATACTCATACATACACACATACATACATTCAGCTTTATATATTAGGTAGTTAGCAAGGCCGAAAAAAGACATTTGTCCATCCAGTTCAGCCTATATTCCGTCAGAAGATCTATGTCCTTCCAAAGAACCTAATAACTTTAAGGTACAATATTGTTACGCTCCAGGAAGATATCCAGTCCTCTCTTGAACCCATCGACTGAGTTCGCCATCACCACCTCCTCAGGCATACTAGGCTGGGGACACATTAGGAATGTGCACACTGTCTCTATGACTCAGGAAGTGCAGCCGCCGCCGCCCTAAGCATACAGCCAGGAAGTATGCACATAGCAAGCAGAGGACATGAGGTTCACAGCATGGAGCAGGCAGAGGGCTGAAGTCACAGCATGGCCCCGAGAGGTAAGTAAGATGGTGTAGCAGCGATGTCAGCAGGGATGTTACAGAGAGGTCTGTAATTTTTATCGTATGTGCACTTCAACTGTGAGAGACAGAATCTAAAAATAAAAAACAGAAAATCACATTGATTTATTTTTAAATAATTAAATTGAATTTTATTGCATGAAATAAGTATTTGATCACCTACCAACCAGCGCGAATTCTGGCTTTCACAGACATGTTCGTTTTTCTTTAAGAAGCCCTCCTACTCTGAACTCATTACCTGTATTAATTTCTAATGGCACCTGTTTGAACTCATTGCCTGTATAAAAGACACCTGTCCACACACTCAATTAATCACACTCCAACCTCTCAAAGATGGCCAAGACTAAACAGCTGTCTACGGACACCAGGGACAAAATTGTAGACCTGCACAAGGCTGAGATGGGCTGCAGGATAATAGGCAAGCAGCTTGGTGACTTGGCAAAAACTGTTGGTGCAATTATTAGAAAATGGAAGAAACACAAGATGACTGTCAATCTTCCTCGGTTTGGGGCTCCATGCAAGATCTCACCTTGTGGAGTTAGGATGATTTTGAGAAAGGTCAGGAATCAGCCATGAACTACATGGGAGGACCTGGTCAATTATCTGAATAGAGCTGGGACCACAGTCTCAAACTTTACCATTAGTAACACACTATGCCATAGGGTAGTGTGTGCAAATCCTATAGGGCACACAATATATCACAGCACATGCCCAGGCCCATTTGAAGTTCGCCAATGACCATCTAGATGATCCAGAGGAGGGATGGGAGAATGTTATGTTGTCCGATGAGACCAAAATAGAACTTTTTGGTATTGACTCCATTCAGCGCATTTGAAAGAAGTAGGATGAGTAGAACCCCAAGAACACCATCCCAACCATGAAGCACGGTGGAGGATAATATCTTAGTTTGTGGGTGCTTTTCTGAAAAGGGGACAGGACGACTGCATCGTATTAAAGGGAGGATAGATGGGGTCACGGATCACCAGATTTTGGTCAGCAACCTTCTTCCCTCAGTAAGAGCATTGAAGATGGGTGGTGGCTGGGTCTTCCAGCATGACAATGACCTTAAACACACAGCCAGGGCAACTAAGGAGTGGCTCCGTAAAAAGCATTTCAAGGTCCTGGAGTGACCTAGCCGTCTTCAGACCTGAACTCAGAAGAAAATCTTTGGAGGGAGCTGAACCTCAATCTTGCCCAGCGACAGCACCGAAACCTAAAAGATCTGGAGATCTGTATGGAGGAGTGGGCAAAAATCCCTGCTGCACTGATTGCAAACTTGGTCAAGAACTACTACAGGAAATGTCTGACCTCTGTAATTGCAAACCAAGGTTTCTATACCAAATACTAAGTTCTGTTTTTCTCTTGTATCAAATACTTATTTCATGCAATAAAATGCAAATTAATTATGTAAAAATCATATAATGTGATTTTCTGGATTTTTTTTAAGATTCTGTCTCTTACAATTGAATTATCACTTTGGTAAAAATGACAGACCTCTCTATTCTTTGTAGGTGGGAAAACTTGTAAAATAGTCAGTGTATCAAATACTTATTTTCCCCATTGTATACACAATAATAAGCATTATTCCAACACTCATACAGGGAATAATTGTAGACATCCATGCCATTCGGTCCACTAAAGAATGTACTGCCCAAGGCTTTCCCAACCCGAGAGTGACAGTTCACATATTTCTGAAGTCCGGTGGACCACACATGCATTGCAATCTGAGATTTGATCGATAGTCATAGACGTCTGAATGAGCTTTTGCAATTTCATTTATATTCCAGTCTATTTACAATGAGCAGCCCTTGGCTCTTCTTGAAAGGCTAGGATCGCATGACCGTAGGTTCTACATATGAGAAAATTGGGTTGGTTATACAAATAATTATGATCACAATCTGATTAGAGTTCGATCAGATTGTGATCCGGTTTTCTCAGATGTGGAAAATTGATAAAAAAAAGTCAGTCCTTGACTATCGGACCGAACTCTGATCTCATCCGAATGCAGTCCAGTATTTGCCACAGGCCCATAGAAATGAATGGGCAAGCGCCATCCGATTAGGCAAATCACGTATGCTGTGATTCATTCCTTGGACCCACTCGGTCCAAGGAAATAAATTGGACATGTGCATGGCCCATAGAATAACATGAGGACAAGAGCCATGCATCAAAACCATGGATAGCCCTCATCTGATTTTTATGGTCGTGTGCACAAGCCCATAACTCCCATAGTCCTTCAATAGGACATCTGTTCATTAAATTCCATGCAAAGTGCAAGCCCCAAGTTCCAGTGTTGGGAACCGTACCTATCACACATTTACAGCATATGCAGTAAAAACGTAAAAAAAAATGTATAAGAAGAGAATATATTTTTACCTAGAAGTGAAAGCTAGACTTTGTACTTCTATTTGTTTCATGAAGGTTAACTTACCATGGCACAATCTGCTCTTCACCTGTTATGTAAGATGTGCCCACTTTATTTGCTCTCTGGCATCAGGATAGGTCAATATTAGATATTCTGATTTCTATAGGGTATGCCACACTGAACAATATCGCTAACGGGATCGCTAAAAAACGTCACTATTTAGCGATCCCGTTAGCGATGTTGTTCAGTGCGGCAGCTGCCAGCGACGAGCTTCCTGCTGTGATCTCGCTCGTCGCTGGAATCGTTCCGGACCCTATTTTCTCGTCGGCGCTCCCGCTGGGTAAGTATATATCGCTAGTGTGGCACCTTTTCTTAGCGATTTAGCGGTACTTTTGTACCGCTAAAGTCGTTAAGAAGATCGCTAACGGCGATAGCGTCGTTAACTATATCGCTAAATGTGGCCGCACTTAGCGATATAGAAACAATCCCGCTAGCGATCGCATTAGTATGCGTCGTTATCGTGATCGCTAGCGGGATTGTTTAGTGTGGCAGTACCTTATCTCACAGTTGATGCACCAGACTGGCTGGTGATAAGCTAATTTTTGAGGTTGCTTCATTTGATAAGACTTTTTTCAGCAAGTGATTTTTTCTTTTATTTTTATTGACAATGTTTCCTACTGTATTTACTACTAGCTAAAGTAAAAAATATATATATACAATCACATTTGCATGCAATTATTGTGCTATCTAGCATGTTTGATCACTTTCAGCTGCTGCTGCCAGTTACCTTAAGGCCCCGTCTCACATAGCGAGATCGCTAGCGAGTTTGCTGCTAAACAGCGATCTCAGCAGTGATCTCAGCAGCGATCTCTCTATGTCTGACACGTACCAGCGATCAGGCCCCTGCTGTGAATCGCTGGTCGTGTCAGAAATACCTGGACTTTTTTTTTATCACTGGTCTCCCGCTGGCCAGCACGCATCGCTGCGTGTGGCAGGCAGGAGACCAGCGATCAGCTGGTAACCAAGGTACACATCGGGTTTCCAGGCGCGGGGCTGTGCCTGGAAACCCAATGTGTACGTTGGATACCAGCGCCCTGCTGCAGGGGAGCTGATAACCAAGGTACACATCGGGTTTCCAGACACCGCGCATGGGTAATTTTGTCTATCCCCATGAATTTCATTTTGTCTGTGTTCCCTCCATGCATATAGTTCAAATGATTGGCTATCGGTGTGTCCTTTTAATTTAATGTGTCACCCAAGTGATCTTCCACCCTCCTCCATAGTTCCCTCCTAGTTTTGCACACATACTCCATACCGCTTTCACAGGTGGCCTTATATATGATTCCTTTAGACCGACAGTTAATAAAGCTGCGATTCCCATATCTTGCCCTTGTAATGTTACTGTAGAATTCTTTCCCAGCTGTGATGGACCCACAAAATTAACAGCTGTAGGGAGATGGACCGAGCTAGTGATACTCTTCTCTTGTCAGAGCTGGAACTATCACGGCTGTCACCATTGCTGCCGGGGGAAGGACTTTCTGACTGGCATGGACCCTTGCACTTGACTGTGAGGGGTGGGTCAGATATAAAGGAAACTGCGCGCGCCAGAACGCTCTCTCTGGCGTGTAGACAGCATGTGCGACAGGATAAGGTTGACTCCCTCCTTGCAGACCGACTCCAGCTATCAGGCCCTCACTGCACAGGTTCATCTGTAAAGGGTTGGCCGAGGGGTGAACTTACTGGGAGCAGCTGCATTCTTCACTCCAGTTACCTCTATTTTTCTGTGGTGTTCTTCCCTCGTGAGTCGTGCAGACTATACGGAATAATTAGAATCAGAGTCCAGTATCACGTCAAACAGTTCTGCTTTATTTCCTCTGGACACAGCACATCCAAAACACCATTAGCACATCTTATACGATACCAGCAGTACATTTTCCACAACTCCGCTTCTTCTCTTCTACTACAACAGAATGGACCACAAAGTATTGATGGGACAAGGAGCCTGGTGAAAATGGCACTTCGATCTCTTTCCCTGGAGACACTTTAATCCAGCCTGGAAAGACACATCTACTAGGTTGTCCACCCCTCCCTGATTATCCTGCACAGATACTTGCTGGTGGCCCACTCGCTACTACGCTCATGCACGCACACTTCTGCTGAGCGTTCCCACAGTGGATCTTACACTGGTCTCTGCTACGTGAACCCACAGACTTTGGGCTCACGGTCCCACGGTGACTTCTTCACCGGCTGCACACAGGTTGCTGGTGCCTTCCACTCTACTTGTCTCTGCCCAGGGCCCAGGAACGTTGACGTCCTTACTATAGCAAGGTCCACCCCAGACTGACTCCGATAACGCTTCAGTCGGATCACCGGAGGTACAGTGGTGTCGGGTCGGCCGGAGCGTGATTCACTCACCGGCTGATCTGGAGAGTCGGGCCATGTCACCCCCTCAGGCCGCATCCTGTCCACGCTGGTCCGCACCTCCATTAGAAAGTGCTGCACCTCCGCTGCCAAGTTACCAGGACACGGAGCCACAGCCGTTCTGTCGTTGTCCACCACACTGGTGTGCACAACTGCCTCCGGATCCTCCGGCACCGACCTCTCAGAAGTCAGGGGACACAGGGGCCCTGTGGGGAGAATGCGGGGTCCCGCGCTCCGCAATCGCGGCTGCTCGAGCCTCATCGGCCGCCAGGTACCCAGCTTTTTTGTCAACTCCTCCTCGGTTAACTCATCCCAGAGGTGTCTGGGACACAATCTCTCCTCTGCCTGCCTCCATCTCCATTCCAGACGGCCCACTCCCCCACAGTGGCACCGTGGCATCGTGGTCGTAATTCCGGGTATCAATGAGGTTGGTCCACGACACTCAGGGCATTCTGCAGGGCCGCTCCCATCCCAGGGTGGGGTTCTCTTGGCCTCCCCACTCATTTTCCAGCATTAGGTGGGAAAGAGCGTATGTCCATCTCTGTACTCTCCTCCTCGCAGGGGCGGTCCTGATATTGTTGACAGTTCTCGCTTGGCGCCTCTGGGACACTGTCACACTTTAATCCAGTCTGGAAAGACACATCTACTAGGTTGTCCACCCCTCCCTGATTATCCTACACAGATACTTGATGGTGGCCCACTTGCTACTACGCTCATGCACGCACACTTCTGCTGAGCGTTCCCACAGTGGATCTTACACTGGTCTCTGCTACGTCAACCCACAGACTTTGGGCTCACGTTCCCACGGTGACTTCTTCACCGGCTGCACACAGGTTGCTGGTACCTTCCACTCTACTTGTCTCTACCCAGGGCCCAGGAACGTGGACGTCCTTACTCTAGCAAGTTCCACCGCCGACTGACTTATGCTATGAGGAAATCTTTCTGACAGACTACCACTACGAGGGAATTCTTCCCTGTCAAAAAGTCCCTAACCATTTGTCCCTACTGGAATGGATGTGCTTAATGCCCCCACCTAGAGTCCTACCCAAGTACTGCATTGCCATATTTTTATAACTTCCTAACTGGATCTCTAACATGCTCCCATTAGTGATCCCTCGTAAATCTACCACATATATATATTCTACACTACTAGTGTCCTCCTCTAGTGACCCCAAGGAAGCACTGTCTATCTAGATATCACCCCACTAATCAGACATAACACGGAAAGATGACATCATACAGTACATATAAGGCATATATTAAAAAACCCAAAAGAATGCAAACATTTCAAGGGTTAATACCCTTGACCTCCTTACACATCCAACGCACCTACTGACCTTGCATTACCAGAGAATGTTACCACTGTTGCTTCTGACTTTCATAATTCTGAACAGTCTGCACTGCTGTCTGAGGCCGGCACTCCTCGTGGGATTCACCAGGTGGTGCACGTTGATTCAGGTACCGTGACCGCGGCCTGTACTCCGGGACTGTGTATATCCACGGCGGTACCTCACGCATCCTCTTGCGCAGCACTCGGTCAGGATCAAAGGACTACGTTTGCAGATACCAAGTCACGTCGCCAACGTAAAGAGACAGTGCCTCACCTATCTTCAGGACCAAGTCAGAGACTGCCCCAATTTCCTGTGGCGCCATTGAGGAATATTTCAGCCTCCTTCAACTGGAAACCGCAGACTGATAATTTAACCTGTTATTAGCACTTCCATTTTTCATGCTATGATTGCATATTCTTGTTGTTTACATACATTCTTAACTTCTCCCTGCATGGAGTTTTCACTGTTATCATAATCTTTTATAAAAAGAAAGCCGCTAACTCTTGCCCTGCCTCCTGCTCATCACTGCATCCCGCGTTCCTGCTTGTTATATTACACTTGGCGTCATCGGCAGGATGCAGTTCAACAGCATGGAGGCAGCAGATCAAGCAGTTGGGGTAGGCCCTAGGTTCAGTATCTCCTTTGGGGGCTATGCTGAATAATTTTCCAAAATTGACAGGAAACAACACCATGTTGTGGAGCTGGACTGAGCGCATAAGGGGGATGATGTAAATGCACCCCATGACCCCAGCACTAGAGACCGAGGTGGCCATTATGGCACTGGACGGAGAAGCGACAGACTCAGTTATGTTACAGCCCCCCCAGAGAGCGAGACACCTTTAAAAAGGTGCTTCAAATTTTGAAAGAGACCCATGGAGACCGCACAGACTTCAGGGAGCTGAGGATGCGCCTTTTTAGCCACATGCAGAGGGAGAGGAGAGACTGTGACTCAATATATGAACGCACTGCAAGAGTAACATACAGCTATTGTTAGGAAAGACGGCATAGACATAGGTCCTACAGACATAATGCTGCGAGACCTTTTAGTGACAGGCTTGCAAGAGGCGCTGACAAAACAGGCCCTGTGAGAGTGAGTGCGAGTGAACCCTTGTCTGACTTTCTCTGAGATAGGAAGTGAAGCGCGCACACGTGAACAGGAACAGGGGGTGACAGTCCCGGTGGGGAAAGTTCGGAGCAGGGAGGTATCCGTGAATGCATTCACCGAACCACAATGGGTGGAAGAACTCAGAAAGGAACTCCTGGTTATCAAAGGAGAATTAGCTGAAGTTAAAAAGTCTGAGGCGGCCCCAAATCCGTTAGGGGCAGAGAAGGCCGGAATTACGCCGAGATTTGAGAATGTTCCGGCAACAGAGACCCCTCACTTGCTTTAATTGTGGCGAAATTGGATATACAGCACGGTAGTTTTAGTGCGGAAGGACGGCACTCTGCGTTTTTGTGTGGATTATCGGAAGCTCAATGCCTGTACCGTGAGGGATTCATACCCATTACCCAGGAATGAAGAATCTTTGTCTGCACTAGGGAAGGCCAAATTCTTTTCAACATTAGACCTCGCCAGCGGTTACTGGCAAGTGCCAATGTTGGAGCAGGAACGAGCAAAGACTGCCTTTATATTGTCTCCAATGGAAGAAACAGATGTATGCTGCTTTGTAAAAAAGGTATAATTGCACATGTCCCCCAATGGGTCTGAAAGGACAGTATTTTGGCCTTTCTAAGGTGACAGGAGCCTTATGGATACCAGCATGTATGCCCAACGTAGGGCTATGGTGCAGTCTGCGCAGAACCTAAGGGTATGTGCACACATCGACCGACGCTGTGGATTTGAAACCCACAGCATATCAATTTATGCTGTGGCTTTTTCCATGGATTTTACCTTTTGCAATGTAATTGCTGCAAATATTTTCACAACGAAATCTGCAGCTGTCAGTGCATGATGGTATTTGTAGTTTTTTGATACCAGGAGAGCTGCATTGCTCCAATACATAAGCTCTAATTAATAATTTGCGTGTTTTTTTATAAAATCACATCACCTTTGCTTTTGCACTTATGGATTTTACGTCAAATTCAAGGAAATGGTTCACAATGTGTGTTGAATTTTAGTCATATGATAATGTAATATGTCACGCTTTAGTCTTCAACTTCACAAAAAATATTAAGTAGAAAAAATATGCAAGAGGGGTGGTGACATACATTTGTGCCCAAAACTTTGCAACTGAATAAAAAGTCGTGAATTATGAATCAGGCTAAAAAATATCTGGATTTTGGCTAACGACACCCACATTGAAAGCAAAGTTTCTTAAAACAGGCAAAAAAAGGAGAAAATCACTAAAAAAGGTGCAAAATCAGTTATAAATCATTCCAATAGGGTTTATCCTAGAGCGGATGTCAGGTCAGATGTTCTGTACAAGCAGTTCATGATCTAGGAGCAGGTGAACCAAGAACAGGCGCACAAAACAATATAAGGGTTCATTCACACATCTGTTTTTTGCGTTTGAATGCTATCTGTGTTTTTACAGATAGAACTCTTACCTATGCTAGTGAATGGGATTGTTCACGTCTGTGATTTTTTTTGGACAAAATCACTGGGACATGTCTTATTTTGATACTAGTGTCAGACTAAAATTGGGAAATCAAGTCTATGGATCTGTGAAAAACTCTTAAACTGCCTGGTGTGGAGCGGTGGAGGTGTCAGTTGTTGGTAGAGGCGTTTGGAGTGTTGATCTGTGATTGTTGCCTTCTGTTTTGGCTGGGTGCAAATCCTCATCCTCTCCTATTTGGTTTTCCTTCCTTTTCTCTCCAGCGTTCCTCTCTTTTGTCTGTAAGTGCATATTTGTATGTTTGGTATTTTCATTTATCCTTGTACATCCTCCCTTTTTAGTCTGGTTTGTCTATATACATACACTATTACTCCCTACTTCCCTGGGTGGGGGAAGGGGACAGATATAGGGCTGATTCAGGAGTTCAGCAAGGAAAATAGCCGAGGCATCTTCACCATCAGAAGTATTTTCCGGGGAGCAGGTATAGCTACAGCACCCCTGGTGTTAGGGACAGAGAAGAAGCCCCAAGCCGGGGTATTCCAACAACAGAGTTGTGACACACATCTTACAACTGGTATTTATAATAGCCTAGGATCTTAGCATCTTGTCTGTCAGCTTGCAAAGTGAAAGTAAAGTGTGCTCCAGCTACACACACACACTGAGTGAACAGAACTTGCTGTTCTGTTTTTTTTAACAATGCTTTACTGGCAATATAACACCATTGCTGGAGACAGAAAAATATTTAGACTTGAGAGTCCCAGTGGTTGATACCTTTTAATGGCTAACTGAAAAGATGGTAACAAATTGCAAGCTTTCGAGACTACGCAGGTCTCTTCATCAGGCAAAGACTAAAACAAAAGCTGAAGAATCACATATTTATACACAACAGGACACAGGAATAATGCAATAGGTAAGACAAGTGACGTGAAGCAGAACTGTCATTATGGCAGAGGGATGAACATAAATATGACTAGTTCATAGATAAGGAGTGGAAGTTTTATTACCCTCTGATTGGGGTCTGGTAATGTGTTGTGATGACCCTAAAAGGTCAGGGAAGCAGATTCCTTAATTGTTGTAGAAAGACATAAAACTCTGGGATATATTCATCCCAGCACTAAGAGTATCAAAGGTCATCATAAGTTTATATTCCCAGACTTTTCTATCCTTCTCAGATTTGAAGTTAGATTTTAATACAAGTAATTCCATATCCGTCATGCTATGACCGGGCATACAAAAGTGTTTTGCCACAGGTAAATCCATTTTTTTCTCTTATTGTGTGGCGATGAGAATTCATCCTTGTTCTCAGTTTTTGCCCGGTCTCCCCCACATACAGACCCCAGTTGGACATTTAGTACATATAATTAGGTACACCACATTAGATGTGATGCAGCTGAAAGTACCTGGTATCTTGTAGTCCTGATGGGAGTTGGGGATCTTTATCCTGTCCGTGGTCATTATAGATGCACAGGTTTTGCATTTCTTTTGTTTGCAAGGGAAGGTACCTGCAGCTGTTGGGGAGGACAGGGAGCTTCTGACAATGATGCTTCTTAGATTTGGGGGCTGCCTAAAACATAGTAGTGGGGGGTCTGGAAATATGGATTGTAATCGGGCATCTTTTTGTAGTAAAGGTTGTAGTTTCCGTGCAGCTCCCCTTAGCATCTCCAGACTTGGATTGTAGGTGACCACTAGAGGCACCCGATTATTTTCTTCTTTAGCTTTGTAATGTAGCAGGTGATTCCTTGATATTCTGGTGGCTCTTGTAATTTGGTTTTCAATTGTTCTTGGATGGTAGCCCTGGTTCAAAAAAGTCTTTCTGAGGCGACCAAGGTGTTCATCTCTATCCATGGGGTTGGAACATATACGATTGTATCTGATGGCTTGGCTGTAGACAATAGAGTTTTTTATGTGTTTTGGATGGAAACTGTCCCATTTAAGATATGTTGGACGGTCGATTGGCTTCTGATACAGGGATGTCTCTATTTCATTGTTCTTTAGCTTAATGGTGGTGTCTAAAAAGTTAATTTCAGTGCTGGAGTAGTTAAGTGTTAAGTTGATGGTGGGATGAAATTGATTGAACTGTTCATGGAACGTCTTTAGCTGTTGTTCAGACTCCGTCCAGATGATTAAAATGTCATCAATGTAGCGGTAGTAGGCCCGAGGCCTGATGGGGCATGAGGACAAAAATTCGCTTTCAAGCTTGGCCATGAAAAGATTTGCATACTGTGGAGCCATTTTACTTCCCATAGCTGTGCCAGTCTCCTGAAGATAGATCTTGCTGGAGACAAAAACTCATGCACTATTAAACAGTAGTAAATAGTAGTTGAGTCGATACAGTGGGAAAAATAAGCATTTAAAACACTGCCAATTTTTCAAGTTTTGCCACATGCAAAGAATGGAGAGTCTAACGCTCGTGCCCAGACTGGGTCACACTGTGCCACAAACCAGACTACCCTGGAGGGGCGTGACTAAGCAGCTACCTTGGTGTTCTCATGGAGCCTCTAGTGGTGAGGTCAGGCTTGTGTGGCAGGTAGCTGCCAGGTACCACTGGCAGTAGCAGCTAATCCCACTGGGGATGGAACACTAACGACAGATGCGGGCAAGTACTGACAGGCACGGCTGGCACTCTGGCAGGCAGGCGGGCACAGCTGGCTCTCTGGTAGGCAGGCGGTCAGGATTTGCACTCTGGCAGGCAGGCGGGAACGGCTGGCACTCTAGCAGACAGGCGGTCACAGATCAGACTGGAGGAACCGGAACCCTTTTTTGTGGGGCAGGAACACAGGCAGGTATGAGTAGTATATGGGAACAGGTAGGAACCAGTAGCAGCTGATCCCACTGGGGGACAGAACACTAATGACAGGTGCGGGCAAGTACTGACAGGCACGGCTGGCACTCTGGAAAGCAGGCAGTCTCGGTTGACACTGTGGCAGGCAGGCGGGCAGGGCTGGCACTCTGGCAGGTGGGCACAGCTGGCACTCTGGCAGGTAGGTGGGTATGGCTGGCACTCTGGCAGGCAGGCAGGCACAGCTCAGACTGGAGGAACCAGAACCATATAGGGTGGTTCAGGAACACAGGCAGGTATGAGTAGTATATGGGAGCAAGTAGGAACCAGTTCAGACTGGAGGAACAGGAATTGTATCAGGAAGGATAGGAACCCAGACAGCTACGAGTGGGATATGGGAACCGGTAGGAACCAGTTCAGACTAGAGGGATAAATGAACCGAGAGAAACCAGAGAAGGAGTCCCGAGGAGAGAATTTGCATATTCCCAGTGCCTTCTGGGATAAGTGAAGAGTCTCCGCGAGCTCAAGGAACACTGGATTTTGGCCATTGCAGCTGAAAGGAGGACATCAGTAAACCAGGGGAGGAGTCCCGAGGAGAGAATTTGCATATTCACAGTGCCTTCTGGGATAAGTGAAGAGTCTCTGCGAGCTCAAGGAACACTGGATTTTGGCCGTTGCAGCTGAAAGGAGGACATCAGTAAACCGCGTGCCTAGTTTTGCCATATATTTCACCGCTTGAATATCTCTTGAACAATAAGAACATGGAAGAGGCCAGGAGCCATTTGGTGAGCTGCATTTCTTGCTACATGTTCACAGACTTACCAGTGGAAAAGCCAAACTTCACATGCCAGAAATGCAAGCTTGTGTCCCTGTTGGAGGAAAAGTTGCAAAATCTGGAAGAGAGGTTATCTACATTGAAAACCATTAAGGAAGGTGAAGAGTTCTTAGATAGAGCAGAATTATCTCTTCATGTTACAGAAAGAGAAGAAATTCGAAGTGCACCTGAAGAAACAGAGGAATGGAAGCATGTGACCCAGAGAAGCAGGAGGATCGGGAGGCAGTCAGCACCAATTCTGCACAGGAACCAGTACCAGGCTCTTACACAGGAGAACGATGAAGAAATACATCAAGATAAGACTTTGGCCACAAACAATAACCTTGTACGCCCTCAGAGTCCTCCTGAATGGAGAAAGAAAACTGTTGTGAAGAAGAAACGGAGAGTTGTTGTCATGGGGGATTCCCTGTTGAGAGGAACAGAGGCCACTATCTGCAGACCGATTTAACCTCAGGAGAAATGTGCTGTCTTCCAGGTGCAAAAATTAAAGATGTGTCTGACAGGATATCAGGACTCTTCAGACCTACAGATGACTACCCATTCCTGCTAATGTCGGGGTCGTTTCGACAATTCCACTCGTCCTCCAGTCACTCTGAATTCAATCTATGAGCATGGGTTAACCATTCAAAGAATGAGTCAGACAACAGGCTGGTTCAAACTCAGAGCATGCGCAGAAGGCTACTAACAGGCAGCAGTCCCAGCAACGTTCTGACTTTATTTCCTCTTACACAAGGTTTTGTACGCAAGAATATAGACAGTGCATAGGAAGGAAAAAGGGCTGGGTAAGGGAAAGGGGTTAGCCATATATGTCTATGTCTGGTATTCTGCCATCTGGATTGGTTCCACTGTTCCTTAGATCTTCTTCTAAGTCCTCCCTTCATCGTCATCCTTAAGTTTAGTTTTCGTAGGAATCGATACTGCTTTTCTTGTATATCACGTGGTTTCTCAGTTCCCAAAGGTGGGGGCAGACACCGGTGCGTCATAGTTTAAGTCACAAAGGAAAACTTATTGTTTCAGCAAAGCAAAAGAAGCTAGACAGTATAAAACATATAAAAGTATAAAAATATAAAAATATATATTGTCCCTGACAATCTCCCCTAAACACTAAGTTTTCCCTTGACTGCCTTTGAGACTGTCCATGCGTGGGAAGAGGGGAGTTGGATTTCTTCGCCAGGGTATCTCAGGAACTGTCCCCTTGTGGGAACGCCCCAGACAACCGGGCCCTACTCTGATAATCACATTGAGTTCTCCCATCTGTCCCTAAACTAAATCTCTCAGTTGAACTCTGTCATAGGGGGCGTTGTCGGGCTTACTAAATGGAGTATATTTCTCCATGTCTCCTTTCTGGGTGTCATCGTATAACAGGGACACGGTTTCCTGATGTAAGAAAGTTCCTGACACGGGAGCCGCGCTGGTGATGTCCTTTCTATACAAGGGAATTACACAGCACATGACTATTAGTCCCACCACTAGGAGGCCCCCCACCAACAAACAGGCTTGCTGGAGGAATCCCTTCAGTCCTCCTAACCATCCTGAGAAAAAGGAAGTATCTACCCCTGCATTGGATTTCAACTCCTCGGCTAGGCCCGTGATCTTTTTGAGAGCCATTATTATTTTACCATTAACCCCTGAATTCTGAGGAATATAGGTACAACATTGTTCCCCTATCACCCCACAGACTCCACCTTTTTCAGCAAGAATCATATCTATAGCCAATCTGTTCTGGAGAGTCATCCTTGTGTTGGGCCCCAATTCCTCGACTATGCCCTGAAAGGCATCTCTACTATAATTTACAAATCTCTGTTCCGTATAGTATATATAATTTATCCAATCCACATTTCTATTGATCTGTATCGTTGGGATGAGGGAGAGAAAGCCTGCAGTAATCTGGTTCTGGGCTTTGTATTTGTCAGGGACCCCCCTAGGAACACCTATGGAATCTATATATATTTTGGGGTCTTCAGCATAGCTGGTATGTAACTGGTCTAAGCTTCTTCTTTTTCTAGTCGGTTCGGGGGCCGTCTCTGGATCCCAGGGCAAAATTTTGAATTGCATTGCCAATTTTACCAGGGTACACTGACCAGTCCAAGTAATCGGAAATCTGGACCTAAGTCGCCCATCCCCGCAGAACCAGTAACCATCATATATATATCTGGTATGATTGGTCAATAAGTCAGCCTCTATTGTCTGGTTACTTTCACAAAAACCATCATCGAAGACACCTAGAGAGGGGCCCATAGAGTTGTCAGGAGAGTAGCAGGTGTAATTATCTGTAGTGACAATCACATCGCCGGGGGTCCGAACTCTAGACCCCCTACTGATCAGAGGAACATAGTCAGGACAAGAACTACCGTTGGATCCTTTCAATAACCCAAACAAGCAGAGAGTGGTTTTGTAATCAGCGGGGAAAGCGTGGGTATATAGATGGGTAGTGGCAGCAGCGCAGGCTACACATCCTACCAATATGTTTTGGGCTCTAACATTATATCTGACCCATTCGAGCCAAGATTCTTACGGGGGTTTACCTGGGTCTCTATGGAGAAGACTTCCTGCCACCCGAGTCCTGGGATGGGGACAACCTCATTGAGGACCCTTTGTAACATTTCACCACCCCGGGGGGAACTTGCGGTGTTCGGGACCTGGGTGGGCTTAGTTTTTATATCCTTTAAACATAGATGCCCGTACTTGTACCCCCCCTCGGAAGGATACATACTCAGAACAAATTTTTGTAAATCTAAGGGTTGTGGATTCTCTAAATTTAGTATCAATTGTCCAGTACAGGCCGTCACCCCACGTGGGTTGATCAATTCTATATTTTTGGAGGTGAGCGTCATTCGGGATCTTAAGGATTTGCCGTTTTTATCCACACTATCCATAGCCTCCTTGGGCTTATAGCCCCAGTCATTCCCAGTGTTCCAGGCTGCGTCTGACCAGGATGAACAGTATTCGTTCCTAGGCCTGGTTACACACATAAAGTATTGCTCCGGACATGTCAGAATAGGACCTTTTATTACTTGGTCATTTTTAAGGGTCCAGGTGTTGACCGGCTTATCCAAGTCAACCCAGAAAGTGGTACACCCATAAACAATTGAGATAGACAGCGCTGCAGAAAAGATATAGAAAAAGGTCTTCATTCTTTATAGACTCGTCTTATCTCTCTTGCAATGTGAGGCGTGGATCCAGGTATTCCTTCCCTTAAGTTTCAGGGCCGTCGGGGTGGTCAGAACCACGGTGTGCGGTCCTTCGAAATGGGGCTGGAGGCAATCTCTCCGAACAAACTTCTTCACATACACCAGATCGCCAGGCGTAAAGTCGTGTACTGTATCACCTGTGGATTCTGGGAGAGAAGCAGACACTGTAGAGTGGAGGTTAGTCAATTCTTTAGACAAAGCAATCACAAATTTCACCACTTTATCATTAGTCTCTGACAATTCTTGGGGCCTGATCTCTCCTATTTTGGGCGGGGCCCCGAACAGGACTTCATACGGGGTCAGACCATGTTTGGCTTGTGGGGTATGTCGGATATGGTACAACACGACAGGGAGTAAGTCAGGCCATGGGAGAGGGTGGTCTAGGGTCATTTTTAAGAGCTGGGTCTTAAGTGTGGAATTCATTCTTTCCACCTTGCCTGAGCTGGCAGGATGGTATGGGGTATGGAGACCTAAGTCTGTCCCCAGCATGTGCCAGAGTTCCCTGTAAATACCAGCGGTGAAGGCTGGTCCCTGGTCTGATTCTATCACCTGAGGAATTCCAAATCTGCAGGCGATTTCAGTGATCAGCTTCTTAGCTGTGGTCTTAGCTGTCATATTAGTGACCGGATGGGCTTCGGGCCAGGCAGAAAACATGTCTACTGCCACTAGAACATATTCATATTTTCCCGCTTTGGGCATTTGGATATGGTCCACTTGTATCCTCTGCCAGGGGTAATCTGGTTTGGCCAGGTGTTGGAAAGGGACTTGTTCGGTGGCCGTCGGGTTACAGGTGGCGCAGACAGAGCAAGATCTTGAGTATGCAGCCACCGTGGAGGAGATTCCTGGCGCGAAGTATAGTTTCTTGATACAGGCTAGGGCCTGGTTCTTTCCTCTATGAGTGGGTCCATGTGCCCACGCGGCCACTGCTGGGTACATGCGTCTGGGCAAACAGGGTTTTCCATCTACTTTGTAAAGGGCAGAGATGGGATCTCCATGATCTTTAGACCCCGCTCCTGCTGCTTTCCATTGTTTTATTTCTTCAGCAGGAGCCGTCCTTTGCTCCTCCCGTAATTTCTCTTCAAGTGGTCTGGCCGGTTTGAGGTCAGTGGGTGGTTCTGGGTGCTCTGCTTCTACATCTTTAGCTTTCCTTCTCCTTCTGCACATTGGGAGCAACTCTGGAGATCCTGTGAGATGGGTAGCGGTGGCCAGTTCCTTGGCCTTCGCTCGGGTGAGGGCCATTGCCACGGCCTGTGGGAGTCCGCTGGACTCTTCCATCTGTTCTTCTTTCTCCTGCCACTTTGGTGACACATTCTCCATAGCAGCGGCCTTAGCCGCTTGGTCTGCGAGGTGGTTGCCTCTAGCCTCTCTTGAATCTAGTTTCCCATGGGCTTTGATTTTGATAACAGCAACCTGAGTAGGCTTTTCCAGGGCCTTCATCAAGGTCTTGATCCACACAGCATGTTTTACCGGTGTTCCAGCAGCTGTAATGAATCCCCTAGATTTCCACAAGAGTCCAAAATCGTGGCAAATCCCATGTCCATACCTTGAATCAGTGTATACGTTAGCCGTGGTACCTGTCGCCAGATGGCAGGCTTCTATCAAAGCCACCAGCTCAGCTTCTTGCGCTGACATATGAGGCGGTAGAGCTTCGGCCATAAGGACTTCTGTTTCTGTGGTGACAGCATATCCTGTATGGAACTTGCCGCAGGGGTCTGCGAACCAGGAACCATCAGTCCACAAATGCAGAGCAGGATCTGGAAGAGGATGGGACGTCATATTTTCTGGAGCAGAGGTTTCCAATTGCAAAACCTTTAGACAATCATGAGGCTCCAGTTGAGGATCCTCAGTGTCCCCCCCAGAAGGTGGAAGCAAAGTGGCAGGGTTAATGGTGGTGCACCTGGTGAACGTTATGTTGGAAGGCAATAAAAGAGAACATTGCAGTCGAAGGTGTCTCTGGTTCGTGAGGTGTCTTGTAGAGGTCTGTTGTAGGACAGCAGAGAGATCATGGCCAGCTTGTATGACCAAGTCATGTCCAAGGACAATGTCAGCAGACTTATCCAAAAGAGTGTGAGCAGCATGGACTGCCTTGAGGCAAGTTGGAGCAGTACGAGCTACCGGGTCCAGGCGGGCTGAATAGTAGCCTAGAGGTCGGTACTTATCAGCGTGGCGTTGTGCCAGGACTCCTGAGGCGTGACCATCTGCTTCTGAGACAAAGAGATGAAACGGTTGAGTATAGTCCGGAATGCCCAAGGCAGGGGCAGAGATAACAGCCTCTTTGAGACGATGAAAACATGTTACTCGCTGTTTGTGGACATATGGATCCGGGGCATGAAGCCAGGCTGAGCCTCCATCCTTAAGACAATCATACAATGGCTGCATTAGTCTTGAGGCATCAGGGATCCATTGTCTGCAATAGGTGATGAGTCCAAGGAACGTCTGCATAGCAGAATAAGAAGCAGGGAAAGTGATTTCCATGATCGCCAGCTTTCTCTCTTCAGTGAGATGTCGGGCTCCTTGTGAGATGCAATGGCCTAAGAAAATAACCTTCGTTTGACACCACTGCACCTTGTCCTTAGAAACTTTGCAATTAGCAGAATGAAGGAATAGGAGTAGTGACTCGGAAAGCTTCCGGCAGGTTTTCCTCAGTTCCACAGAGAAGAAGATCATCAACATATTGTAGAAGGGTGACTTGCAGGTTTCCTTGAATCCAAGGTTCAAGAACCAACTTCATGGCATGCGTGAACTGATTAGGTGAGTTCTGAGCTCCTTGCGGGGTCCGAGTCCACATGAGCTGGGAGCCTTGAAAGGTGAATGCGAAGAGGAACCTGGACTCTTCATGCAGGGGTACACTGAAGAAGGCATTAGCCAGGTCTATCACAGTGAACAAGGTAGCCGTAACAGGCACTTGGGACAACAGAGTATTTGGGTTAGGCACCACCGGGGTCTCCAGAATGGTGGCAGCATTGACTGCCCTGAGATCCTGAACCAACCGATACTTTGGAGGTTCTCCTGGGGCAGTTTTCTTCTTGACGGGGAAGAGGGGCGTATTGCACGGTGACACACATCTAATTAGGACTCCAGACTTCAGGAAGGAGGCAATTTGAGTACTTAGACTCTGTTCTTGTGCAGCCTTAAGTGGGTACTGAGGCAAACGAGGGTACCGGTGACCAGGTTTAAGGTGTACCTCAACTGGAGGAACGTGCAGAAGGCCGACGTCTTCAGGGCCACTTGACCACAGAGAGTCTGGGTATTGAGAGGTATCGAGAAGCGTGTGAGGTTGTATAGTCATCATCATCAGAGGGAAAGCTTTCAGAATACAGCGGTCCTCTGTTCCTTGTTCTGAGTGTGGGTCTTGTAGAAGAAGTTCCATACCATGGTCTCCAAAGGTGATCGTTGCTTTCATCCTCTCAAGGAGGTCAGCTCAAAGTAGATTAATGGGGCAAGTTTCAGAGACCAGGAACCTCGTCAGTACCCCAGTGAAGGGTCCTGCAGACACTGGAACGGTCAGTGGAGAGGAAATATGCTGGCCTTCTACTCCAACACAGGTGAGAGTTTCTGAAGATAAAGATACTGAGGGTGGAAGTTGTGTAGAAGAGATAACAGAAGTGGCCGCCCCAGTGTCCACCAGAAACTTCAAAGGTTGTTGGTCCACCTGTAGGGTAACGGTTCCACAGGCTGCAGAAGAGTGCGTAGCTGGGAAGGTGGACACTGGTTGGCCGGCCCGTCATTGGCGTGGGGACGGTCTCTGATAGTTGTCTCGATGCCTGTCATTGCAATATGCCGGATCTCGAGGAAAATAGGGGTCCTCTCTGGGAGTGAGGTTTGGGCATTCCCTGCGAATATGGTGAGGACTGCCACACTCCCAACACAACATGGGCCTTCTGGGTCTCGATTCCTCCTGTCTCGGGGGGCTTTACGAATTTGCGTCCTTTGTTGAGGAGGGGAGTCACCTCCGGTACCTCTGACCATCACCCACTTGATCCCTTGTTGGTTCCCAGAAGGTTGGTAGCTCTCTTGAGCTTGATATACGATGGTGGAGACAGATGTTACCTTCTTCTTGGGCTTGACATCTTTGTCTTGCTTCTGTGCTGCCTTCTGGAATGCCTTAACAATGGTAACTGCATCAGTGAAAGAAGAAGACCGAATCTCAGGGCGCCTGCCCAGGACCACTTCTTTCAACTTGTCTTGGAGACCGTCAATAAAGGATTGGACCAGCAGGGTGGCCTGCGTTTTCACATGGGGGCTGTATCCTAAATCCTCAAAATGCATATTCAGTCTTGCAGCATATTGCTCCACAGGTTCTTCAAAATCTTGTTGGACGTCTTGGATGGATCCGGTCTGATCGGACAAACGGTCTTGTGGCCATGCTTTCAGTTGTTTTATGTATTCAAGGCCGGATTCATAAGAGTTGAGTGATCCTGCTTTGGCTGGGTCTAATGCCTTCTCAATGGTAGGTAGAAAATACTCCGTAGTCTTCACGGACGTAATTCCTGACAGGTCGGCCCAGGTAGCGCCATATATGGTCCACTCCAAACGGCGGACATACTGCATGGGGAATTTGTCCGGATCAGGGAGCTTGGAGACTAGGACATCCACCTGTGTAGGGGTGAAGGGTTGGTACTTGATTGTACACAGAGGTCCGGGAACAGTTTGTGTGTGAGGGGCTTCCACAGGTTCTTCTTTGTCTTTACCAGCACTCAACTCTTCAGGCATAAGACAGCGTTCGGTATAGGGTCCAGGGGAATATTGGGAGCTGAGTCCGTTAACAGCTGGGCAGCAAGAGGCATTGCTTTTTGGACTGCGGGACTTCGAGTGCAGACAATTCGCACAGATTCCAATTCATGGTCAAGAGTGCGCAGGCCGTCCTTTGTGACAGACACAAGCTCCGTCATGCAGGGGCCAAGGGGATAGCCAAATAGGCCAGAAGATATGAGAGGTATTGACACGGTGCGTCTGGGCATATCCTGGCGCCTGAGCTTGCCGGCATGGATGAGGATTGAACGGACGACCGACCGGAGGGTCGACCGTGCTTCTTCTGGTCGCGCAGGATCGTAGAGGGGGCCCACGGCATGAATGACTACATCAGCTGGAAGATCACCAGCCCGCGTGATTATGGTCTGACCGGGCAGGAGGGAACCATGTTGAGACATGATTCTGACATTCGACAGTGGGACTGGGACCCTCTGCTTGTGCTATTTTGCGGGTCAAGCCACCTGCATTGGTGAGGTGGGTATTACTGGGACTAACCATGGCACTGACATGGTGGGTGAGAATATCACCGTAGCCTATGGACAGGGTGACTGGGTTTCTAGCCGGGTCCTCATAGGTCTGTGAATAACATGGATGCCAGTCCTCGGGTGCTACCGGGTCCGGAAGCCTTTCTAGGAGGGGCCGGGGCTGAGGACGGGATCTTCCACGTAGGGGGGTCGTTTGAGGAACTGGGGATAGAATAGGGGCACTGGGGGGGGTGAAAGGGGGGCTTGGGCCCAGCCTTCGCCGTGTTCCAAGTCCTCATCATCACCTATGTCCCTTCGGCGGTCTCTCATAGCAGATTTGAAAGCTGCTGACTGGAAATAATTTTCAGGGGTGGAGACGTGGGCAGTTCCCAAAGGAAACAAAGGGAGCGCTGCGGCCTCCGGGTCCGGGGCAGAGGGTTGAGAGGCCTGAGGGTGCCGACTTGATTGTCTAGGTATCGGGGACCCGTGTACCGGAAGTAAGGCCTTCTCAGTCGGGGGTGGCTGATAGTAGGTGCCGGAAGGATTCAGTAGGGGGTATAGGCCGGACTGAGGATTTCCCGGTGTATCAAGATGGCCGCTGGGGGCGGTTCCATTTCCGGGAGTGGGCTGGGCGCTGCGCCAGGGACGGCCCGCCCCACAGACACGACAGACCTCCGCCCAGGGCGGGTTCTGTTCTCCACACACACGACACACCCACCCTTCCGGTGATTTGGTGTCGGCGCCATTATAGGGCGGTGGCTGGGGACTTGGCACAGTGACAGGCATCTAGGGTGTAGTGGCCATTTTAGTTACACCAACAAGATCACATTGTGAACATTTAATATATCCGAACAAGGTTCAGCACCTTCAGAACCTCCTGCACCATCTACCTCTTTCCAGCCCTCGACTTTCAAGTCAGTCGCTACCCTAAGATGCGCCTGGGCTTGGTGCAGAAGTCCTTCATCACTTAACTTTCCCTTCTTCTGTGTTACATATTCCTTCCACACTGAAGGCTGGAGTCTGCCTGTACTGGGCAGACCCATAATTTTATATAACTTTCTCACATCTTTGACAGCCTTCTTGCCTTCCCGTGACTCGACTATCGCACCTACTCCCACAGCTCCATCCTCTAACTTGTGAGGTTTTTCGGACTTGAATAGACCAACATGACTTCAGAATGTAATGATCTGTCGCGACTCAGATCACCGGTGCCGCCAGCAGGTCACCACCCGTCAGTGTAGAGCACTCCTCAATACACTGGTAAGACAGAGAGCTTCCTCAATCTATCCCTTCCCTAACCACAGATGATGACTTTACAGCTCGACTCACCGCAACACTCTACTTATCACAGCTGGCCGTCCCCTTGTGGGACTCCCCTGTATTAGACAAAGAGCACTCCTCAATTTGTCAGGTACTTGGCTCACATGTGCGTCTTCCACCCCACTAGAGGAAACATCTATACAGAATTTTCACTAACAGTCACGGGAGACAACTATCTAGAAATGGGCACAGCGACCGGAGGAGGAGGAAGTGGTGTTCACACGAGTGCGCGCAGGTACGCGACGTCACTCGGTCTCACGATTGCTGGTTCGGGACGTGGCGCGGGGTCGCCCCCAGTCTCACCACTCGACCGGTCACTCACCCAGACCCAGACAGAAAACACGACAGGACCTACAGTGACTGACACACAGGCAAGTGGGACATATAAATATATGCTCTCAACTTACCGTGCTCGACGGAGGGTGATCAGTCCTCGAATTCAGTCACCGCGGGTACCACCGGGAAATCTATGAGACGGGTCTGGCAAGTAGCGAGCCGCTGGCCACGCCCCACGTTCGGGACGCCAATTGTCGGGGTCGTTTCGACAATTCCACTCGTCCTCCAGTCACTCCGAATTCAATCTATGAGCATGGGTTAACCATTCAAAGAATGAGTCAGACAACAGGCTGGTTCAAACTCAGAGCATGCTCAGAAGGCTACTAACAGGCAGCAGTCCCAGCAACGTTCTGACTTTATTTCCTCTTACACAAGGTTTTGTACGCAAGAATATAGACAGTGCATAGGAAGGAAAAAGGGCTGGGTAAGGGAAAGGGGTTAGCCATATATGTCTATGTCTGGTATTCTGCCATCTGGATTGGTTCCACTGTTCCTTAGATCTTCTTCTAAGTCCTCCCTTCATCGTCATCCTTAAGTTTAGTTTTCGTAGAGAATCGATACTGCTTTTTTGTATATCACGTGGTTTCTCAGTTCCCAAAGGTGGGGGCAGACACCGGTGCGTCATAGTTTAAGTCACAAAGGAAAACTTATTGTTTCAGCAAAGCAAAAGAAGCTAGACAGTATAAAACATATAAAAGTATAAAAATATAAAAATATCTATTGTCCCTGACACTAATACATGTGGGGACAAATGATACCGCAAGAAACGACCTGGAAACCATCTGCAGTGACTTTGAAAACTTAGGTAAGAAAGTGAAAGAACTGGGAGCGCAGGTGGTCTTCTCTTCCATCCTCCCAGTGGATGTCCATGGAACAAGGAGATGGAAGAAGATTCTGCAGGTGAACAACTGGCTATGTCGATGGTGCCGTCAGCAAGGATTTGGATTTTTGGATCACGGAGTGAATTACCTATATGATGGACTACTTGCTAGAGATGGGGTGCACCTTTCGAAGACTGGAAAACATGTATTTGGAAGTCGCCTTGCTACATTCATCAGGAGAGCTTTAAACTAGAACAATGTGGGAAGGGAAGCAAAACACCAGCAAAAGCCATACACCTGACAAATACTATTGAGATTTCTGCTATTAGAAGTGAAGGGGAAGAACAAAGACAAAAAAATCTACATAATAAAAATATTGAAGAAAGAGAAACCAATCACAAACTAAAATGTTTCTATACGAATGCACAAAGCATGGGCAACAAACAAGGAGAACTGGAACTACTAACGCAAGAGAAGAAATATGATGTCATTGGAATCACTGAGACCTGGTGGGACGATACACATGATTGGAATACAAGGCTAGAAGGATACAACTTATTTGCAAGAAACAGACTTGATAAACGAGGAGGAGGTGTCGCATTGTATGTTAGAAAAGCGTATATCTGCACAGAGATTGACGCTTCAGAGACTGGGAGTTCTGTGGAAACTATTTGGGTAAGAATACAAGGACAGAACAATGGAAATGACACCATTGTAGGCATTTACTACAGGCCACCTATGCAAGCTGAAGATATGAATGAACTCTTTATGCATCAAATGGCCAAGTTCTCCAAAAAATATGACATAGTGTTCAAGGGAGATTTCAACTATCCAGACATTTGTTGGGAATCTTTCTCAGGCAAAACTAACAGTCAAGGAAATTCTTATCCTCTCTTGCTGACAGCTTTATTGTTAAGGTAGGGGAGAAAACAAGGGGATCTGCTACCTTGGATCTAATCCTTATAAACAGGGAGGAAATGGTTGAGGAGGTAAGAGTGGCTGGGACCCTAGGAGGTAGTGACCATGCTATTTTAGAATTTTGGATAACAGGAGGAGGAAGACCTGTGAAGACTCAGACGTCAAGGTTAGATTTCAGAAAGGCAGATTTTAAGGGACTCAGAAAGAGAATTGGAGGGATCCAATGGATGGATATCCTTAAGGACAAAAATGGAAAATCTTGAAAAATTAGATTCTCAAAGCACAATCGTTATTAATTCCGAAAAGAGGGAAGAATGGGAAGCATATAAGGAAACCAGGATGGATGAACACAGAACTTAAACACATGCTAAAAAGGAAGAAAGAAATGTTTATCAAATGGAAAGAGGGAGGCATATCTAAAGAAGAATATAATGCCATCTGCAGAACCTGCAGGGCACAAATCAGATTATCTAAAGCTGACAATGAATTAAGGCTTGCAAGTGACGTCAAAAGCAACAAAAAAGGATTTTGGGGATACGTCAAAAGTAAAAGAAAAGTCAAAGATGCTATAGGTTTTTTACAGGATGAAAATGATGAAATGGTAAGACAGGATGTTGAGAAGGCGGAACGTTTAAATTCCTATTTTGCATCCAGTTGGAAGAATGTCTCAAGTGGGGTACCACAAGGCTCTGTTTTGGGCCCTGTATTGTTCAACATCTTTATCAATGATTTAGATGAAGGAATTAAGGGTAAACTGATCAAATTTGCTGATGACACAAAGCTAGGAGGGGTAGCTAATATTAGAGAAGAGAGAGAGGATTCAAAAAGATATAAATAAACTGGAGCAGTGGGCAGCAACTAACAGAATGGATTTTAACAGTGAAAAATGCAAAGTACTACATCTGGGCAATAAAAAAGTAACAGCACATGTGAAAAAGACTTGGGTATACTAATTGATCACAGACTGAACATGAGTCAACAGTGTGATGCAGCAGCAAAAAAGGCAAATGCAATTCTAGGATGTATCAACAGAAGCATACAGTCTAGATCACGTGAGGTCATTATTGCCCTCTACTCCTCTTTGGTCAGACCTCATCTGGAATACTGTGTCCAGTTTTGGGCACCACATTTTAAAAAAGACATCAACAAACTGGAGCAAGTTCAGAGAAGAGCCACCAGAATGGTGACTGGTCTGCAAACCATGTCCTATGAGGAACGGTTGCAGGATTTGGGAATGTTTAGCTTGCAAAAAGAAGACTGAGAGGAGACTTAATAGCTGTCTACAAATATCTCAAGGGCTGTCACATTGTAGAAGGATCATCTTTATTCTCATTTGCACAAGGAAAGACTAGAAGCAATGGGATGAAACTGAATGGGAGGAGACTCAGATTAGATATTAGAAAAAACTTTTTGACAGTTGGGGTGATCAATGAGTGGAACAGGCTGCCACGAGAGGTGGTGAGTTCTCATTCAATGGAAGTCTTCAAACAGAGGCTGGACAGACATCTGTCTGGGATGATTTAGAGAACCCTGCTTTGAGCAGGGGGTTGGACCAGATGGCTCAGGAGGTCCCTTCCAACTCTACCATTCTATGATTCTATGATTCAGTACAGACAAGAGGGACAAAGAGCCGCAGTGTGGGGAGTGAAAGCAGAGCAGAGCCACAGGGTGCGGAGAGGGAGCAGAGCAGAGCCGCAGGGTGCGGAGCGGGAGCAGAGCGAAGCTGCAGGGTGCGGAGCGGGAGCAGAGCAGAGCCGCAGTGTGCGGGACGGGAACAGAGCAGAGCTGCAGAGTGAGGAGCGGGAGCAGAGCAGAGCAGCAGGATGCGGGACGGGAGCAGAGCAGAGCCGCAGGATGGGGAACAGGAGCAGAGCCACTGAAGCAAAGAGAGAGCAGACACATGGATAGACAATGCAAGGTAGGGAAGGCTTCAGACAAGGATACAAACAGGTACAGGTAAAGGACTTAGTTCAGACAAGGTCAGACCTGGGAACAAGGTCAGGACAAAGGATTCAGGCCTAGATATACAGCCCACAGGGTGACGGAAATGAAACACATAGAATACAGGTACGGGTGTCACGCTGTATAGCAGATATATACTATATAACATGCGCATAGATATATGATAACATAGAATTACCTGACAGAATGTCCAGTGGGTCAATACGGAATCCGTTATACGCTGTCTCCGGCTAGAGGGTGACCGGGGTCTATGCTGACCCTAAACTGGGGTCCTAACTAATCTCTCTACCTGGAGGTACTGTTAAAGGTACAGAGGTCCAGGTCACCAGCGTAAACCCTGTCTCCTATCAATCCCTGCCAACTGTAATCTAGTCCTAAGAAGGACCCTGATTACCACCAAAGGGAATGAACAGGTAACGGTTAATGAACAGAAAGACATACAAAAAAGACAAGAAATAAAGTAAATAAAGTCTTACATACAACACTCACACACAGTAGGAACACCTAAGGTCTCAGAGATCAACTATAAGCTGTAAGAGTAAAAACAACTAAGGAGCTCTTAGCTTAAATATTCTCAGAACCGATCCAGTCTGCTAGACTACATGAATGCTTTCACCGGCATCTAACAAGCAGACTGGCAGGTATATGAAGGAATCTAATTAGAACATAATCAAAAGCAGCCGGGCGAGGCTGGACCTAGTCTTAGCAAAGAGCTAGGTAAAATTAACTCCCTCATTACCAAACACAAAGAAACAGCAACTCAGCTGTGAGAAGTCAGAGTGTGTAATCGCGACGATCCTCGTGGCGATACACCCATGACAACGGGCCTGGGTATGCAGCCCCCATGGTGTCAGAAAGAGGACAGGACCTGGCAACTCAGTAGCAGAAAGCAGACTGAGTTTGTTACTCAGGCATCTCCCTATTGGTGGAGATGCCGTAAGTACCCGGTACCTCTTGACAATAATATAGTAACATTGTAACATAGTTATCAAGGCTGAAAAAAGACATTTGTGCAAGTTCAGCCTATATTCTGTCAGAATAAATCCCCAGATCTTCGTCCTTCTAAAGAAACTAATAACTGTAAGATACAGTATTGCTATGCTCCAGGAAGACATCCAGTCCTCTATTGAACCCCTCGACTGAGTTCGCCATCACCACCTCCTCAGGCATACTAGGCTGGGGACACATTAGGAATGTGCACACTGTCTCTATGACTCAGGAAGTGCAGGCGCCACCGCCCTAAGCATACAGCCAGGAAGTATGCAGACAGCAAGCAGAGGACATGAGGTTCACAGCATGGAGCAGGCAGAGGGCAGAAGTCACAGCATGGCCTAGAGAGGTGAGTTAGATGGTGTAGCAGCCTGATGGAAGATGGGAAGCTATGCAGTGATATTGTCAGGGATGTTACAGAGAGGTCTGTAATTTTTATCGTATGTGCACTTCAACCGTGAGAGACAGAATCTAAAAATAAAAAACAGAAAATCACATTGATTGATTTTTAAATAATTAAATTGAATTTTATTGCATGAAATAAGTATTTGATCACCTACCAACCAGCGCGAATTCTGGCTTTCACAGACATGTTAGTTTTTCTTTAAGAAGTCCTCCTACTCTGAACTCATTACCTGTATTAATTTCTAATGGCACCTGTTTGAACTCGTTGCCTGTATAAAAGACACCTGTCCACACACTCAATTAATCACACTCCAACCTCTCCACGACGGCCAAGACTAAATAGCTGTCTAAGGACACCAGGGACAAAATTGTAGACCTGCACAAGGCTCAGATGGGCTGCAGGATAATAGGTAAGCAGCTTGGTGATAAGGCAACAACTGTTGGCGCAATTATTAGAAAATGGAAGAAACACAAGATGACTGTCTATCTTCCTCGGTTTGGGGCTCCATGCAAGATCTCACCTCGTGGAGTAAGGATGATTCTGAGAAAGGTCAGGAAACAGCCAAGAACTACATGGGAGGACATAGTCAATGACGTGAAGAGAGCTGGGACCACAGTCTCAAGCTTTACCTTTAGTAACACACTATGCCACAGGGTAGTGTATACAAATCCTATAGGGCACACAATATAGCCCAGCACATGTCCAGGCCCATTTGAAGTTCGCCAATGACCATCTAGATGATCCAGAGGAGGCAAGGGAGAAGGTTGTGTGGTTATGTTGTCCGATGAGACCAAAATAGAATTTTTTGGTATTGTTTGAAAGAAGTAGGATGAATAGAACCCCAAGAACACAGTCCCAACTGATATAGAAGGGTTAATGGTTTGCCTTTAAACGCCTTTAATTCTTTAGTTGCCTTTTGCCTTTTATTGCTAGAATTTATTCCCATGAGACAACAGTCTGTCAGTCTCCTCTTTAAAGGTCAACTATGCTTCTTATCATATATGGTCTAAATAGTCTGCTACAACATGTTCTGGGTATATGGTAAATAAAGTATGACCCTAAGGTGATGGTGGGGGCTGCATGAGATGCATAGAATCATATTCTGTTGTAAATGGTATAAATTATTGCCTTGTGATTCATTATATCAGATAAAGTGACTTGTTCACAATCGGTGTGCAGTCTTCTTTGTCTCCAAGCGCTTGTCAGAAAAGGGCGTAAACTCCTAATTCGGCCTCACTGGTGATCTGTCATATCTGACTTTGGGTCAGAACGCAAACAGCAACGACAGTTAATGGCGCCCGAACAGGCACCGTGGTAACCAGCCTTTTCGGAATCCGTATGTCGGAGCTTCTTGGGAGATTGGACATGCAAAATCCAGCTGCAGCAAGGTGAGAAATTTTATTCTTACACTTTGTTTTGCACTTGCAATCTCTCTGGGTCTCTCCATATCTCTTGGTAAAGGCTGCGAACACGGTTCAAAGAACTGACATCACCAATGAGTTTTGTGTTTTTTGTCTGTTTATGTCCGTATGAGAGTTGAATAATAGAGTAATAAGTAATAATTGTCATCTGTCATTTCTGTATTATCTGTCAATATGTCAAAATACTAACTGGTTGTGTACTGTATAGCACAGAGCTGGGATAGACTCTGAGCAGTATTGTTATTTTGGTCATGTTAGATTGGCAGTAAATCATATGAGGCTGTAATTTGTATAGGACTGTGATTTTTGGTTCATGTTGTATAACCCCTTCCTGACCCATGACGCCTACGTCGGCGTCATGAAAACCTGTGCATCCGACCCATGACGCCGACGTAGGCGTCATGCTATAAATCATGTTCCTGCGGGTGGGTGACCTGGGTCACTGAAAGGTCACCCGACCCGCAGGCACAGGACCCCTTGCGCATCACCACAGTGGGGGTGGATTAACCCCCACGTGGTTACGATCGCTCTGATTGGCTGTTAAAAGTGAAACAGCCAATCAGAGCGATTAGTAATATTTCACCACTGAAAAGTGGTGAAATATTACAATCCAGCCATGGGCGATGCTGCAATAGCATCGGCCATGGCTGGACACTGTGTTCCCACCCTCCCCACACCGAGTAACGGTGGTGATCGGCCGCTGCCGCCGATTCATGGCGGCGATCGGTCACCGCCGTTACTATCATCTGCTGTGCGCTCCGATCCTCTCCCCTCCGGTGTGCTCCGCTCCCCCCCGCCCTCCGATCACCCCCCCACACCTGTCCTCACCTCCCCCGGTCTTCTTCGGCGCCTTTCAAAGTACAAAAATTTATTTTGATCACTGTGATAAACTCTCACAGTGATCAAAATAAAAAAAAGTAAATGAACCCCCCTGTCATAGGTAGGGACAAAAAATAAAATAAATAATTTTTTTTTCCTATTAGACCCTGTCCACACGTTGCAACTTTTGCTGCGGATTTCGCTGCTGATCCGCAGTGGATTTCGCTGCTGATCCGCAGCGGATTTCGCTGCTGATCCGCAGTGGATTTCGTTGCTGATCCGCAGCGGATTTCGCTGCGTATCCGCAGCAGATTTCACTGCTGATCCGCAGCTGATTTCGCTGGGGATCAGCAGCGGATTTCGCTGCTGATCCGCAGCGGATTTAGCTGCTGATCCGCAGCGGATTTAGCTGCTGATCCGCAGCGGATTTCGCTGCTGATCCGCAGCTGATTTCGCTGGGGATCCACAGCAGATTTCGCTGCTGATCCGCAGCGGATTTAGCTGTTGATCCGCAGTGGATTTTGCCTCTGATCCACAGCTGATTTTGCTGGGGATCCGCAGCTGATTTTGCTGCTGATCCGCAGCTGATTTCGCTGGGGATCCGCAGCGGATTTCGCTGCTGATCCGCAGCGGATTTCGCTGCTTATCCGCAGTGGATTTAGCTGCTGATCCGCAGTGGATTTTGCCTCTGATCCGCAGCTGATTTTGCTGGGGATCCGCAGCGGATTTTGCTGCTGATCAGCACCGGATTTTGCTGCGGATCCGCGCGGAGATTTTGCTGCGATCCGCAGCGGATCGCGTTTGCTATACCATTACCAGCCGGTCAACGCTACGTGTTGAACTGGCTGGTAAAACGCAATATGAACCCAGCCTTAGGGTTAGGGTTAGAACTAGGGTTAGATTTAGGGTTAGGGTTAGAATTAGGGTTACGGTTAGAATTTGGGTTAGGGTTGGAATTTGGGTTAGGGTTGGAATTTGGGTTAGGATTGGATTAGGGTTAGGTTTGTGGTTAGGGTTAGAGTTAGGATAAGTGTTAGGGGTGTTTTGGGGTTAGGGTTGGGATTAGGGTTAGGCTTGTGGTTAGGTTTATGGTTAGAGTTGGGATTAGGGTTAGGGGTGTGTTGGGGTTAGGGTTATGGTTAGGGTTTGTATTAGGGTTAGGGGTGTGTAGGGGTTAGGGTTGGGGTTAGGGGTGTGTTGGGGTTAGGGTTGGAGTTAGAATTAAGGGGTTTCCACTATTTAGGCACATCAGGGGGTCTCCATACGCGACATGGTGCCACCATTGATTCCTGCAAATTTTGCGTTCAAAAAGTCAAACAGTGCTCCCTTTATTCCAAGCCCCGACGTATGCCCAAACAGTGGTTTACCCCCACATATGGGGTATCAGCGTACTCTGGAAAAATTGTACAACAACTTTGGGGGTCTAATTTCTCCTGTTAACATTGGGAAAATAAAAAATTGGGGACTAAAGATCATGTTTGTGGAAAAAAAATGATTTTTTTATTTTCATGCCCGGGCGTTATAAACTTCTGTGTAGCCCTTGGAGGTTCAAAGTGCTCACTACACATCTAGATAAGTTCTTTGCAGGGTCTAGTTTCCAAAATGGAGTCACTTGTGGGGAGTTTCTACATTTGTAGGCACATCAGGGGCTCTGCAAACGTAACATGACGCCCGCAGACCATTCCATCAAGTGGGCATTTCAAAACGTCACTACTTCCCTTCCGAGCCCCGACGTGCGCCCATACAGTAGTTTTCTCCCACATATTGGGTATCATCGTACTCAGGACAAATTGGACAACAACTTTTGGGGTCTAATTTCTCCTGTTGCCCTTGGGAAAATAAAAAAATTAGGGACTAAAAGATCCTGATTGTGGAAAAAATATGATTTTTTTTATTTTCATGCCCGGACGTTATAAACTGCTGTGTAGCCCTTGGGGGTTCAAAGTGCTCACCACACATCTAGATAAGTTCTTTGCGGGGTCTAGTTTTCAAAATGGGTTCACTTGTGGGGAGTTTCTACTGTTTAGGCACATCAGGGGCTCTGCAAACCTAACATGACGCCCGCAGACCATTCCATCAAAGTCGGCATTTCAAAACGTTACTATTTCCCTTCCTAGCCCCAACGTGTGCCCGAACAGTGGTTCCCCCCCACATATGGGGTACCAGTGTACTCAGGACAAACTGTACAACAACTTTTGTCTTCCAATTTCTCCTGTTACCCTTGTGAAAATAAAAAATTGCGGGTTAAAAAAATCTGTTTTTGAGGAAAAAAATGATTTTTTATTTTCACGGCTATGCATTATAAACTTCTGTGAAGCACTTGGGGGTTCAAGGTGCTCGCCACACATCTGGATAAGTTCCTTTGGGGCTCTAGTTTCCAAAATGGGGTCATTTGTGGGGGAGCTCTAAACTTTAGGCACGCACGGGCTCTCCAAACACGACATGGTGTCCGCTAACGATTGGAGCTAATTTTCCATTCAAAAAGTCAAATGGCGCTCCTTCCCTTCTGAGCCCTGCCGTGCGCCCAAACAGTGGTTTATGACCACATATGAGGTATCTGTGTACTCAGGAGAAATTGCCCAACAAATTTTAGGATCCAATTTATACTGTTGCCCATGTGAAAATGAAAAAACTGAGGCTAAAAGAAATTTTTTGTGAAAAAAAAGTACTTTCTTTTTTTTTACGAATCAATTTGTGAAGCACCTGGGGGTTCAAAGTGCTCACTATGCATCTAGATAAGTTCCTTGGGGGGTCTAGTTTCCAAAATGGGGTCACTTGTGGGGGAGCTCCAATGTTTAGGCACACAGGGACTCTACAAATGCGACATGGCAACCGCTAAATATTCCAGCATATTTTCCATTCAAAAAGTCAAATGGTGCTCCTTCCCTTCTG
The DNA here is from genome assembly GCA_033576555.1 of Oophaga sylvatica. Lineage (NCBI taxonomy): Eukaryota > Metazoa > Chordata > Amphibia > Anura > Dendrobatidae > Oophaga > Oophaga sylvatica. The sequence goes on from JARQOD010000003.1 coordinate 568,813,201, forward strand.
AGCCCTGCTGTGCGCCCAAACAGTGGTTTATGACCACATATGAGGTATCAGTGTACTCAGGAGAAATTGCCCAACAAATTTTAGGATCCATTTTATCCTGTTGCCCATGTAAAAATGAAAAAATTGATGCTAAAAGAAAATTTTTGTTGGAAAAATTAAAATGTCCATTTTTTCCTTCCACGTTCTTTAGTTCCTGTGAAGTACCTGAAGGGTTAATAATCTTCTTGAATGTAGTTTTGAGTAGCTTGAGGGTTGCAGGTTTTATAATGGTGTCACTTTTGGGTATTTTCTCCATATACACCCCTCAAAGTGACTTCAAATGTGAGGTGGTCCCTAAAAAAAATGGTTTTGTAAATTTTGCTGTAAAAATGAGAAATTGCTGGTCAAATTTTAACCCTTATAACTTCCTAACAAAAAAAAATGTTGTTCCCAAAATTGTGCTGATGTAAAGTAGACATGTGGGAAATGTTATTTATTAACTATTTTGTGTCACATAACTCTCTGGTTTAACAGAATAAAAATTAAAAATTTGAAAATTACAAAATTTTCAAAATTTTCGCCAAATTTCCATTTTTTTCACAAATAAACACAAAAATTATCGACTTAAATTTACCACTAACATGAAGCCCAATATGTCATGAAAAAACAGTCTCAGAATCGCTAGGATCGTTGAAGCGTTCCTGAGTTATTACCTCATAAAGGGACACTGGTCAGAATTGCAAAAAATGGCAAGATCTTTAAGGTCAAAATAGGATGGGTCATGAAGGGGTTAAGGAGTTGGTTTTGGTGTTTTCAAGAGTGTCAGTGGACACTGCTGTAGTTTCATAAGTTGTTTTAATTTCAAGGTGCAAAATAGTAGGCAGGCTGTGTGAATCTTTGTATGTGTGTCCATGAGAACTTCTGAATGAGATGAAAGATGAGAAATTGAGTATAAGGGATATAAATAAATCCCTGATTGATGAGGCGTTCCGTTAGGTGTGGTCCTCTGTATGTGACAGAGGATATTATTCAACTCACTTTGAGCTGAATCAGGCGGAGTGATTGAGATAAGGGATTTTTGTTCTCTTCTTTTTGTAAAATCAACTGACCACAGAAAGAGAGAGGAAAAAAATAAAAAAAAAATCCCTGAATGAGCACGCATGAATGAACCACACACCATTTTGTGAAGATTGCAAAGGAGTTCTAGGGGTACTGAGTCAAGGGGCAGAGCCCTACAGAATTTTTTCATGGACTCCTAATATTGTTGCCTTTCCAGTTCTTGTGGGAGGTCCAGGACGGATACGTTACAGATATTTCAATCTACATCTGAGATAGAATGAATTGAGTAATGATATAGCTCGTGTTATATGTGGCATGACATTGGAAAGTTTCCTGGATACATTTGGCCAGAAAAGGGCAAGGCATGGTTTCTCACATTATACAGTTATTTGCCCTTACAGTGAAGTCCCGTGGTCACCAGAGATTGATGAGGGTTTCGCAGAAATTTATCAAGTCTGAGAACTGTTGCATTCTGGTTCTGTGTGCAAGGACACAAAAATTCTTATCTTCGCTGAATGCCTGATGGGAGGGGTGAATGAAGCCACTGCGCAATTGTGTGTTTCTCCTTTCTGTGCAGAATGAGTCTGTAATTTCTTATCTGTGCTCATACCTGATGGGAGGGGTATGGAGCTGCGTGGATTCTCTGTATTTCTGTCTTTGGTCTAAAGCACGCTAGGAGATTTTGTGTTTTTAAAGCAACAGTATTGTATTGAAGTAGAAGGAAATATTGTAAGTTGAAGTTGGAAGTTGGAAGTAAAATACGGTGCCTATTTTAGAAAGATATTTGTAATTGATTGTTTGGTCATTTAAATGTGTTTGCACCTGCTTCTAGTTGTGTGATTTATGTACAGCTAATTGAGGATCAGCAAACGAGGGTGGCCGACTGCACGGCTGGTCTAGTAGGTGAGAGGCCTATCATATCTGGGCCTTCCTACTTTAGTCAGCTTTTCTTTTTGTTGTTGTGCGTGAGAGGCCTGTGTTGCACAGCTTCTGAATCCACAACTTTGCAGAGGAAACTTCACAGAGCAGCTTGCATGGGATAACAAGCGTTTACTTCTCTGAACACGAGGTAAAGGAATAATGCACAGACATTACAGCATTGCATCAGCAAACAGAAACAAAATGAAAGTGAAACTAAACAAGAGACTAATTCTTATACAATACATTAAAGAAGGAAACGTTACACAACATCGCCATCTACTGTCAGGTCAGCATAAAGTCCTCCTTCACTTATAATAAGTTCTGATCTGTTGCATATGACAACACCCTTTCTCAACAGTAAGGACTTATTCAATCAAACCCAACTTTTTTATTAGTCTCTGATGTTTATCAGCACTCAACGCCTTCGTGAAAATGTCCGCTGTCATTTCTTCAGTAGGGCAATACTCCAACTTCAAGACTCCTTGGTCCTCTTTGAGTTTTGTTGGTTCCAAGTGTGATTGTCCTAATTCTGTCAACAATTGTCTTAACCACAGTACTTCTTCTCTTTCTATCTGTATTCCTAGGTACTGTTTTACATTTCCCAAGTCTTTGATTTCAAAATTTTGTTTCAGGATTTTTAGAATGTTTTCTTTATCCCTTTCTTGTTTAAAACAAATCAAAATGTCGTCTACATATATGAGTACATAAATCCATCTATTACTCAGCCTTTTTGTGTACAAGCATGGATCAGCTTTGCTTCTTTGAAATTTTTCATTTGTTAGTACTTCCGTGATTTTGTCATTCCACGCTTTAGCTGATTGTTTTAAACCATATATGCTTTTCTGTAGTTTGCAAACTTTGTTTGGATTTCTTTCATCTTTGAATCCTGGAGTTTGTTCTATGTAAATGTCTTCTGTTAAATCTCCATTCAAAAAAGCTGTCTTTACATCCAGATGTCTTAGTTCCATCTGTTCCACTGCTGCAACTGTAAGTAAAGTTCTTATTGTAGTGTGTTTGACAACTGGAGCAAATGTTTCAACATAGTCTTCTTCTTCTGGAAGTCGAGCTATGTCTTCCCAAGAGATAGGTTCATACATTTTACTTGTACTTGCCTTTTATGAGAGGCGTTTTGGTGGTTTTCTGTTATGTTTCGGTAGCTGAGGAGTGCAGGTAAAAAAGGCAATACCCCAGAGCAGTTGGAATCTATGAGATTGCAGTACCTGACTAACCACCACAACTAGAGGCAGCCGTGGAGCGTTCCTACGTTGGTCCTAGACGCCTCGTCACAGCCTGAGAAACTAACTACACCTAAAGATAGAAATAGGAAAGCTATCTGCCCCGGAGCAGAACCCCAAAGATAATAGAAAGCCCCCAAACAAGTAATGGCGGTTAGACAAGAAGAAATACTGACACAGAAAGAAAATAGTATGAGCAAACACTGGGGCCCAAACTAACTAAATAGAAAAGGATAGGAAGGGTACTTACTGCAATCCCAGAAAACCCTGAAAAGCACCAACTCTACTAATTTCAAAATCACCTGAGATCACACGACCTCTACCACCTAAATTAGTTCTCTGGTGTAACAAAATCAAAACAGCAGCCACTGAAAAAACTGGAAAAAGCAAAAGTACAAACATCAGTGGCTGAACTAAACTGAGAGGGCAAAAGCCCCCGGAAGGGAACCCAGAAGGCCCCCACAGAAGTGCAGGACAAAATGCAAAAATATAGCACAAAAACAAAAAGAAGAAAATGTCTTATCTGTTAGCAGGAGATGCAGACACGACACAGCAGGCTACAAGGGAAACAGGAATGAAGGATTCAGACCAGAACAATTGATCACCGGCAACCCTGATGGGAAGGTGACTCCCTTATATAAGACCAGTCAGTAACACCTGATTCCCAGTCCTCACAATCTTCACTGAACAGACCAGTACCGCTAGTAACCACCAGAGGGAGTCTCTGCTCAGAACTCATCTCAAACCCATTCACAACAGTTTTCCTTTGTTCTCTCTTATTGAATGTCTTGGATCTGTGTCTGTTTGTAGTTGTGATTCTTCACTTTCAGTATTTTGTTCTTCATTAATTTCTACTTCTTTTTCATCAGATATTTCTTCAGTTATGTCACTATTGTTTTTCTCATTTTTTGTTTCAACTGAAATCATAATGTCTTCATTTAACCCCTTACTGCCATCGGACGTACTATCCCGTCCATGGTACCTGGGCCCGTATGACCGGGGACGGGATAGTACGTCATAGGCGATCAGCTGCGCTCCTGAGGGGAGCGCAGCTAATCGCCGCCGGGTGTCAGCTGATTATCACAGCTGACACCCATGACTGTGTGTCAGGAGCGGTCACGGACCGCTCCCGGCACATTAACCCCTTGCACACCGCGATCAAACATGATCGCGGTGTACTGGGGGCACAGGGGAGGATCGCGCAGGGTGGGGGCTCCCTGCGCGCCCCCTTGAGACCCTCAGAGCAGCGCGATGTGATCGCGCTGTTCTGAGGGCTTCCTCCCTCCCAGGACCCGGATCCAAGATGGCGCCGGGGTCCTGGAGGGAGGCGGCTACCTCAGTGCCTGCCGAGAGCAGGCACTGAGAAGCCTGCATCTATGCCTGTGCGATCGCTGGTGTGACAGAGTGCTGTGCACACTGTCACACCAGCGATCTGATAAAATACTGTGATGTCCCGCACTGGGACTAAGTAAAAAAGTTAAAAAAGTAAAAATAAACATGTGTAAAAAAAAATCCAAAATAAATAAAAAAAAAAAAATATATTCCCCAATAAATTCACTTCTTCCTGTAAATAAAAAAAAAAAAACAATAAAAGTACACATATTTGGTATCGCCGCGTCCGTAACGACCCCCCCTATAAAATTGTCCCACTAGTTAACCCTTTAGTGAACCCCTTAAAAAAAAAAAACGAAGCAAAAAATCAATGCTTTATCATCATACCGCCGAACAAAAAGTGGAATAACACGTGATCAAAAAGACCGATATAAAAAAACATGGTACCGCTGAAAACGTCATCTTGTCCCGCAAAAAACGAGCCGTCATAAAGCATCATCAGCGAAAAAATAAAAAAGTTATAGCTCGCAGAATAAAGCGATGCAAAAATAATTATTTTTTATATAAAATTGTTTTTATTCTACAAAAGCGCCAAAACATGAAAAAATGATATAAATGAGGTATCGCCATAATCGTACTGACCCGAAGAATAAAACTGCTTTATCAATTTTACCACACGCGGAACGGTATAAACGCCTCCCCCAAAAGAAATTCATGAATTGCTGATTTTTGTTCATTCTAACCTCCCAAAAATCGAAATAAAAAGCGATCAAAAAATGTCACGTGCTCAAAGATGGTACCAATAAAAACGTCAACTCGTCCCGCAAAAAATAAGACCTCACATGACTCTGTGGGCCAAAATATGCAAAAATTATAGCTCTCAAAATGTGATGATGCAAAAACTATTTTTGCAATAAAAAGCGTCTTTTAGCGTGACAGCTGCCAATCATAAAAACCCGCTATAAATAGTAAATCAAACCCCCCTTTATCACCCCCTTAGTAAGGGAAAAATAATAAAATTAAAAAAAAGTATTTATTTCCATTTTCCCATTAGGGTTAGGGTTAGGGTTGCGGCTAAAGTTAGGGTTAGGGTTGGCGCTAAAGTTAGGATTAGGGTTAGGGTTGGGATTAGGGGTGTGTTAGGGTTAGGTTTGTGGTTAGGGTTGGGACTAGGGTTAGGGGTGTGTTGGGGTTAGGGTTGGAGTTAGAATTGGGGGGTTTCAGCTGTTTAGGCACATCAGGGGCTCTCCAAATGTGACATGGCGTCTGATCTCAATTCCAGCCAATTCTGCGTTGAAAAAGTCAAACGGTGCTCCTTCACTTCTCAGCTCTGCCATGCGTCCAAACAGTAGTTTATCCCCACATATGGGGTATCAGCGTACTCTGGACCCCAAGAGTTATTGTGCAATTTGTCCTATTTCTTCTGCTACCCTTGGGAAAATAAAGAACTGGGGGCGAAAATATCATTTTTGTACAAAAAAAAATATTTTTTTGTTTTTACGGCTGTACATTATAAACTTCTGTGAAGCACTTGGGGCTTCATAGCGCTCACCACACATCTAGATAAGTTCCTTGTGGGGTCTATTTTCCAAAATGGGGTCACTTGTTGGGGATTTCCACTGTTTAGGCGCATCAGGGGCTCTCCAAATGCGACATGACGCCCCCAGACCATTCCATCAAAGTCTGCAATCCAAAACGTCACTACTTCCCTTCCGAGCCCAACGTGTACCCATACAGTAGTTTTCTCCCACATATTGGATATCAGCGTACTCAGGACAAATTGGACAACAACTTTTGGGGTCCAATTTCTTCTGTTACCCTTGTGAAAATAAAATATTGGGGCGAAAAAATCATTTTTGTAAAAAAAAAAAAGATTTTTTTATTTTACGGCTGTACGTTATAAACTTTGTGAAGCACTGGGGTTCAAAAGTCTCCACCACACATCTAGATAAGTTCCTTGGGGGTCTATTTTCCAAAATGGGTCATTTGGGGGTTTCCACTGTTTAGGCGCATCAGGGCTCTCCAAATGCGACATGACGCCCAGCCACATTCCTATAAAGTTAAATCAACGTGCACTCTTCCCTTCCGAACTCCTGACATGCACCCAAACAGTGTTTTACCCCACATATGGGGTATCAGCGTACTCAGGACAAATTCGACAAAACTTTTGGGAATCTTGTTACCCTTGAAAAATAAAATATTGGGGGAAAAAATCATTTTTGTGAAAAAAAAAAGAGATTTTTAATTTTACGGCTCTACGTTATAAACTTGTGTGAAGCACTTCGGGGTTCAAATTGCTCACCACAATCTAGAAAGTTCCTTGGGGGTCTATTTCCAAAATGGGGTCACTTGTGGGGGGTTTCCACTGTTTAGGCCATCAGGGGCTCTCCAAATGCACATGGCTCCCAAACTCAATTCCACCAATTGGTTGAAAACCCAAAACGTGCTCTTCCTTCCGAGCCTGACGTGCGCCCAAATACATAGTTTCCCCCACATATGGGGTATCAGTGTACTCAGGACAAATTGGACAACAACTTTTGGTCCAATTTCTCCTGTTACCCTTGGAAAATAAAAATTGGGGCAAAAAATCATTTTTGTGAAAAAAAATAAGATTTTTTATTTTTACGCTGAGGGATTATAAACTTCTGTGAAGCACTTGGGGTTCAAAGTGCTCACCACACAATCTAGATAAGTTCCTTGTGGGGTCTATTTCCAAAATGGGGTCACTTGTGGGGGGTTTCCACTGTTTAGGTCATCGGGGCATCTCAAATGGAACATGACGCCCCCAACTTTCCAAAGTCTGCATCCAAAACGTCACTACTTCCCTTCCGAGCCCTGACGTGCCCCATACAGTATTTTCCTCCCCCCACATATGGGGTATCAGCGTACTCAGGACAAATTGGACAACAACTTTTGGGGTCCAATTTCTTTGTACCTTGGAAAATAAAATATTGGGGACGAAAAAATCATTTTTGTAAAAAAAAAAGATTTTTTTTTTTTAACGCGCTTATAAACTTTGTGAAACACTTGGGGTTCAAAGTGCTCACCACACATCTAGATAAGTTCCTTGGGGTCTATTTCCAAAATGGTGTCACTTGTGGGGTTTCCACTGTTTAGGCGATCAGGGGCTCTCCAAACACGACATGCGCCCGAATCCAGCAATATTTGTTGAAAAGTCAAACGGCGCTCCTTCCCTTACGAGCTTTGCCGTGTGCCCAAACAGTGGTTTTCCCCCACATATTGGGTATTGGCATACTCAGGAGAAATTCATAACAACCTTATCTGCCCCATTTTCTCTTTTACCCTTGAAAATAAAAAAATTTGTAAAAGATCATTTTTGTGGCTAAAAAGTTAAATATTCATTTTTTCCTTCCACGTTGCTTTTAGTTCCTGTGAAGCCCTGAAGGGTTAATAATCTTCTTGAATGTGGTTTTGAGTCCCTTTGGGGGGGGGTTTGCAGTTTTAGAATGGTGTCATTTTGGGTATTTTCTGCCATTTAAAACCCCTCAAAGTGACTTCAAATGAGAGGTGGTCCTAAAAAAAAATGGCTTTGAAATTTTGTTGTAAAAATGAGAAATCGTGGCAACTTTTAAACCCTTTAACTTCCTAACAAAAAAAAAATTTTGGTTCCAAAATTGTGCTGATGTAAAGTAGACATGTGGGAAATGTTATTTCTTAACTATTTTAGTGAAAATATTTCTCTGTTTTTTAAGGGAAAAATAAAAATTCAAAGTTTGAAAATTGCAAAAATTTTAAAAAATTTTCGATATTTGCGTTTTTTTCAAAAATAAAGCAAGTTATATCGAAGAAATTTATTCTAAGTGAGTACAATATGTAGAGAAAAAATCTAGACGCAAAAGATCGTTAGCGTTCCAGGATAACTTCATAAAGAGACAGTGGTCGAATTGTAAAATTGCCGGTCATAACGTGCAAACCACCTTGGGGTGAAGGGTTAAATTTCATTGAAGTCACACTGTTACCACTGTAACTTGTTGTTTTGGGATCTGATTCAATATCCTTTGCAGTTTTCATATATCCAAGAATATCCTTCATGGATCGTTTTGAAGTTTGGAACGTTTTTTCTGTGGAATGAATATAAAAACTTTACACCCAAAAAAACTTTTAAAGATTGACACTGGTTTCATACCTGCCAGTTCATTGGAGTTTTCCTCATTTTTCTTGAAAAAAGTCGGTTCTGTAGATATGTTTTGTCATTGCTGCCTCCCCAATATTTCTTGGAAATTTTAGAATCTGTCAGCATGATCTCTCATTTCTGTTAGAGTTCTGTTTTTCCTTTCTGCTACTCCATTTTGTTCAGGTGTGTATGGAACGTTTTCTGGTTCTATTCCATTTGTTTAAGTAGTCTTCTTTCTGTGCCTGTAAATTCACCTCATTATCACTTCTGATGACAATTGGCTTCCTTTGAAATTTGTTATTGATTTGTTACTAGTCTCCAAGTTTTCAAAAACTTACTTTTGTTTTTAAAATAAAGTATGGACTGTGCATCTTGAGTGGGTCTTCTATAAAAGTCAAATGTATTATTGCCTCCTGTGTAGTCCTTCATGGGTCCACATTGTCAGTAAAAACAATCAATGGTCTTTCGCTTTTATCTTTTTTTAGGAATAGATACCCTTGGACTTTGGATTTTATAAACTTTAATCTTATGGTAATTGAGCAATCTGATATCTTTAAATTTTTGTCAATTCTTTTTCTGTAGTTCCCTTTACTGTCCGGGTTGTCTATGTTGCGTCTATCCCACATGTGAATCAGTTTTTGTGATATTGTGCAATACCTTCATCTGTTCCCTTTGGTTTGTCAAAATGATATTAATTGTTCATCTGCCTTGACTTTGGTTATCAACTTGTTTCCTGCAAGAATTGCACACCATTATTTTGAATTTTACTGTAAGTCCTTTTGCTTGTTAAACGTTTCCAGATAATAATCCGCCTTCCAATTTTGGAACATACAAACATCCTGTAAATATCTTTGAATCTTGTCCGAACTTGTTTGAACAATTTAGCATACTTGTCCGATACCTTCTGCGGTTATTTGCTTCCATTGCAGATAAATGGCTTCTTTCTTATTTAAATCAAGATCAGTAAAGAAATTCTTGTCACTTGTATATGACTCGTTGCTTGAATCAATAAAAAACCAAGTGAGGGTTTCTTATCAGTTTTTTTAAATGTCCATTCCAATTATTTTCACATGAATCAGAAATTGTGTTTTCACCTTCTGTATTTTTATCTTTATGGTGTAATTTTGTTGTTTGCTTTCCATATAGTACAGTCTTTCTTTAAATGTCCTTTTTTTACATTGAAGATTTCTTTGTCTCTTTATTATAGGGTTTTTTAAGTTCTGTAGTTTAAGAGCATTTCATTATATTTTTCAGTAGAAGAAATCATTTGTTTGCTCTTTCCTTCTTGATATTCATCTATGAGTCTGGTCTTCACAACCAATGATGTCATTTTTGGCTTGTCTTAGGCATTTTTAAAGGTATAAAAGGAAAAAAAAAATTAAAAAAGCTGATAGGGGTTTTCCCTTTAAAATCTTCCCCAATAGCTTAGCTGTGATACATCCTTGAAAATATCTTTTGCTTCACTTCTGCTTTAGTTCATTTGTAAAACTTTCTTAGTAGAAATAACTTGTGTTTAAAAGGGGGCTTCATATGCTTTCTTAATTTTCCCCCAAATTTTTTCGTGTTTCTTCATTTTTATTGTATTAATTGAATCATCATAAAAGGGATAGCCTCGTTGTTATTTTTTTTCCCCCTGTTGATTTCTTTCAGGTTTATCTGTGGATTATTCCCCCAAATCATCTTTAGACAAAACATCCCCCCCTTTGAATTCATTTTCCATTCATTTGCTATGTGAGTTTTAGTCTGTGCTATTCACATTTTTTAAATTATTTACTTGTTTGGAGAGACTTGCACTGAAAAATTCTACGCATTCACCAGAGTCTTTCTGAGAGTTCCAAAGTCCTGGGTATCGGGATTCTTGGGGTCCTGGAATCTGTGGTGTTTGGATTTCGTATTGGGTACGCTTATCTGGGGGGCCTGGGTTGGGTGCTGGATGTGGGGTTCTTTTGGGTCCGTGTTGGGGGCCCCCAACCCCTTTTAAGCTTTTGCCACACCTTTTAGAGGGAAATTACAAGCGGTTATGGGATAAATTTATTCTTGAAAAGAGGTAAAAAAAATGCACAGAATTAAAAGCATTGCATAGCAAACAGAAACAAAAAGAAAAAGAAATTTTAAAAAAAAAACAATTTTATACAATACATTAAAAAAGGAACGTTCACCATCGCCATTACTGTCAGGACATAAATCCTCCTTTTTTTAATTAAATTTGATTGTTGCTTTTGACAAAGCCTGGCCTTCCCCTGTCCCCGGAGCTGGTCGGTAGGGTTTGGGGGCCCCTCACATCTGGGCCCCTACTTAGCGTGGTTAAGGGGAGAGGTGAAGGAGCCTTCCCCTTTCACCCTTTTTTGGCACGGGTGAGAGAGCTGCTAGAGCCTTCCCCCCAGGCCTCTTTCACACTTCAGTATGCGGGGGCACAATTCCCCCAAAGTGTGAAAAAACTGATCCCCCCCTTTTTTTTTGGTGGATCCCCTTTTTTCCCCCGACTTTTTAGTGGCGGATTTTGAGGATGGGGGTCCGTTGGACCCTTTTTGACGGTCCCCCTAAAAAAAGGGGTTCGCCATTTTTGGAAAAATTTAATGCACGTTTTTTTTTTGTGTCAAAAATGGGGGATTTGGGGATCCTCAAAAAACGGATTAACGGACGAC